>CM027124.1:52930175-53489471 GCA_015476505.1 Urochloa ruziziensis | reverse complement strand
CCTCCTGATCCGTGACGTCCGTGATGGAGTTGCGCTTTTCTGAGAACCTGCGCACGAAGTCGTGCAGGGTCTCGTTCTTGCGCTGCCTGATCTGACCGAGGAGCCGCTTGCTCCCGGGCCTCTCCCAGGTACCGAGATAGTTACCGATGAAGAGTTCGGTAAGCTGCTCCCAGTTATCGATGGCGTCCTGCGGGAGTCCTGCCAGCCAGTTGCGGCAGTCCTTGGTGAGCATGATGGGGAGATAGTTTGCCATCACGTCCTCGTCGCCGCCGGCCGCTTGTACGGCGGTGTAGTAGATCTGAAGCCATTGAGATGGGTCAGATTTCCCGTCGTACTTGTCGATATCCGACAGCTTGAAGCCTCTGGGCCACGTCACGCTTCTCAAGCGCTCGGTGAACGACTGGAATCCGCCGATCCGACCTCTAGGGCGGGAATCGCTCGGACCCGATCCGTCAGCTGCTCTTGGGGGTGTGCTGTCCCTCCTGCGATCCCGGTCCCTGGGCAGGGAACGGGTCCTCCGATAGTTCCGAGTCCTGGGTGGAGTTCGGTCCCGTCGGTAGGTCCTGCTGCGCGGTGGAGTTCGATCTCTCGGTAGAGTCGGTCGCCTAGGTGGTGGAAGCACTCGTCCTCGTGGCGGAGTGCGACCGCCATTGTTGCCGCGCCTTGGGCTACCGGAGAGGTCAGAGTAGTCTGACTCCGTCGAGTAGCCGCTCCTGTTGGGGTTACGACGGGATTTCCATGATCCCGATCGTACTCTTCGCGCCGTCGGATTTCCTCACGGTGGCGCTCTTCGGTGCTATTGGTGATGACGTCCCTCGCATCTCGATCTCTGTTGATCGTGGTGCGGAGGTCTTCATCACGACCCGATCCGCCGCCGGCCCGGTGTCGAGACGGGCCGGGCTCAGGAGCGTCCGTGGTCGTTCTGCTTTGCATCTGGTGAACCTGGACGGAGGCGGCCTGCACGAGAGCCCTTACCTTTTCCAGGCCCGGAGTGTTAGGTGGCAGCCGATTGATTTCCTCGTTGATAGTAACGAGGTTCTGGACCGGTGTCTCGTAGACATCGTGTCCGTTGAACTCGAACATGCCGTCGCGCATCAAGTTCCGGGTGCTCCTCCGTTCGTGTTGATCCCGTTGGCGACGATGATCTTCAGAGCGAGGCTCCTGGAGTCGAGCAGCGCCAGATCCTGACGCGGTGGCTCCGTGCGGTCGTGCGGCTCTACGAGTCGCCCGACTGGCGTTGCGTCCTCGACGCTGGTTCCTGGCTTCAGTCGTCTCCTCTGCATGAGTGACCTCATCTTCTGAGACAGGATTCGTTGGCGTTGCTGGCGCCACCATGTAGCAATATGATCCGACTCCTTCTTGCGCGAGGTAGTCTTCCTCAGACTCGGAGAAGTCGGATGTGGGCGTATAACGCTCCAAACTACTCGGAGTCAATTCTTCGAGTGATCCTAGTAGTTCCGGCTCTGTAGAGGCATCGGACACTGTGTATCCTTCCGGCAGATCGTCCAGGATTGATGGTCCCAGTAGATCTAACCCGTAGGAGTCGCTCCCAGAGAGGTAATCATCCGTCTGGACGATGTCCTTCCTCTTCTGCTTCCGAGCAAGCGCGCAAAAGCCAGGGGTCTGGACAGTAATGACCTCAGGGCTCTGGACGCGTGTTGGTTGAGCGTTTACGCTCTGCGATGATTCGGCGACGCGACTCTCAGGAGTCGGATCGGAACCGAGTGATTGTAGATCTGTTCCCGACTGGTCTGGCCTCGCGTTTTGCGATGGACTCAGCGGGGTAGGTCCGGCACGATCAGATGCGATCGGACCGGATTGGGCCGTGATGGCCGAAGTCGGCGCCAGAGAGGAAACCTCCGTGGCGACCGTAGCTCCTGCCGCTTGGGTATCCAAGGCAGCGGTGATGACATCCCCGAACTGGATCTCGACTTCGTCGACGTCCGGGAGGTTGCAGCTGTCCAAGATCTTGACGCGATCCATCGAGCTTACCAGATTGATCTCGGCGATATCCCCTACCTGGCGCGCCACTGTCGGTGATATTATCTCCGGCAGTCTTCCACGGGGTAGCCCACGGAAGTGATTTGTAATGCAGGGAAGATCGCAAAGATCGGAAGCAGGATGGTTAGGATGGACAGACACAAGGGTTTATACAGGTTCGGGCCGTCGACTCGACGTAATACCCTACGTCCTGTTTTGGGGTGTTCTATTGCGTGTTTTGGTGATTCGAGTTGGCTCGAGTTGTGGTTGGTTGCTGTCTCGTTCTTTTAGAGGGGGTCCCTGCCCGCCTTATATATCGGGGGGCAGGGTTACAAGTCGGTTTGTATCCGATCCTATCTCTAAGAATCCTTTCCTTCTTTACAATAATTCCTATTCCAACTAGGACTTCTCCTTCCAGATCCTTCCTCCGTGCGCCGACTTGTCCCGCACGTCTTCAGGTCCAGAACGATGAGGTGGGCCGCCCCCTTTTGGTGGGCTGCCAAGCTTGCTCGTGAGGCACCCGGGTACTATATCCCCCACACTGGGCGACTCACTGACTTGATAATGTATGGCCCTTCCCAAGGGGACGCAAGCTTGTGCGCGCCCTTGGTGTCTTGCTTCCTCCTCAGAACCAAGTCGCCTGCTTCAAAGGACCTCTGCTTAACTGATCGATCGTGATAACGTCGCAGGACCTGAGCGTAACGCGCGGCTTGGATCTGGGCAGCCAATCTCTTTTCCTCGATGCTGTCGAGGTCTTCAATGCGCGCCACTTGCGCGTCGTATTCGTCATAGAACTCCACTCGGGAGGAGCCGTATGCGAGGTCCGTTGGTAGGATAGCTTCCGAGCCGTAAACCAGAAAGAACGGGGTTTGCTTCGTGGCACGACTCGGCTGGGTGCGCAGCCCCCAGACTACAGCTGGCAACTCCTTGATCCATCATCCGTCATGTTGCTTCAGCTGCTTGAATATCCGGGCCCTGAGCGCCTTGATTATTTCGCCATTGGCTCTTTCGACTTGGCCATTGGCCCTTGGGTGCGCCACGGATGCAGGGCATAGCTTGATGCTCCTCTCGCTGCACCAGTCTTTAAACTCCTGCGCCACGAAGTTCGTACCATTATCTGTGATGATACGATTTGGGACTCCGAAGCGGTGGGTGATGTCGGTGAAGAACTCGATGGTCTTGGCTGCCGTGTGCTTTCTGACTGGTTTCACCTCAATCCACTTGGTGAACTTGTCAATAGCTACAAGGACATGGTCAAAACCACCAGGAGCCTTCTTGAACGGACCAATCATATTCAAGCACCAACAGGCAAAGGGCCAGGACGCTGGTATGGTTTGCAGCTGTTGTGCGGGTGCGTGTATTTGCCTTGCAAAATACTGACACCCTTTGCAGCGCCGCACGATGTTTTCTGAGTCTGCTACGGCAGTCGGCCAGTAGAAACCAGACCGGAAAGCTTTACCAACGATGGTTCTAGCCCCGGCGTGATTACCACAGATTCCTTTGTGTATGCCTGTCAAGAGCTCTATACCCTCTGCGCGACTTACGCACTTTTGGAGGATTTGGGAAGCTCCAGATCGACGATACAACTTGTCTCCGATGATGACGTAGCTTTTGCTGCGCCGCACGATTTGTTCGTGGAGTGAATTTAGATCTTTGTCTTCCGCGACCTCTGCGGGCAATATGCCGCTGTCAAGATAGTCGATGATCTGGGTCCTCCAGTCCAAAGCTTCATCTACCACTAATGTGGCTGACTCCGGGGATTCTCCGACTTGTTGCTCCGCGACAGTGCCATCCGGGTTTATCTTGATAGATGGTTTGACAAGATCTTGTATGAAAACTCCGGGTGGGACGCCTTCACGGGTGGACCCCATCTTAGCGAGCTCATCTGCTGCCTTGTTATGGTCGCGCACCACGTGATGGAACTCTAAGCCATAGAATTTCCCTTCCAGCTTCCTGATTTCCTCGCAGTAAGCGTCCATCTTCTCGTTGGTCCTGGACCAATCCTTGTTTACCTGGTTTATGACCAGGGCAGAGTCCCCACGTACCATCAGGCGTTTGATACCCAAAGATACTGCAATGCGGAGACCGTGCAAGGCTGCTTCGTACTCGGCTGCGTTGTTGGATACTGGGAACATGATTTCAAGGACGTATTTTAATTCCTGTCCACTTGGAGAGATCAGGAGTACGCCTGCGCCGCCTCCTTTTATCTGGAGGGAGCCATCAAAGTACATCTCCCAGTACTCAACTACCTCGTCGTCAGCCGGAGCTTGGTTTTCTGTCCAGTCTGCTACGAAGTCGGCCAAGACCTGAGACTTGATAGCAGTACGTGGAACGAAGGTTATGTGGTGGGCAGCCAATTCTATTGACCACTTGACGATTCGGCCGCTGGCGTCTCGGTTATGGAGAATTTCCCCTAAAGGATTTTCACTCACCACCGAGATTGGATGGGCCTCAAAGTAGTGCTTCAGCTTTCTTGCTGAGATGAGAACTCCGTAGAGTAATTTCTGCACATGGGGGTAGCGTACCTTAGATACGGTCAGGACCTCGCTGACGAAGTAGACTGGTCGCTGAACTCCATATGCGTGTCCTTCTTCAGGACGCTCGACCACTAGTACCGTGCTAACCACTCGGGGAGTAGCAGAGATGTAGAGGTAGAGCTGTTCTCTTGGTTGAGGTGGGACGAGGATGGGAGGACTCTGCAGGTAATCTTTGAGTTCCTGCTTCTTGAGCAGTTTGAAAAACGGCAATCCGCGAACGCCGAGTCGTGATATGAAACGACCGAGCGCTGTCATGCATCTAGTAAGCTTCTGCACATCCTTTTGACAGGTTGGTGGTAGCATCTTGGTGATGGTCGTGATCTTCTCGCGATTTGCCTCGATCCCACGGTTGCTGACCATGAAGCCGAGTAGTTTACCTGAGGGTACTCCGAAGACACACTTTTCCGGGTTGAACTTCCACCGGAATACGCGCAGGCGTTCGAAGACCTTTGTCAGATTCCCTATCATGTCCTCGGGGTTCATGATCTTGACCACGATATCGTCAATGTAGGCTTCTACTATGTCTGGGATCAATTGATCCAGACATGCTTGAATCGTCCTCTGATAGGTTGCGCCTGCGTTCTTCAGACCGAAGGCCATTGTGTTGTAACAAAAGGCACCGAACGGCGTGATGAACGCGGTCTTTATCTGGTCTTCCAGCTTCAGGCTATCTGGTGATAGCCTGAGTAGCAATCGAGAAAGCAGAGTAGGGCGGAGCCTGCCGTGGAGTCAACGACTTGATCGATGCGGGGGGGAACGAAGGGGTCTTTAGGGCAAGCTTTGTTGAGATCTGTATAATCGACGCACATTCTCCAATCATTATTATTCTTTTTTCTTACAAGAACTGGATTAGCTAACCAGTCGGGGTGGAACACCTCCTGAATAAAACCAGCCGCTAACAGCTTTGTAATCTCTGCCCTAATCGCCTCCTTGCGGTCCTGCGCGAATCGACGAAGCCTCTGCTTGATCGGTTTGGCAGTCAGATTGACCTTCAAGGAGTGCTCGGCAAGTTCCCTTGGGACACCTGGCATATCGGATGGTTTCCACGCGAATATGTCGGCGTTTTCCCTTAGGAATTTGACGAGCACTTCTTCCTATTTGGGGTCTAATTCTGCCCCGATGATGGCCGTCTTCTTCGGGTCATCCAGGTCCAGAGAGATCCTCTTCAGCTCCGTCTCCTTGCTTGGCGCGATGGCTTCTCTTGCTGGCTTCTTGGTGGGGATCTCTAGGGAGTCCTTGTCCACCTCCTGTGATGCAGCCAGTACTTGCTCCATGCGCTTGGACATGTCCAGGGCAGCTGCCGCGTTGAGGGTTTCCTGTTCGCATGTGTAAGCGACTCGGATGTCCCCCAAGACGGTAATTACGCCTTTAGGTCCTGGCATCTTGACCTGCAAGTAGACGTAGTGAGGAATCGCCATGAACTTGGCGAGCGCCGGCCTCCCAAGGATGGCGTGGTATGCAGTTTCAAAGTTTGCCACCGTGAACTGCATATGCTCGGTCCGGTAGTTGTTCCGGTCTCCGAAGGTGACGGGCAATGTGATGTGCCCGAGTGGTTCCGCCCCCTCTCCCGGTATCAAACCGTAGAATGCAGATTGGGGGGGACTTAGGTCGAGAGTAGTCAGGCCGAGCTCCTTCAATGTGTTAGCAAAGAGGATGTTCAGGCCACTGCCACCGTCGACTAGTACCTTGGTGAGCCGAACGTTGCGGATCGTCGGGGCTACTACCAAGGCGTGGGACCCGGGCTTCGGTATGAAGTTTGGGTGGTCTTCCGGGTGAAGGTGATCGGAACTTCCGACCACTTAAGGTACTCAGGTACCGGTGGTTCCCTCGCGTGCATGACCTGGCGATGAGTGAGCTTCTGCTGGCGCTTCGACTCGAACTCTGGTCCGCCGTAGATCATGCGAACCACTCGGTCGGCTTCCTGGAAGTCGTCGCCGGGCTCGTCGTTCCGCCTGTCGTCTCGCGGGGAACCATCGTTCCTCTTTCTGTATGGAGGGCCTCTGTTGCCCCAGTGAAGGCTCGCTTGAGCCCGTAGCACTCTCGTGCCTGAGTGCTTGTGCTTGTGGTAAGGACATTGCTCATCGAGCATGCGCTGGAAATCCTCTGGAGTTACCCGGCCTCTGGACCTGGTCTAGGGCGGCGACCATATCTCCCTCGCTCTTCTTCTTGCGAGGGTGGCTGTCGGTGCGCCGATGGTCGTCGTGTCGGTCTTCGTCCTCGCGGCGGTCGCGCTTGCGGGTTGTCTTGTTCTCTTCTTCCCAGCGGCTCCTGATCTCGCTGAGTTGTTCCTTTTCCGCGATCTCTACGTCCGCCCACGTGCTAGCGATCCGGAACATGTCATTGACAGTCGCGGGTGGCTTCCGAGTCCACTTGTGAATCAGTCTCCCGTCGGAGATGCCGTGCTGGAAGGCTGACATAACCTCCTGATCCGTCACGTCCGTGATGGAGTTGCGCTTCTCTGAGAACCTGCGCACGAAGTCGTGCAGGGTCTCGTTCTTGCGCTGCCTGATCTTACCGAGGAGCCGCTTGCTCCCGGGCTTTTCCCAGGTACCGAGATAGTTACCGATAAAGAGTTCGGTAAGCTGCTCCCAGTTGTCGATGGCGTCCTGCGGGAGTCCTGCCAGCCAGTTGCGGCAGTCCTTGGTGAGCATGATGGGAAGGTAATTCGCCATCACGTCCTCGTCGCCGCCGGCCGCTTGTACGGCGGTGTAGTAGATCTGAAGCCATTGAGATGGATCAGATTTCCCGTCGTACTTGTCGATGTCCGACAGCTTGAAGCCTCTGGGCCATGTTACGCTTCTCAAGCGCTCTGTGAACGACTGGAATCCGCCGATCCGACCTCTAGGGCGGGAACCGCTCGGACCCGATCCGTCTGTTGTTCTCGGGGGGGTGCTATCCCTCCTGTGATCCCGGTCCCTGGGCGGGGAACGGGTCCTCCGATAGTTCCGAGTCCTGGGTGGAGTTCGGTCCCGTCGGTAGGTCCTGCTGCGCGGTGGAGTTCGCTCCCTTGGCGGAGTCGGTCGCCTGGGTGGTGGAAGCGTTCGTCCTCGTGGCGGAGTGCGACCGCCGTCATTGCCGCGCCTTGGACTACCGGAAGGGTCAGAGTAGTCTGACTCCGTCGAGTAGCCGCTTCTGTTGGAGTAACGACGGGGATTTCCATGATCCCGATCGTACTCTTCGCGCCGTCGGATTTCATCACGATGGCGCTCTTCGGTGCTGTTGCGGATGACGTTCCTCGCATCTCGATCTCTGTTGATCGTGGTGCGGAGGTCTTCATCACGATCCGATCCGCCGCTGGCCCGGTGTCGAGACGGACCGGGCTCAGGGGCCTCCGTGGTCGCTCTGCCCTGCATCTGGTGAACCTGGACGGAGGCGGCCTGCACGAGAGCCCTTACCTTTTCCAGGCCCGGAGTGCTGGGTGGCAGCCGACTGATTTCCTCGTTAATAGTAACGAGGTTCTGGACCGGCGTCTCGTAGACGTCGTATCCTTTGAACTCGAACATGCCGTCGCGCATCAATTCCGGGTGCTCCTCCGGTCGTGCCGATCCCGTTGGCGACGATGATCTTCAGAGCGTGGTTCCTGGAGTCGAGCAGTGCCAGATCCTGACGCGGTGGCTCCGTGGGGTCGTGCGGCCCTGCGAGTCGCCCGACTGGCGTTGCGTCCTCGACGCTGGTCCCTGGCTTCAGTCGTCTCCTCAGCTGGAGTGACCTCGTCTTCTGAGACAGGATTGGTTGGCGTTGCTGGCGCCACCATGTAGCAGTATGACCCGACTCCTTCTTGCGCGAGGTAGTCTTCCTCAGGACTCGGAGAAGTCGGATGTGGGTGTATAACGCTCCAAGCTACTCGGAGTCAGTTCTCCGAGTGATCCTAGCAGCTCCGGCTCTGTAGAGGCGTCGGACACTGTGTATCCTTCCGGCAGATCGTCCAGGATTGAGAGTCCCTGTAGATCTAACTTGTAGGAGTCGCTCCCAGAGAGGTAATCATCCGCCTGGACGATGTCCTTCATCTTCTGCTTCTGAGCAAGCGCACAAAAGCCAGGGGTCTGGACAGTAATGACCTCAGGGCTTTGGACGCGCGCTGGTTGAGCGTTTACGCTCTGCGATGACTCGGCGACGCGACTCTCAGGAGCCGGATCGGAACCGAGTGATTGAAGATCTGTTCCCGACTGGTCTGGCCTCGCGTTTTGCGATGGACTCAGCGGGGTAGAGTCGGCGCGATCAGATGCGATCGGACCAGACTGGGCCGTGATGGCCGAAGTCGGCGCCAGAGAGGAGATCTCCGTGGCGACCGTAGCTCCTGCCGCTTGGGTATCCAAGGCGGCGGTGATGACGTCCCCGAACTGGATCTCGACTTCGTCGACGTCCGGGAGGTTGCAGCTGTCCAAGATCTTGACGCGATCCATCAAGCTTACCAGATTGATCTCGGCGATATCCCCTACCTGGCGCGCCACTGTCGGTGATATTATCTCCGGCAGTCTTCCACGGGGTAGCCCACGGAAGTGATTTGTAATGCAGGGAAGATCGCAAACATCGGAAGCAAGATGGTTATGATGGACAGACACAGGGGTTTATACAGGTTCGGGCCGTCGACTCGACGTAATACCCTACGTCCTGTTTTTGGGTGTTGTATTGCGTGGGATTCGCTATGAATTGAGATGTGGTGAGTTTCGATGGGTTGAGAGTTGTTTTTGAGGGGGTCCCTGCCCGCCTTATATATCGGGGGGCAGGGTTACAAGTCGGTTTGTAGCCGATCCTATCTCTAAGGATCCTTTCCTTCTTTACAATAATTCCTATTCCAACTAGGACTTCTCCTTCCAGATCCTTCCTTCGTGCGCCGACTTGTCCCGCACGTCTTCAGGTCCAGAACGGTGGGCTGGGCCGCCCCCTATTGGTGGGCTGCCAGGCTTGCTCGTGAGGTACCCGGGTACTATATCCCCCACAATTAGGGCTTTTGGCCTTCATATTTCTCTGTGTTGTTGCTAGTCTCGAATTCAGTCCATATTCGCTCCAAAATAGCCAATTAACCTGTGTAAACCAATATGTTCCAAAAATATGTGCACAAGCGGAAATGGGGTTATTTCAGTGTCAAGTGGCGGGGTTAGTATAAGGATTAGTCCAAAAACATAACCTAGATGACACTAAAAGTATGTCATTTAACAGCGCCAACATGAGGCCAGTGCCATGTCCGTACGCTACCTCTGCTGAAAATAGCAATTCCCGGGCGGTACGCAAGGGCACCATATCACTTGGTCCTCGGTACGGAAGTTTTTACAGTAAATTTTACAGTCTCGGTGCGCACATCCTCGTCTGTATGTAGCAATGGAAAGGACGAGGCCGCCTTCAAGCCTGTTTGGCAGGGCTCCGGCTCCTCAAAAAATGGCTTTGGTTTTGGTTCTGGCTCCGGCTCCACTAGTGGAACGGATTCACTGGTGAAGCTGAAGCCGTTTAAAAAAAAGTTTGGCAAAACGGCTTCACCTGTTTTTCTATGGATGATGAAAGCTTTAAAATGTCCATCGTGCCCTAGTTATCTGATTTGGTCCTAGTGATGAATTTTATGTTTTCTCTCAATTGATAATATGATTTTAGAAAAACTAAAAACATTAATAAATATAATCATAGTTTAAGATAATAACTTTTCATTTGCTCTTTTGTTAACTTTTTTCCATTATTTTTTCCTTCTCTTCTCCCTTATGTTTTTTTTTCTTCCTTCTTTTCCCATCTTGTTTTCTTTTCTTCTCTTTTTACCCCTATTTTTCCTTCTCTCCCTTCATTATCCAATCTCCCCGCCGGCACTTCCTCCACCTCCGACTCACTACTGTCGCTGACCGCCTCCTCTACCACCTCCAGCCCACGGCCGTCTCCTTCCCTGCCTCCACCGCCGTGGGTTGTCTCTTACCCACCTCGGTCAGCCATCTCCCGCCCCGCCATGGCACACGCTGCCACGGGTTGTCTTCTCCCCAGCCTCCCTCCCACCCATGGTTGCCTCCGCTGATGATCTCCTACCCCGTCTTCGCACAAGCTGCATGTTGTCCTCTCCGCCCCTCCTCCCACCTGCAACCGTCTCCACCTCCGTCGCCGCTGGCCGTCTCCTTCCCACCTTGGCCAACCATCTCTCCCCCCACCTCGGTCGACTGACTCCGCCCCCACCTTCGTCGGCCATCTCCTTCACTGTCTTCACCTCGCCCTTGCTGTTGATAACCTCTCTCCTGCACAGACTCGGGGCAAATCGGTCTTGCATCATCGTGGGGATAGGATGGAGCCGGCGGAGCCACAACCTATTGGCGCCCTTAATTGACACACTTTTAGTGCCATCTAAGTGGAATTTTTGGACTAATCTTTATACTAACCCCGTCACTTGGCATTGAAATAACCTTGTTTTCGTATATGCACCTATTTTTGGTGGACTTTGGTTTACGCAGTTTATTTGGCTATTTTGGAGTGAATATGGGCTGGATTCGAGACTAGCAACACTATGGCGAAAGATGAAGGCCAAAAGCCCTAATAAAGCCCAAAGGGACCGAAGCCCGTTTACGCACTACTCCAACGGGCCACCTCTAACAAGGCTTAATTGAAAATAAGGCCGGAGTACTTCGAGATCAAGGAAAATCCAATGCAGACTTGGAGAAGACATCAAGACCTATCCATATCTCAGAACAACCGACGTCCAAATCCCACAAGAACCTGGAAACAGACTCATTAACATTAGAGAAACTTACGTGAAAGATGGGCCTGAGGCGAGCCGAAAAGGGCATAGGCCAGCCGGCCTAGGGCCCCTTGACGGCACCGCACGAGGCATTTTTGTACTGCCTCGCCCTCCACTTTGAGCTAGGGTTTCCTTGGTGTATAAATAGCTCGTCTTTCGAAAGGGTGACATATCCATTCACCATAAGTCGACAAATAGAGGAAGACACACGAAGGGAGGCGCCGGTCGCCGCTAGTCCTCGATGTTGCCTAGGAGATGGCTTAGGCCATGCCGTAGCCACCATGGTTGGCCCTGCGTGGTGAAGCCATGGTGGAGTTCCCGAGCCATGTCTTGGATCCATTAAGATATTTGTACATTCAACATTCGATGGTGATATCAATCTAATCTTGTCTCTATCTTGATCTACTTTATTGTATGCCTTCTTTCATCCATATGTGAGGCGTTCATACGTTCTTAGTAGGAATAGATCTAATCGTGGTGATTAGTCTAAGTCTTGCGGGTCATTATTGTAGTGCACGGGAAGTCGGCACCGATTACCCTCGCTTGGTGACAGCTTGCGAGAGGGAAAAGGTCGAGCAAACGTGTAATGTTAAGTAGGATTGATGGCGAATTCTAAACGTAATCTGTAATTAGTTTTTAATTAGTCTATGTTTAATACTTCAAATGTGAAAAGATTTCCTGCGGAACTAAACACGGCCTTGATCTATGAGTTCCTCCCGTCAAATTTTTTTTCAACAATAACAATAGTTCCTCGCAATAAAAAACAATAGCAATAGTGTCGGCCGTCCCTGTCAGCGTGCGTTTGGTTGTCAGTGTCACAGAAAGTCATAAACAGACCCTGCCGTGCCATGGAGTCGATGTCGATCAATCAGCATGGTATACCGTATACGAATATACGACGGAGGCAGAGGAAGAGGTTTGAATTGGTGCTCCGAACGAGCATGTGGCCGCGCGAAAAAAATTTACAGTACGTTGGGCACACATTTGAAGTATTAAATATAGACTAATTGCAAAATTAATTACAGATTATGTCAGTTCATCGCAAGGCGAACCTAATGAGTCTAATTAATCCGTCATTAGTACATGTTTACTGTAGCAATTTATTGTCTAATCACGACCTAACTAGGCTCATTAGATTCGTCTCGCGAAGTACACTCCATCCATATAATGGGTTATTTTTTCGACTACATTTAATATACCATGCATGTGAGCGAACATACTCGAAAAAAATTTCACGAAACATCTCAACAGGGCCATGGTGCCGGTGCCGGCCTTGTGGTTGCCGTTGAAATTGAATTCCAGGCGTGCAGGCTTGTCCCGGTAGGTGGTCAACATCGAATGCACATTCAGCATTGGGCAGGGCTGGGCTGGACCTACTTACTGCATGTGGACCAGCTAAGCTAGCAGAGATAACCCACTGCACACACCCAGCCGCCAGCCCCCTCCCCGGCTCCCTCTTCTTCCATTCCTCTGATTCTTGAATCCAACTTCCTCCTTGCTCGGATCCTTGATCAACTGCGGATCGATCCAGTAGCTAGGCTGCTTGCGCTGCGTTGTATATCTAGCATTGCATTGCCTAGTACTAGTAGTATAATGCAGCAGCACACGGCGGACAGCAGCAGGAAGAAGAAGCGGAGGAGGAAGCAGCTACCTGCATCCTCCTCGAGATCTGCTGCTGCTGGAGGAGGTGGTCAATGCTGCTGCTGCAAGTGCAAGGACGGCAAGCAGCTGATGTCGTCGCTCCTTGCGCTTGCGCTCCTCCTCCTGATGTTTGTTCCTCCTCACATGGCCGCATCGTCGGTGTCGGCCCGGAGGATGGCGAGGATCCAGAGCCATCTGCAGAGGATCAACAAGCCCGCCGTGCGCTCCATACGGGTGTGCTGTAATATATATATATATATATATATATATATATATATATATATATATATATATATGCATGCTGTGATGAATGAATTGATCAATTACCAATAATTATCATCGCAGAGCGTGGACGGCGACACCATCGACTGCGTGGCGGCGCAGGAGCAACACGGTCTGGACCATCCGCTCCTCAGGGAGCACGACATCCAGACGGAGCCACCCGAGGTGCCCGCTAGCAGCAGCAGCAGCAGCAGAGGAGGAGGAGGCTTCTTGTTGCGATTCCCAGCAGCAACAGCAGCTGCTGCTGATTCCAAGAGTAGCAACAGACGAGGCGTGGGCGCCTGGCAGACTTGGCACCACGGCGGCCACTGTCCCAGCGGCACGGTGGCCATCCGCCGGACCACCGCCGAGGACTTGCTGCGCGCCACCTCCATCGCCCGCTTCGGCCGCAAGAAGAAGAAGAGCAAGAGATGGTCTCCCCCCCGCGCGGCCAATGCGCCGGACGTCATCTCCGGCAACGGCCACGAGGTACGTACTCTACTCACTCATCTGCCTAGCTTCTGTTACTGCTAGCTACAAGATGACCTCTTGTTGATTTGGTTGGAATTCGACCGATTCGTCGTCGCAGCACGCATGAGAATGCAAGATAGATAGATGATAGATCCGAATGTAAAGCAGTGCAAGCTTGCATCCAGCCGCACCAGCTAGCTGTTCGTCGATCGATCGATCGGCCGGTTCGCCGGAATAGGATAGGAGTTGAGCTTGACGGTGGAAACGAATTGAATTGAAACATGGTGGGGTGGGTCCGACCCTGCGCGGCCCCGGCTTGGTGGGTTGGGTGGCGCGCAATAAGTGACGAGCACGCACATCATCAGAGCGAGCCTGCCTGCTGTTCCTGCGTGCGGCCAGCATGTACTACCAGTCTGCAGCAGCAGCAGCAGCAGCAGCAGGGAGTATTGTGCATTCTCCTGCTTGTTCAAACCTTTTTTTTTTAAAAAAAAAGAACTGCTTGTTCAAATCTTGATTGCTTGCTATAACTCTATCCGTTGCTCTTAGCCACTGCAACTACCCAAATAGCAGCTTAATTTGTTGTTTGAGGGGGGGACATCGTGCATGCACAAAGAGAAAGGGGATCAGAGCTTTGCGGTGGAGTGCTCTCGACTCAAAGTGACCCCCGAGTCCCTGACAATGGCATGGATGCATGCATACGGGGGATCATCAACCAACCAACCATATGCATGCTTAATTTTCATTATATATATTCGTTCATCCACGGTGCCCACAGCATGGTTGCACTTGTATCCATCAAGTACTGCACTCATGCTTTGCAGTAAAAGATAATTTCGGTAAAAACAGCCCTGCACTGCCAACGTGAGTGAGTGAGTGAACGAATGAATGCGCGCCTGACATGAGTACCTGTCCTGTGAGTGCTGTGACTGCGATCTCTTCTCTTCTCGGGACCAGCCAGACGACCAGCAGCTAGCTCTAGCTGCATTGCATTTGCATTTGCGTTTAGTAGTAGTACATGCATGCATGCATGTTCATTAGGTACTCGTACATACTCCGTCTCATCTTGCATGCATTGTATGCAACGCAACGCAGCACGCCATCGCGTACACGGCGCCTTCTTCGCAGCAGCAGCAGCCGGTGTACGGCGCCAAGGCCACCATCAACGTCTGGGATCCGGCCATCCAGGAATCCAACGGCTTCAGCCTCTCCCAGCTCTGGATCCTCTCCGGCTCTTTCAACGGCTCCGACCTCAACAGCATCGAAGCAGGATGGCAGGTCACCACTCTAGCTATCATCATTTAATTCCATTCTGCTTCTTCTTCTGCTATTAACTATTAATTACTGTATGTATAGTACTCCATTTATATATGTGTGTATCGATCGAAGCATGATGCATGATGATGAAAAATATACACAACAAGCAAAGCTAGCTAGTACACCATGTATGCACCGTGCACGCATCTTCCATCTACTATACATATAACATGTACTACGTAGTAAATTGCTAATCTCTGTCATCTCCTAGTACTATTTTACATGTTGTGGCAGCGCAGCGCCAGTCAAAACTTGGAGGCCATGCATGCGATGCAACCACATGGCCTTCATAAATGCTTGCATCGATCAAGATCCATGCATGCATTATTACTGTCACCGATCGAGACCTTTTTTTTTCCCTATCCATAGATTAATTAGATTCCTGTCAGTTGACTCATCAATCGAGAGCTAGCTAGCATCTCATTTGCTTGCTCGAGGTCAACCCGTTCTCACTACTACGAGTACTCCGTACTGATTAAGATTTTTTTTGAAAATTTGGTTCACCCTCAATCACCATGCAGTACTAGCTAGGACGCTGTAGTGTAGTGGACTCGATCACCATGGAGGCTAGCTAGAGCAAGAGTTAGCTTCAATCACTGCGGAGCATGCATGCTGCAATATACTATAATTCTAACAATCAATTCATATGTCGATCGTCTGAATTGAAGCTGTGCAATAGTACTGGTCTCTCAGGTGAGCCCTGAGCTTTACGGCGACAGCAGGCCGAGGCTGTTCACGTACTGGACGAGCGACGCGTACGAGGCTACGGGCTGCTACAACGCGCTGTGCCCGGGGTTCGTGCAGACGAGCTCCCGCATCGCCATCGGCGCGTCCATCTCGCCGGTGTCGTCGGCCGGCGGCGCGCAGTACGACATGACGGTGCTGGTGTGGAAGGACCCCAAGCTGGGCAACTGGTGGCTCAGCTACGGGGGCCAGCTCGTGGGCTACTGGCCAGCCCAGCTCTTCACGCACCTCTCCGACCACGCCACCATGGTCGAGTGGGGCGGCGAGGTCGTCGACACCAGGCCCGCCGGAGTCCACACCGCCACGCAGATGGGCTCCGGCCGGTTCGCCGCCGAGGGATTCGGCCGGGCCAGCTACTTCCGCAACCTCGAGACGGTGGACGCGGACAACAGCCTCGCCCAGGTGCCCATCGACGCCATCCAGACGCTCGCCGAGAACGACGCGTGCTACGACATACGAAAGGCCTATGACGACGGCGACCACCACTCCGGCTCCGGATCAGGCTGGGGCACGCACTTCTACTACGGCGGCCCGGGCCACAGTCCGGCATGCCCCTAGCTATCTATCGCTAGCTTATTAGTCCATGCGTCTAATTAATTAACTATATTTGTCTTATTTCACCACCATCAAACGTAACTGATATGCAATGCAAGCTGTAATTAACTGGCGATTTCTATTGCAATGCAAACTTAACTGTCTGTTGGCTGTGATGTGATTCCAGAAACCAGAAGGATTCCCAAGGCAAAGGATCGATCCATGTTTGGGCTGCTGGACCCAAAAACAACAGCCCACAACTCCAACGGCCCGGTCCATCGACGACGCCAAATGGCCACTCTCAACTTACGTTGCCACTTCAATCCATACGGGCATGTACAAGCAGCTCGCTCGAGTTTAATGATTTTGGCACCACAAACAAATTTGCTTGAAAAAATAACCAAACATGCACTACAAAGGGAAATTCAAGTGGATTTTGTTCAATTGGGCTGGAGGAAAGTTTTTGTTCAATTGGACTGGAGGAAAGGGCGGAAATTAAAAAGCAAGGGTACTCTGCGTTTGCCGGCCACTTTTCCAGTCGTCGTCGTCCTCGCCCTCGTCGTCTTCTACTAGTCGTAAGCGCGGGGAGGATTGGCCGGCCGGCGGCGAGGCTCCTCCACCTCCACCTCCACCTCTTCCTCTGCATACACACACATACACGTATATGCTTGTTCTCCACCGCCTCCGCCACCCGCTGCCTCGCCCTCTTCTCGCCTCCTCCATCTCCTCTTGTTGGTCGTCGACAACCAAAGGCGAACGGAGACCCGCCATGGCGTCATCCTCTTCTTCCGCTTCCGCCGCGGTCGTTGCCGAGGGCTCGGCGGCCCGCCGCTTCTGGATCGCCGCCTCCACGCGGGAGGCCGCCTTCGCCGCATACACGCCCTTCCTCCTCTCCCTAGCCGCCGGCAACCTGCACCTCGACGGCTTCCGCCACTACATCGCGCAGGACGCCCACTTCCTCCACGCCTTCGCGCGCGCGTAAGTCCAATTCATTCCCCCAATTCCTGATTCCGTCCGATTCGATTGGATTGGATTGGATTCGCCTAACCACCTCCGGGGCTGGACTGGATCTGATCCGATTCTCCCTTCCCTCCTGCGACAATCAGCTACGAGATGGCCGAGGACTGCGCCGACGACGACGACGACAGGGCCACCATCGCCGCCCTCAGGAAGGCCATCCTCCAAGAGCTCAACCTCCACGCCTCCGTCCTCAAGGTCCTCTTTCTCTGCCCCACCTACCTACCAGTAATTCTTCTCTTTTGCCTGTCCTACTTTTCCCATGGAATCCCGGCCAAGCCTAGTGTCATACTGCGATGCATGCATGTACACATGATCTCTTTAGGAAACTATACTAGTAAGTAGTAACGCTGACAAACTAAGCTGTTCTGTTTCAATATTAATCAACCGCCGCACTGCACTCGTATTCCTTTTGTAATTTTGATTGACACCAAAATCTAGAGCCAAAATGCTTACAAGCTGTCATTTGTTTTCAGAAGAAAAAAAAAAAACCCTCCACATCAGTATAGCTTATACATGTATACATAAGAAAGATGGTCCTAACAACTGAATATTGTCTGTCCTGTCCGATTAATATTAACTTGTGATTAAATTATTTCCTATATTCTAGGACACGTTTTCATTCCTGAGAGTTTCAGGATTCAGACAGTTGCCTTGACTGATTGATTTGTTGGAGCAGCAAGTTGACTGAATGCTTGTTTTCCATTTTATTAGGTCTTTACTTCTTTCAGGTGCCTTTGCCTTCCACCTTCTGATTCTCTGAATGGATTTACTGCTGTCCTACCCTCTTGCCGCTCAGTAGATTTCTACTAGCAAGCTGGCACTGTTGAACTCAAAGCTTGCTATGAATGCCTGTTGTTATTGTTAAGGGTATCTCGGATGTTTCAACTTTCAATCCAGAAAAGGGTATCTCTGATGTCTCTTGAGTTCTTATACTTGCGACACAGCATGACACTAATTTTTGCGACCCTCTTCTCACATTAACAGTTCTGATTCTGCTCGCGATTTTTAAGACCAAAAACTGAAAGAACTTGACCTCACACTTTGAACAAATCATGGTCATGCATTCTTACATGAAAGTATGTTGTTCTATTCAATTAATTAAATTACGTTTTTAGGCCATGCATCCACAACCAAAATGCTTACCAGCCGACATATTGTCCCAATCTAGGACTGTTGGTAGAGATATATATGTATATTGTCCTTAAAACTGTTTTTTTTTCCAGCTTCGAATCGTCTTTTCCTAATATACAAAATTGGGTATCCTGACTACTTGATTTTCAGGAGTGGGGAGTTGATCCTACCAAGGTGATCCCTCCAAGTGCAGCAACAACCAAGTACACTGATTTCCTACTTGCAACTGCGGCTGGAAAAGTTGATGGTGCAAAAGGTTCTGACAAAATGGTCACACCATTCGAGAAGACTAAAATTGCTGCATACACTGTTGGGGCCATGACTCCATGCATGAGGTTGTATGCTTATCTAGGCAAAGAACTCACGGCTTTTCTTAAACAAGATGAAAATCACCCATACAAGAAATGGATTAACACATATGCATCCAGTGATTTTGAGGTATAAAACTGTCACCTGTCTATACATGGATGCTCCTACATCTTAGTGTAGTATTGGCTTGTGCATCATGCAACTGGTTTGCGTGCTGAATCATTTATCCTTTTTCTTGCTTTGCCGCAGGATAATGCACTCCAAATAGAAGAGTTGCTGGACAAACTTAGCGTCTCGTTAACTGGTGAAGAGCTTGAGATTATTGGCAAGCTCTACCAGCAAGCTATGAAACTGGAAGTGGAGTTTTTTTCTGCTCAGCTTGTAGACCAACCTACTGTAGCTCCACTTTCAAGATATTGTGGTGCAAAATATAAACTCTTGGTCTTTTCTGATTTTGATTTGACATGCACTGTCGTCGATTCATCTGCCATTTTGGCGGAGATTGCAATTTTGTCATTCCAAAAATCAAGTCAAAGTGGGATTGATAATACCCTCGACCGTACGAAATCAGCAGACCTGAGAAATTCGTGGAACATGCTCTCTAAGCAATACATGGAAGAGTACGAGGAATGCATGGAAAGACTACTTCCTTCAGAAGAATGTATGTGCATCGTGGCCTCTGTGTTTCTTCAGTCTCTTTTGATTTGTGATTTAGCAACGGTACGCAAGTCACGCCTGAATGATTTTCTGATTGTTTTTTCCCTTTTTGCTTTATTGCAGCAAAGTCATTAGACTATGATCAACTGTACAATGGCCTGGAGGTGCTAGCAGAGTTTGAGAAGCTTGCAAATTCTAGGGTTGTGGACTCTGGTGTCCTTAGGGGAATGAATTTAGAAGATATCAGGAAAGCTGGCGAGCGGCTTATTCTTCAAGATGGCTGTAAAAATTTCTTTCAGAAGATTGGAAGAACAAGGGAGAACCTCAATTTGGATATCCATATTCTTTCCTATTGCTGGTGTGCAGAACTAATAAGGTCTGCCTTTTCATCAGGTAATCTTTGTCTTGTCTGATGACAATTGCACCAGCACCACCACGATTAGGCTCATTTGCTAGCCTGTGCTGTCGTTATAAGCTTAGGATCAGCATCCCAGTTCTGGTTTGAATAGACAGTTGTTAACTGGTAATTACTTTCTTTTGCATTGCGGTGCTTTCATGCAGTCGGATGTCTAGATGGTGTGAACATACATTCCAACGAGTTTGCCTTTGAGGGATCTGTTTCTACTGGCGAGATTGACAGAAAAATGCAGTCTCCAGTGGACAAGGTTGAAAAGTTCAAGAGCATCAAAAGTGGCACAGACAGTACAACTCCATCACTATCTGTGTATATTGGAGACTCAGTGGGAGACTTGCTCTGCTTATTGGAGGCAGATATTGGTATCGTGGTTGGATCAAGCACAAGCTTGCGGAGAGTGGGCAAACAGTTTGGTGTTTCTTTTGTCCCGCTGTTCCCTGGTCTAGTAGAGAAGCAGAGGCAGCTGAGGGAGCAAGATGCGTCCGTGTTCAAGGCGCGTTCTGGGGTCCTTTATACGGTCTCCAGCTGGTCAGAGATACACGCTTTCATCCTGGGAAGCGATTTCAGCTGATGGATGTGCTGTCTCTATCTCTGGTTTTTATTTTTTTCCCCTCTCCTCAATGTGGTCATTTTATGAAAGCCACATGTCCATTCTGGCCCGCACCCACAGTATGTATGAATGAATTCAACAACTAGGTTTGTGTTGTGTGCAATGGCTTACTGCCTGTGATCAATGTTCCATTGATTCGTCCTTGTTCCATTATATTTGGGATTCAATCAATTTCGATCTGGAGTGGTTGGCATTGTACTGCAGCGACTGACTCCGGTATGCATGCGGTATATATGCAATGCACATCTAGGGATGGAGTGGTATTATGGTTGGCAAGTCCAATTGTGACATGTAGAGAGACGTTTGTTTCCAGTTGGCAATAAATATAACGATGAAGATTATGCTTATTCTTGCGTACTTATCTTATTCAGATATACTGTGTCTGTGCTGCAATTGCAGAATAATATGATTAATGCTCCTCAATTTATTTCACCAGGTCCGATTCTCAGCAAGCATCAGGCGATCTCTCCATGTTTATACTAGTATGTACTCCCTCCGTTCTCAAATATATGTCGTTTAGGACAAGCAAATTAGTTCATTTTTGAACTAAATGGCTTGTCCTAAACGACATATATTTAAGGACGGAGGGAGTAGTAGATAGCAGTATTAATTAATCAGTTGAAGGTGGCATCAGCCGCAGCCGCGGCATCGACGGCGAGGATTGTGGTGAGGTTGAGCGGGTGCATGTACTCCTGCGTTCCGTCCATGAACTGGCTGACGATGATCCTGTTGGCCTTCTCCGTGGGGTGGAAGTTGTCCCAGAAGGCGTAGAGGTCGCGGTCCGGGCAGACGCTGGAGGCGGCGGTGCAGAGCCCCACCCCGTTGTAGGGCCCCTGGCCGCAGCAGGCCACCTTAGACGTGACGAAGCCGTACGCCGCCGGGTCGGAGATGAAGTCCATGTGCATCCGGTGGGCGTTGACGGCGATGAAGACGTCGGCGCCGAGGTCGGCGTTGAGCCCCCTGATCATGTCGACGAGCTGCGGGTTGTAGAGCGCGGCGGCGCGCTGCAGCTCGGCGGCGCACTCGCCGGCGCGGCTGCCGCGCAGCGCGAGCTCGGCGGGGGCGCAGCCGATGGGGCCGGAGCCGGTGACGAGGACCCGGCGCGCGCCCAGGGCGTGCAGCTGGCGGAGCACCTTGGCGTACTCGGCCACGAGGAAGCGCACGTAGTCCGGCAGCGACATCTCGCGGGAGCGCGCCGAGAAGGGCACCAGGTAGTAGTTGTTGACGAAGTCGTTGCCGCCCAGGGTGATGAGCACCAGAGCGCCGTTGACCAGCCGGCCGACGGCGGCGTCGGAGCCGAGGAGGCGGCGCAAGCGGCTCTGGTACTGCGAGAAGTAGCGGAGCTGCTTCTCGATGCGGATGATGTTGGCCTGACATGTATATATACTGTTGCAGGTGCAGCACGTACTGATCGATGATATATATATATATATATATATATGATGATGATGATGATGATGAAATGAACGCAACAACAAGCAACGTACAAACTGGACGCCCGTGTCGTTGAGGATTCCGACTCCGGCCGACGCGAAGTTGGCTCCCCGCAGCAGCTTGTCGCCGTCGAGGTGCGGGCTGAGGTAGGGCAGCACCGGCTCGGCGCCCAGGTGCTCGCTGATGATGTCCGGCACGTTCCGCCCGTTGGAGAAGCGGCCCGTGGCGCGGTGCGTCGGGTAGTCGAGGCCGTACGGCGGCGAGTCGGCGCGCGCCGTCGTCGCCAGGTAGTTGTTGTTGCCGCTGTCAACCAGCGAGTCGCCGAACACGAAGAAGGCGCGAGGAGGGGTCGGCGGCTGGCACGTCGCCTGGATCAGCAGGAGGCTCACCATCGTCAGCAGGCACCATGCAACCATCCTTGGCTTGGCTTCTGTGAGTATATACGAGACGCACATGTTCTGTCTGATTCTTCAGCACACGCGACGACCGGCCGGATATATAGAGCTCAGATAGATAGCAGCCGGGGAACTCGGGATGCCTCAACCACGCTGCCCGAGTCGTGTGATTGCAACGCTTTCCTCAAAGAGCAAAGGCGCCTGCAACCGCGGCTGCGTACATGGCCGCCCCGTCCTTGCGTAACAAACCCAACCCAACCCAGCACAGCACCGCCGCGCTTTTCAGGCCATTCATTCATTCCCATCCATCGGACGGACCACACACACTAGCTACTGCTAGGCATTGCTCGCGTCAGCTTTTGGAGGGGAGAAGAAATTGCGCGCTCAGTATCTGACACTGTTTCCAACAAGTCTGCCAACACGCTGGTCAAATAAATGATCCCGTGTGATACAAAAATGACACCAGTTTTGCCATACCAACACATAATGGATCTGCTAAAGGCTAAAACAACTCAATACAAGACTGCCCAGGTGTCTCAAGCCTCAAATCCATCCACCTTGTTTGTCATGAGTTGTTAATGTTGATACCCAGCTCCGACAGCATGCTGGCTAGCTCACCCTTGCGATGCAGCTTTACGGTATCTACAACATAAGACGAGTGCCACGATTTTAGTAACACACTAGGGAAACAATGCATATCTCCAGCATCTATGGTCTTTTGCAGCATGCTCTGCCAGATGCCAATTGCCTAGGTAGCAGGTGCACATACATCAGTTGCCACATTGTATATATTATGTAGTAGGTTTACTTCAAAAAAAAATATATTATGTACTAGGAGTATATAACTGTAAAGACCGATTAACGTTCAACACAGAGCACATGTATAATACCTGTACAGCCACCGATGTGCTTTCCGCCTGGACCAAAACAAAACAGCTAGTTACAAGTATGCAAGTCATACAATGTAAATCAGAATAATAGATGCACGTATGCAGATTCATTTCCTGTGGTATGGTTACACATATGTATCAGGATTTGCACCTAAAGGCATCAACTGCAAATATCCCTATACTTAATGGGCGGGTCATGAACAAAAGAGAAAGCTAAGAGAGGTAGAGTAAAACAAAGCTGGAAGCTATGCCAGGTAGAGCAAAACAAAGCTGGTAGGAAAGGAAACTGACATACCAATGAAAACATTAGGAACAGTAGACTGCCCAGTTAGCCTCTCTAACACCTTCTGTAGTTGTGGTCCTTGAGCGCCTGAAAGGGATTATCTGTCAGCTGCATAAGAACATCAACATGCAAATTGTATCCAGAACTACTGGATTCTATTTCTTTTCCCAGCAGGAGATAACACACAATGAGGGCACATTTAGATATGATGACATAGTACATCACTACTACTTTAAATCTCAGACGTCTATGGGCGTGCATTGTGTCTGGCAAGAGTAAAACGAGTGTATGCATTCATTCAAGCAACTGTTCAATGTGCACTTGCATGTTAGGGGGTTTGCAATTGATAGCAATGAAGCAGAACTTCAAACACAACAACGAGCATGTGTGGGTTACAATTACAAAACTGGCTGGCCAAGTGAAGAATGTGAGGAGAGAAGCCTGACAAGGTGGACAGTTGTTAATGTTGGCCACTCAGTTTTGACATCTGTACACCTTCCACGTGACAAAACTGAGTAGAGACATTTACATCACACATGGCAAAAAACTGGGTGTGACCAACTGACCATAGCACATTTGGCCGACTGGATATGAGCAGCTGAGGTAAGTATACAGCTGTTGGTGGCATCCGTAGTAAGAACAAGGACAGTTGTTGGCCACAAGATATCGATACCCAATTCTGAGGGGCGATGCTGCTATTTTAAACCTTGAGGCCAGGCAAAACTCAAACTGATGTAGAGCTTTGGCAAGACCTTCAGTTCCTGATAGTTTGGGTGACGTGCAGCATGTATGTATGCATATCTGAACAAACATTTATAACAGACTCAACCCAAATTGCCCAGGAAGTCAGACTCCATCTCAAATCCCCTAATGATTCAGTAGCATTGGCACCTGATTGCCCACGAAGTCGGGATACAGCACAATATGTCACGATCGGACATTCGACAATAAAGATAAATGATTGCTATCCTTTTAAGCTATTTGAATTGCACATATGAAAGCCTTTTAAATTGTTCTGAATTAAAGGGCGCTACTACCAGTTGAGTTGCATAGAGACTAGAGAGAGCGCTGCACCGGGAATTTGGGGGGAAAGGGGACGAACCGAGATGGTCAAGCTCGATGACGTGGGGCGGCACGCCGATCCGCTTGAAGAGCGCCTTCACCTCCATGCAGTATCTGTCCATGTCATGGAAAGGAAAAGGAATGAGATGAGCTGAGGTGAATCGAAGCTAGCTAATGAATGAATAGTAGGTTTGGGCCTGTTGATCTTACGAGCACCATGACTTGGAGTAGATGACGACGGGGTTGTCGGCCACCTTCTTCTTGACGGACTCCTCCATCCGCGAGCCGAAGGACGAGTCCGGTGAGGAAGAGGACGGGGAGGAGGAGGCCCGGGCGGCGACGGACCCGGCGCGACGAGCGGCAAGGGAGAGGCGGTGACGAGACAGAAAACACGGGAGAGAAAGGGGGAGGGCGGGGCTGGCCGTGGGGAGGCGGCAGAGGGTCATGCCCGGCGGCGGCGGCGGCGGCGCCATCGGAATCTCTCTCGACTCTTCTCGTGCGTCGTCCCCTTCTCTCTCTCTCTCTCTCTCTGGTGGATGATGATGGATGGGATAGATTCCCTTCTTGGGCCGGGCTCAGAAGCCCACCCACCACCGAAAGGAACTCGGACAGTCATAGCCCAGCCCATACCACCGCGGTGACAGTGAAGTGAGTGAGAAGATTCGGCCGGGTTGTCTCCATCTCCTCCAATTCTCCATCCGTCCATCCCACTGCCTGGCCTGGCCGCCGTCCAGGAGGGCAAGAGGAGAGGGGGGACCAGCTACCAGCTAGCCCTCGCCTCGCCCAATGGAGCCCTCCCCGCCGCCGCCGCCGCCTCAAATCTCGCACCTCCTCTCGCAATTGGGGCAATTCCCCGTCACCCCCAAACCCGACCCTGACGGCCCAATCACCCCCATCCCCGCCGCCGCAGCGCCGCCGCTGATGCTCGCGCTCACCCCTGAGCTCTGCGACGCCCTCCGCCAGGAGCTTGCTCCCTCCCCTGACGACGATGCCTATTTCGCCAGCTGTCTTCGCCAATCCCAGCTCTACCTCGATGCCAGTCGCCGCCCGTCTCCGCCTCCCATCCTCCTCCTCCTCCGCCGCCCCTCCTCCCCCGCTTCCCCCTCGCCAGGGGGGACAAGAACAACCAGGCGCGGCCGGATCCAGTTCCTCCCCCGCTTCCTCCACCAAGAAGCGCGCGCGCCCCGCCGCTGAGATGGTCCGCGTCGCCAACCTCGGCCCCGCCGACCATCTCCACTACCGCGCCCTCGTCCGCCGCGCGCGCCTCACCTTCGAGGCGCTCCGCGGCTTCTACCAGCGCGAGGAGCCCTCCGCCGGCGCCCGCAACCGCGCCGACCTCCGGGCCTCCAGCTTCATGCTCTCCGCCGGCCGCTGGCTCCACCGCGAGGTCCGCATCGTCGGCCACATCCCCGGCGTCCTCGTCGGCGATGCCTTCTACTACCGCGCCGAGCTCTGCGTCGTCGGCCTCCACCTCGCCCCGCAGGCCGGCATCGGCTACATCCCCGGCAGCCTCACCAACGAGGGCCACCCCGTCGCCACCAGCATCGTCTCCTCCGGAGGCTACCTCGACGACGAGGACACCGGCGACGTCCTCGTCTACACCGGCAGCGGCGGCCGCCAGCGCAACCGCCTCGACCACCACGCCGACCAGACGCTCGAGCGCGGCAACCTGGCGCTCCACAACAGCTACCTTTACGCCGTCGAGGTGCGCGTCATCCGCGGCCACATCTGCGGCCTCACCCCCACCGGCCGCAAGGTCTACGTCTACGACGGCCTCTACAGGGTCGTCAGCTCCACCTTCGGCCCCGGCAAGTCCGGCCACGACGTCTGCAAGTTCAAGCTCGTGCGCCTCCCCGGCCAGGATGAGCTGGGCAGCAAGAGCTGGCACACCGCCAAGCAGCTCAAGGACGCCATGGACGCCAGAATCCGCCCGCCCAGGTACATCTCGCTCGACCTCTCCAAGGGGGCGGAACACCTTCGCGTCCCTGTCTGCAACAAGCTGGACGACGACAGGTCTCCCCTGCTATTTGAGTACACCGTCCGCCCCAAGTTCCACGTGCCCCCGGCGACCGGGACGGGCAAGCGGCAGAGGGGCTGCCACTGCGCCACGGGCTGTGGCTCCAAATGCAGATGCCAGAGGAAGAACGCTGGAGGGCCGGTGTACGGTGAGGATGGCACTCTGGTGCTGGGAAGGCCGGTGGTGTATGAATGCGGCGCTTCTTGTGGATGCCCCCTCACCTGCGTGAACCGTGTGACGCAGCGAGGGATGAAGCACCGGCTGGAGGTGTTCCGCTCCCATGAGACAGGCTGGGGTGTCAGGGCGCTGGACTTGATACCGCCGGGCGCTTTCGTTTGCGAGTTCAGCGGGGATGTGGTCCTCATGGACGATGATTCTGGCAAAGGATTGACGGAGGGTCGCAGCATCATCGATCCGAAGCGGTTTCCCAAGCGCTGGAAGGAGTGGGGAGATGCCTCCGTCGACCCAAGGTACAACAGGGGACCCCAGTCCGCCGAGTTTGCAGGGCCAGGTTACCTTCTCGACGTGTCCCATAAGAGGAACGTGGCTTGCTACATTAGCCACAGTTGTACACCTAATGTGTTTCTTCAGTTTGTGGTCCATGGCAACGAGGATGAACAGTGCCCTCACCTGATGGTTTTTGCCATGGAGACAATCCCACCGATGCGAGAGCTGAGCATCGATTATGGAATCGATGGGTAGCTGATTGCAATGTACCGAAGGCTTACTGATCTTTTTGGAGAATAGTCGACATTAGGATTTTTTTTTTTTTGAGGGGTAGGGTAGCCATACATTGGTTTAGTTTTGCCATAGGTTGCACCCTGTAACTTGTTAAACTCTAGAACTAAGGGTATTTCTTTCTCTTGGTATCACCAAACCTTCCATTGGTAGTGGTGTTCATGCTGCTGCTGATACTTCTGGTGCGGCTGGAGGGCTTATGGATAGCAAAAGGTATGCTAGTGTAGTACTGATGTGGTAAATGGTTGGCACAAAGGACTCTACTTGGCGACTGTGCTACGTCGATGTTTGTGGATTGTGAATCCTCTCCTGTATAACATGAATGAACAGTTGCTTGTATCTTGGGCTTTGTTTATGCCCTGAACCCATGATTTACAGAAGGGAATATATATACAATCTGGGCAAGTTGCATACTGAGTTTTCGGATTGGAATGCATAGTCTTTTGTAGCGCCTGTTTTTTACTTGCCTGTGCAAATGAAATGGGCGTGTGGAATGGAAGTGATGAGACGGTGGGATTGGGAGATTGTTTACTCCTGGAGTCCTGGTGCCTCAACCTTTTCTGTTTTTGGGTTGGATTGTTAAACCAAACGAGATCGTGGCATCTGGTTGGGAATGCTTCTGTCCTTAAGTCCTTTTTTCCTCTTTGTGTGTTGATATAGGTTGTTCTTCAGTCTTTTTTTTCTTGAAAGGGTTGTTCTTCAGTCCTTTTTTTTCTCTATGTGTGTGTTGATATAGGTTTTCTTCAGTCTTTTTTTTAGAAAGGGTTGTTCTTCAGTCTTGCTGAAGTAGAGCCAGGAGAGGAGCAAATGCTCTTCAGTCTGCTTTGTTCGCTTGGCTTATCAGCAGCCCTGTAGATTATTTCTCTCACAGAACACTATTGAATCAGTCTAGAATCATCCAAAATCAATAGACTTTCCAGCCAAGTCCTGCCAAACGAACAGGCGACGAAATTTGAGAGAGAGAGAGATTCGGGGCTAGATGAGCCAAACGCACATGTCCTAGCACACGGAATTAGATCTCTTTGCTACGCACACATCCAAAAGTAGATGCTCGATCGTTTCTGGCTCGTGAGCACACAAGGCACAAGTATCATCTTCTTCGAGTCCATGCCTGCATAGGGGGTGCGAGGTCCAGCGGTTGAGCGCGCTTGTGGGGTACCTACACGCAATGAATACATAAATAATTATAACGCATACAAACAAACAGTTGAGATGGCCGAGTTGGTCTAAGGCGCCAGATTAAGGTTCTGGTCCGAAAGGGCGTGGGTTCAAATCCCACTCTCAACAGTTTTTTTTTTTTTTTTTTTGCCTCGCTCTCCCCTGCCTGCCTGTCCCCTCCCTTGTTTGATTGTTTCTCGTCCCGCAGCAACAAGAAGCAAAGCAGCAGATCTGTCAACAAGCTAAGCTAGGGCGGCCACCAAGCAATGGACGTCAAGCCAGAGGGGCTGATTGAGCTTCAAAGGATCGCTGTGCGATTTGAAGACAAGATGTATGCCGCGGCCACCAGCCAGGTGCTTACATATTTTGCACCTACAATTCCCTATCCTATCATTGAGAAACCACGACTTCAATGCTTATCTTTTGTACGGCTCAGTCTGATTATTTCCGCAAGATTGCTCTCAAATTGATGTCGTTGGAGAGCCAAACAAACACACAGCATAACCCTCAAGTCATTCCAATTCAGAAACCACCAGGTCCAGGTACTCTCTACAGCAAATCCTATATGCTTGAGTAAAATTAAACTTTGTGCTGTCCATGTATATGCTCTGTCCTCTGTTTTTCCTAAGAAAATGACTATGAGTAAGAATGTAAGATATGTAGCCTCCTCAGCCTCACAATTGGGACGTTCTTTTTTTTTTCACAGCATTCAAAAAAGGAAAAGAATACTTTCCTCAACTTAAGCCCTAAGTTCCAGATTAATCGACCGTCAAATTTACAAACCGACTGCCTGTGCGTGAAATCCAAGTCATGATATAAGTAAAAACCATATCAACTTAGAAGGAACTCAACTGCTATAGACATTAAGAAGAAAATAGGTGTCCAGATTCTAATTGATGAGGATGCCCAACTTAGGTGGTGTTTGTGCTTATCATCACTTGTTGCTTAAGCCCTGCAGATATGGAATAAAAAGTTTTTTTTTCCACTTGCAGCTTTAGCTATCTTAGGAATCTGAGATTTCCTTCCTTTTGACCTTAATCTATCAAGGCAATGTTTATGCTGTGAGACCAAACTTTAAATTGTTTCGACTTAAAAAAAATGGTGATGGCAACCCTAAATGCATAATTCAGATGCAGTTATACAATGTAGTCCACAGTGACTGCCATTTTGACTAGGTTTATCTTCATGTTTTTTCTTCACCAAACGTGGTCCTCATTTGTGTTTAGTGTATCTGTAAATGTTACTCCGCAATAAATTTTTGTGTAGTCTAATATTTAATTCAATGCTGTGACTTCTTTTCTAGTAGTAAGCATGCAAAATTTCCACTCTGTTTGCATCTAGTTCTATGTTGTACCTAGGTTACTACTTGGTTGCTTGTTCATTGGTTTCTTGCTTAAATTTTAGCTACCTTGCTTTCTATGCAGCATCTGTGGATTCCACTGCTCAAACTGCTCATCCAGGTGCAGGTGATTTTCAAGAGGAGTTATATCAAACGGTAAAGTGTGTTACAATCCTTTTAGCGTTGTCAACCTTTTAACTTGGACCTTTGTAGTGGTCGTTGGAAAAGAGTGCCAAGAATAGGTAGATTTGAGATTCAACTGATTAAAATTGATATAACATGTAATAACTGGCATCGTTGAGTATTGAAATCTTAGAATTTTTACTTCCTGCTTGCCTCTAAATTCCTTTTACTGCTTTTCTTTTTATTTCAATATTTCCTTGATCACTAAATTTGACTTTTATAATTTAGAAAACACATTATTCCTTCAATGGATGCCATAGTTTCTTTCTCTTTTTTCTTTCTTTTTTTTTGTGCCAGCCATACTTGTAATTGCTACTGGCCGACCATGTGTCATTTTTGTGATTTGATGGGAACGCTTAACTTATTTAAATTTTTAGCTTCTGGTAGATATGTGAAGCCTTGGCAACCAATTTACTGTTTTCTTGTTTATTTGTGCACATGTTAAGAGCTTAAAAGACCAGTACTTTGCAGAACTCAGTGATTTGTACAATAAAATAACTATGAAGATACAACATGTTGACAACCACATGCCAGCTCAAAAGTCATCAGATGTATGAAAAGATGAAGAACTTTAAAGCATTGTTGGAGCGCACATTGCATTTCCTTCAAGTTAACAAGAGCAGCATTCAGCCAGGTCTTAGAGGAAAAATCCCTATATATGAGAGGCAAATCGTCAGTATCCTAAATTCTCAAAGAAGTAAGCCTGTGCAAGCACCAGGACAGCAACTGTTTCAGCAATCTGGTGGGCAAGCTCCTAGCTCTAACATTTCACAGCAACACCAGGCTTCCCAAGGTTTGCAGCAGCATGATAGTCATGCTAATCAGATTGCTGTCAAGGCTCTCAAATTGCTGTCCATGGAGAGCCAAACAAACACACAGCATAACCCTCAAGTCATTCCAATTCAGAAAACACCAGGTCCACCAGGTACTCTATACTGTAAGCGTGGGAATAACGATTGATTAGGTCAAGGATATGTTACACATATATAGGCAGGGCCTTGGAGAGGTTTATAGAATATACCAATCAAGGGATAACCTGCCTAACCTAATCAGAGGTGGCGCCTAGGGCCGGCCACGGCCCAGGCGTGATGCACGCCTGGGCCCATCACGCTATACACACATATACATGTCTAACACGCCCCCGCAGTCTGATCGTCGGCTACCTGGACGTTCAGACTGGACCGAAACTCCTGGAACACTGAAGTAGGCAGACCCTTGGTGAAGACGTCGGCGTACTGTGAAGTGGTAGGAACATGGAGCACACGAACAACACCAGTAGCAACGCGTTCACGGACGAAGTGAAGATCGATCTCCACATGCTTGGTGCGCTGGTGCTAGACGGGATTAACAGTCATGTAGATGGTGCTGATGTTGTCACAATAGACAAGGGCAGCACGACGAGGCGCGTGGTGCAGCTCAACAAGAAGTTGGCGCAACCATGAAATCTCGGCGACGGCATTGGCAACAGCACGATATTCAGCTTCAGCACTGGAACGAGACACAGCAGTTTGTCGCTTGGAAGACCAAGAGACAAGGTTGTCGCCAAGAAAAATTGCATAGCCAGAAGTTGATTTCCGGGTGTCAGGACAGCCTGCCCAATCTGCATCAGAATAAACCACAAGATCAGACTGGGTGCACGGGCGCAGATGCAAGCCAAGGTGCAAAGTCCCCCGGATGTAGCGAAGGATCCTCTTGAGTGCAGTCAGATGAGGCTCTCGAGGATCATGCATGTGAAGACATACTTGCTGAACTGCGTAGGCTATGTCTGGCCTGGTGAAAGTGAGCCACTGAAGCGCACCAGCCAAGCTGCGAAAATCTGATGGATCAGCAACAGGAGCACCACCATCAGCAGAAAGCTTCGGGTGTGTGTCAACGGGAGTAGAGCAGGGCTTGCAGTCAGTCATGCCTGCACGATCAAGAATCTCCATCATATATTGCCGCTGGGAGAGAAGCAGTCCCGCTGGAGAATGCTGCACATGCATGCCGAGGAAGTGATGAAGTTCCCCGAGATCCTTCATAGAAAACTCCTGCTGAAGAGCACCGATGATGCGGCGCAGTAGAGGTGTCGACGAAGCTGTGAGAACAATATCATCGACATACAGAAGGAGATAAGCTATGTCAGCGCCTTGATGATAGATGAACAAAGAGGCATCTGTCTTGGCTTCCACAAACCCAAGCTGAACAATGTAGGAGGCAAACCGACTGAACCAAGCCCGTGGCGCCTGCTTCAAACCATAAAGGGAGCGATTAAGGCGGCACACATAATCTGGATGAGCCGAATCCTCGAACCCTGCTGGCTGTGCACAGTATACCGTCTCAGAGAGAGTTCCGTGAAGGAACACATTCTTGACATCCAGCTGATGAATTGGCCAGTTACTAGAGAGCGCCAAGGAGAGGACAACGTTATCCTAAATGCTAAACGGTAAACCATCGGTCACCCATCGTTTAGCTCATTATACGGACTAAACGGCTAATTAAACGGATTAAACGGCCATTAAACGGGCTAAACGGATTATTAAACGGACATGGTTAGGCACTGTGTAGCGTTTACACGGCGTGTAAACGGGCTAAACGGCCGTTTAGGCGAACAGTGGGAGAGGACCGTGCGGACTGTAGCTGGCTTCACAACAGGACTGAAGGTCTCATCAAAATCAATACCTGGGCGCTGGGTGAACCCCCGAAGAACCCAGCAGGCTTTGTAGCGCTCCAGCGTCCCATCAGTCTTGTGTTTGTGCTTGAAAACCCATTTTCCAGTGACAACGTTGGCGTGTGGAGGACGAGGAACCAAGTCCCGGGTTCGATTGGCAAGGAGCGCATCAAACTCTTCTTGCATGGCTGTGCGCCAGTTGGGATCGGCCAGACCCTCACGGTAGGTGCGTGGGAGTGGAGACAGCGTTGCAGTGTTGTAGAGCGCCGGAAAACGAAGACCGCGCTTCCCCCTGGTGGTCATGTCGTGTTGATTAGACACGGGTGGAGCTGGGACAGCACCGGGGGGGAGCTTTGGTGCAGCAGGCGCCGGGGCAGGAGCGCTGGGAGGCGCCCGTGATGGAGCTGCGCGACGAGAGTAGACATGGAGCACGTCCTGGGACGGCCATGTCCGAAGGCCAGCCACGGTGGCTGCTGACGATGCTGGTGGAGAGCCGGCTGCTGCTGGTGACGAAGGGAGCAGCGCGTGTGCAGCCCCTGGCGGGGACTATACGGGCGCCGTGCCGGGCGACGATGGTGGTGCAGTCGCGGCGCCAGGCGTGGCCGCAGTAGTAGCACCTGGAGCAGGTGCCGGTGATGGGGCGCCTGGGGACGCCACCATGGGTCCGCACGAAACCCCCAGCATGGGCTCCTGCAGCAAGGACGGTGGTGGCGTGGCCGTGACCGCACGTGGTCGTGCGGGAAGCGCCGAGGGCCTGGCAATGGCGCCAGGAGGAGTACCTGCAGGTAAAGACTGTACTGGTCCAATGGGGGCCAGTACAAAGTCAGTAGAATCGGACAGGAACTCGAGGGCCGCGACATCGGGAGGGGATGACCGGGACGAGAACGGGAACGAGGCCTCATCGAACACTACATGTCGAGAGATGATGACCTTGTTCGAGGCGAAATCAAGGCAGCGGTACCCTTTGTGATGAGGAGAATAGCCTAGAAAGACACATGAAGCTGATCGCGGAGCGAGCTTATGAGCGGCAGTAGCTGAAAGGTTAGGATAACAAAGGCAACCAAAAACACGAAGATGATCATAAGAAGGCTGAACGCCAAACAATGCAAAGTGAGGCGTAGAGTGCTTCAGTGTTTTGGTTGGGAGGATGTTCAGCAGGTGTGCCGCTGTGTGTAGGGCCTCAACCCAATATGAAGGGGGCATGCTAGCCTGAAAAAGAAGAGAACGAGCAGCATTATTAATGGTGCGAATGACGCGCTCAGCTTTCCCGTTTTGAGCCGAGGTGTACGGGCAAGACATGCGCAGGTGGACACCGTGGGTGAGGAAGAAGGTGCGCGAGCTGGAATTATCGAACTCGCGGCCGTTGTCGCACTGGACGGCTTTAATCTGTGCACCGAATTGTGTCCGGACATACGAGAAAAAATTTGCCAAGGTGGAGAAGGTGTCGGATTTCAGCCGAAGGGGAAACGTCCACAAGTAGTGAGAGTAGTCATCTAAAATCAAAAGGTAGTATTTAAAACCAGACACACTAGGGACCGGGGAAGTCCACAAATCACAGTGTATGAGATCGAAAATACTGGCAGCACGAGAGTTTGATGACTGAAACGGCAAACGAGTGTGGCGTCCTAGCTGACAAGCATGGCATAGGGAGCTAGGATCTTTATTACAAAAGGGAATGACCGATGCGACCTTAGCTAAGACCTCATGACCGGGGTGCCCAAGACGACGATGCCACAGCGAAGGAGCAGAAGCGGCTGCAAGAGCATGTGCCGTGGGAAGCTGGAGTGGGTACAACGGGCCGGAGCTATTGCACCTGAGAACCACCCTCTGAGACGCCATATCCTTCACAGAACAACCAGCGGGGTCAAATTCAACAGAGCAATTGTTATCGGAAGTGAACTGGCGAACGGAAATAAGATTCTTAATAAGCCTAGGAGAAACAAGGACGTTATTAAGAGATAAAGATCCTATAGTAGTAGCGCCAGTAGCAGTGACAGGAAGTAAAGAATCATCACCGACAACGATTGATGAAGGAAAAGGGTACCGCGGAGATGAAATATGTGAAAGAGTAGAGGGGTTGGAGGTCATGTGTGAGGTAGCACCTGTATCGAAGGTCCAGTCCACCTGGGGAGGCTGCTGGAGAGACATGGTGCTGAAGGTCGAGGCAAGCGACTGCTCATCCCAAGAGGTTGGGAGCCCGGTCATGGGGTTCTGGAACCCAGGAGGAGGCGCCGTGGGGCCGTAGAGGTACCGAGGTGGAGGGACGCCATAGTATGCCGATGGAGCGACGGGGAAGGGCGGAAGCAGCGCCTGTTGCTGGGCCTGTAACGCCATCTGCTGGGCTACCAGTGCCTGCTGGTTGGGCGCCTGTGGAGGCGCCGCGGGGACTGGCGGCTGCTGGACGGGCGGGCGTGAGCCGGGCCACATGTGGATCGTGCCCGTCCAAGGGTCGTAGTAGGATGGCCACTGGGCCGGCTGGCCCTGGCCGGACTGGGAGGAGGACGAGCGCTGCCCAGAGCCGCCGCCGCCTGCGGAAGCTGGAGGGGCAGTGCCGCCCTTGCTGGTGCCCTTGCCGCGCTTGCCGCGGCCGCCCTTGCTGCTCTGGTCGCCGCCGCCGCTGGTGTTGCCGCTGCTGCCGCCATTGCTGCCCTTGCCGCCCCCGGAACCAGACCGGGAGGAAGGGCGCTGCTGGGAGGGTGCAGGCGGGCGCTGTGATGGGGACGTGGTCCCAGTGATTAGCGCCGTGGAAGGGGCGACGGCCGCTTGGTCCGCCAGGATGAGTTCCTCAAGGGTGAGGTCCTCGACCACCTGGATGAAGGTGGGGAACGGGCGGCTGCGGCGAAGATGGCGGCCGATGGATACGAACTTCTCGCTGAGGCCGCGAAGGACGTTGAGAACAAGCGTGCAGTCGTGGATGACCTCGCCAAGATCAGCAAGGTCATCGGCCATCTTCTTGAAGCGCTTGCAATACTCCGTGATGGAGAGGTCGCCTTGGACGAACGTGCGAAGGAGAGCGTCAAGCTGGAGAGCGCGAGTCTCTTTGTTGCCAAGAAACTGGGCCTCGATGGCGAGCCACGTGGAACGCGCAGTGGCGCCCTCGGTGCTGCGCGCCATGACGATGTCGACGAGGTCGGCGGAGAGGGTCCCGTAGAGCCACGTGCGTACCACGCGGTCCATGCGATCCCAGTCGGGGTACTGGGGGCAGCCGCGTCGAGGAGGACGTGTGCCTGGAGCGAGTACTTGCCGAGGGTGAGGAGGAACTGCTCACGCCAGCGGGAGTAGCTGCCGGAGTTGACGTCGAGGACGACCGGGATGAGACTCCGGATGCTCTGGACGGCGACGGCCTGGGCATGGAGATTGAGGACGGCGACGGCCTCCTGCATCAGCATGGCGTCGGGAAGCAGGGGCGGCGCGTCGTCGCCTCCAGCCTGGGAGGCGCCATCGAGGTCGGCGCCGCCAGAGGGCTCGGCGCCTTTGGGGTTGGGATCAGCGGCGGCGCGCGCTCGGGCGGCGCGAGCAAGGGCGTCGCGCACCTTGGCGGCGTCGTCGTCGCGGATCTTGGCCGCCTCAGCGGCCTCCTTCTCGGCCGCGGCGGCCTGGAGAAGGGCGGCGTCGCGATCCGCCTTGGCCTGGCGATCGCGCTCCTCCTGGGCGAGACGAGCGTCCGCCTGACGCTGGGGCTCGGCCAGAGGTTCGCCGGTGAGGTCGGAGGGGCCGACCATGGTGCTAGCGGCGCAGGGGCGGCACGCCAGAGACGGCGGCGCGGGTGCAGCACGCTAGGGCAGTGGAAGGAGAGCCGGCGGATCAATCCGGTCTCTTGATACCATGTAAGCGTGGGAATAATGATTGATTAGGTCAAGGATATGTTACACATATATAGGCAGGGCCTTGGAGAGGTTTATAGAATATACCAATCAAGGGATAACCTGCCTGACCTAATCAGAGGTGGCGCCTAGGGCCGGCCACGGCCCAGGCGTGATGCACGCCTGGGCCCATCACGCTATACACACATATACATGTCTAACATATACAACAAATCCTATATGATTATAAATTAAACTTTGTGCTGCCCATGTATATGCTCTGTCCTATGTTTTTCCTAAGAAAACAACTACGAGTAAGATATGTAGCCTGCTCAGCCTCACAATTGGGACGTTCTCTTTGTCTTTTTCACAGCATTCAAAAAAGAAAAAGAATACTTTCCTCAACATAAGCCTTTTATAACTTTTAAGCCCTAAGTTCCAAATTAATCGACGTGTCAAATTTACAAGCCAGCCGCCTGTGCCTGAATCCAAGTCATGATCTAAATAAAACAATATCAACTTATTAAGAGGAACTCAACCGATACATTAAGAAGAAAATAGGTGTCCAGAATTCTACTTGATGAGGATGCCCAACTTGGTGGTGTTTGTGCTTGTCATCACTTGTTGCTTTAGCGGTTTAGCCCTACAGATATGGAACAAAAGTTTTTTTTTTTCACTTGCAGCTGTAGCTATCTTAGGAATCTGAGATTTCTCTGTTTAACCTTAATCTCTCAAGGCAATGTTTATGCTGCGAGACCAAGCTTTAAATTGTTTCGACTGAAAAAATTTGGTGATGGCAACCATATATGCATAATTCAGATGCAGTTATACAATGCAGTCCACAGTGACTGTCATTTTGACTAGGTTTACCTTCAGTGTTTTTTCTTCACCAAATGTGGTCCTCATTTGTGTTTAGCATATCTGTACATGTTACTCTGCAATAAATTTCTGTGTAGTCTAATCTTTAATTGAAGGTTGTGACTTCTTTTCTAGTATTAAGCATGCAAGTTTTCCACTATGTTTGCATCTAGTTCTATGTTGTACCTATGTTGCTACTTGATTGCTTCTTCTTCGGTTTCTCATAGCAACCTTGCTTTCTCTGCAGCATCTATGGATCTTACTTGTCAAACTGGTCATCCAGGTGCAGGTGATTTTCAAGAGGAGTTATATCAAACGGTAAAGTGTGTTACAATCCTATTAGCATTGTCAAGCTTTTAACTTGCACCGTTATAGTGGTCGTTGGAAAAGAGTGCCAAGAATAGGTAGATTTGAGATTCATCTGATTGAAACTGATTTAACATGTAATAACTTACATCGCTGAGTATTGAAATGTTATGATTTTCACTTCCTGCCTTCCCCTAAATTCCTTTTGCTGCTTTTCTTTTGATTTCAATATTTCCTTGATCACTAACTTCGACTTGTATAATTTAGAAAACACATTATTCCTTCAATGGATGCTATAGTTTCATTTATTTTTTTGGTGCCAGCCATACTTGTAATTGCAACTGGCCGATCATGTGTCATTTTTGTGATTTGATGGGAACACTTAGTTTTTTTTTATTTTTGGCTTTTGGTAGATATGTGAAGCCTTGGCAACCAATTTATTGTTTTCTTGTTTATTTGTGCACAGATTAAGAGCTTAAAAGACCAGTACTTTGCAGAACTCAGTGATTTGTATAGTAAAATATCTATGAAGATACAACATGTTGACAACCACATGCCAGCTCAAAAGTCAACAGACCAGTATGAAAAGATGAAGAATTTAAAGCATTGTTGGAGCGCACATTGCATTTCTTTCAAGTTAACAAGAGCAGCATTCAGCCAGGTCTTAGAGAAAAAATCCCTATATATGAGAGGCAAATCGTCATTATTCTAAATTCTCAAAGAAGTAAGCCTGTGCAAGCACCAGGACAGCAACTGTTTCAGCAATCTGGTGGGCAAGCTCCTAGCTCTAACATTTCCACAGCAACACCAGGCTTCCCAAGTTTGCAGCAGCATGATAGTCATGCTAATCAGATTACTGTCCAGGCTCTCAAATTGCTGTCCATGGAGAGCCAAACAAACACACAGCATAACTCTCAAGTCATTCCAATTCAGAAACCACCAGGTCCAGGTACTGTATACAACAAATCCTATATGGTTATATAATTTAAACTTTGTGTTATCCATGTATATGTTCTTTCCTATGTTTTCCTAAGAAAATGACTACGAGTAAAATATGCAGCCTCCTCAGCCCCACAATTGGGACGTCGCTCTTTGTCTTTTTTCACAGCATTCAAAAAAAGAAAAAGCATACTTTCCTCAACACAAGCCTTTGTTCAACTTTTAAGCCCTAAGTTCCAGATTAATCGACACGTCAAATTTACAAACCAACCGCCTATGCGTGAAATCCAAGTTATGATCTAAATAAAACCATATCAACTTAGGAGGAACTCAACTGCTATATAGATTAAGAAGGAAATAGGTGTTCAGACTTCAGATTCTACTTGATGAGGACGCTCAGCTTATGTGGTTTGAAACCATATCCTAAGTCGACTTTGCTAGCACACCCAAGTCATAATCTCGTAGGTTGGGATCTGAACTGACGTTTGAACATGACGACGCCACAAATCTCCAGTGGGGTGGCAATTTTGTGGACACTGGAAACAGGTGATGTCCACCAGGGGTAAGTGGTCACTCCGAAATTGTGTCGAAGGGTACCGGTTGCACACTGCACATCCCTAACGTCCTGCTCAGGATTTAAAAAATAACTCCTCATTTGATTAATTCCAAATATCCCTGACTATGTGTTCCTAAGCAAGAAAAGTTGTTTGTATTTTGATCTTCACTGTTCATTCATCATTGCTGTATCTTTTCAAGGGTTAATTTTGTTATTGCTGGTTTCATGGACTATCACAATGAGACTTACTTAATGGCGTGTAAAGTGATGCACAAGGACTGTACAAGTGTACATGGTTATACCAGTGGTTTTTTGGGCTATGCTAAGGTACACCTTTTACCTTCTAGGAGGTAAGAGATGAAAACAAATCTGAACCGTTCTTTTTTAGAAGTAATTAATAAATAGAGATTAGAAAAGATTTTAAAACTGCTGCCGGTAATCTCCACAAATCGTGGATACGAGATTCACGGGGATCGAAACTTAAAAAAAAAAACCATGACTGCTGTGCGGTTCTAAGTGCATGTGCATCACGGGAGATTGAAACGTTTATGCTAGTGCCGCTAGTGCCGTGTGCATGCAGTGTTCATGGCACCATGCATCAACGTTAAGCGACCAGGTTAAATTATGAACTATGCACATTATATATAGTCCACCATGGTGCAATTCAGCGATCTCGCGTACAAACGTTAAGTAAAGACTGCATATGTATATGCCATGTTACACTGTATTTATAAAGTTAAAAAAATGACCGCTTCCCTAGTGGAGTGCCAGGCTAACATGTCACACATTTTTTTTGTCACGCTAACACGTTGGGTCACTGTGAGTCGTCACACACGTTAGATGATTCAAGGTTAGTTAGATCTAAGAGGTAGATTTTTTCCCCCAATATTTATTCCATTTTATAAATTAGAATGCAGGAATAAATGTAATAATTATAGATTCATCTATTAGCTCCTAAGAGGTAATCATATATAACTATATAGACGGTCCCACTACAGGGAATTCTCTCAACTCTCAGCAAGCCACGTCATCCTAGCACTTTTGGTCTTCCCTCCTTTATTTAGAATGGCAGCGCGGCATATCAAGAGCCTCCTGGCCTCTCATCTTCTTCATTAACTCTATTTTTCTCAAAATACAAGTTATATATCCATCATTTTCCATCAATTTTTTCTTTATGCAACATATTCACGTCATCTTAACTAAGGGTCATTATATAACGGTTAGCTGTCAAATCCCAAATGTCATAACGTCAAATTTATTTTTAAGTGTTTTTTGTTTTGTATTAATCGGGATTGGTAGTGGTTCATAGTTTATCAAAAAACTCTCAAATCCCGCAGCAACGCGCGGGGAATCACCTAGTATCTAACTAAATTGACGGTTCATATTCATTTGGGGGTACTGTAGCAATCCCTTATACTAGTACATCGCAGTTTTCATGATCGATAACGGTTCCAACGGTAGTAGCAGCAAAGGGAAGAATGGAAAGAAGCTGAGATGCCATTTCTGCAAGAAAGGTGGCCATTTCAAGAAGGATTGCCCAAAGAAGAAAAAATGGTTCCAAATGAAAGGTATATAACTTTTTTAGATGCTTGGATCAAATCTCATTATAGGTTGGTTGGATTTTGGTACTACTACTCATGTTATGAATGTTGTGCAGGAATTGCTTATGATCCAACCCATAAGCGGACCTAACATACATGACAATTGGCAATATAATGAAGGCTCTGTATTCCAGGGACCGGAACTTGTGAATAATCCTTGAAATCGGTCTCTGCTTTGTGTTTATAGAGCTAATAAAAGGGTGTTTTATGTTTGAATATTCTAGAAATCTTGTGTCCATGAGAAAGTTGGATGTGTAGTTTATGTGTGCAGACATTATGTTACTTTATTATATGAGAAAAGGTATATTTACAGTTCTGGTACTTCGATCGATGGGCAATACGTTTATGAGATTGGGCAACATATCCAAATCACGATTTTATTCACTTGCCTAGTTGCATTTATATATGGATTACATTGAGGGCAAGTAAACTTCACATTCATCAAAAGCAACAATTCTTATAAACATTTCACATTTGTTGTCCATTAGATATCCCGTTTTCCTTTGGGTGGTGAGAAATATTCAATTTTCTGTATAGAGTTCTCAGGCCGCTAGTATAGAGTTCGTCAATAAGTGGAAAGGCAGCTTGACAGAAGTTTTTGTTTCCTCGTATGTAAATGCTCTGAATTTTATTTAGGTTTCGAATTTAAAGGACCACGTACACAGTATCACCTCCGCAAAACAAGTAACTAACCAACAGATAGGAGTAACAGACTTCAGGTCTATCTTTTCATCATTATGCTAATAACACCATTTTGAATACAAACATTGCACATCAGCAACCAGCACTACACAAAAGTTTTGGGGAGATTAAATTTCCTAGGAATGTACCCAATATCTCAACTTAGCCAGGTCAATTCCCTGCAGATATATCAGCTTCACAAAAAGTGCTGTGTTGTCTCTTCCTTTTCTGTCAATGGGAACTGCACAAATGTGACGTAGCTTCAGTCCCAGCACCTGAGCAATGCACAAACCACACCGGAGCACAACAAAACTGCTAGCACGGAAAGTTTGACTGCTCTTGAACTTCACCAACTGTAGATACAAAAGAATTAGTCCAATACAAATGGCATAGTAGCTAGCAGTTCACAAGGGTATACAGCAATTCATACCAGGAAGTTCGACTGCAAAGTTTGCTTGAGCGTCAGCAGCTGAGTTGAATTCCTGCGGAAGAAACACAGTAGCATGAGTTGACACGGGTACCAGCATTTTAGCTGAGCTTCCAGGTGGCTGATGAAAAGCACTAGTGATGAAAATTGCTGCATCTTGACTATTAAATAAAAGTAGAAAGGCCTCATCAAACTATAGAGATGTCAATCTACATGCTTAGGTGTTAATTCTAAAACATGGACACACGTTGGACAGATAGGAAATTGCTGGAAGAAATATGTTAGCACTTCACTGAGACAATCTGATGTGAATTGGCCATGCAGTAATCTTGTGTCATTTTTTTACTACAAGACAGGAAAGATGTGACACCTACCCTCAAAACATGCCTGATTTGAAATAACTGAAATGTCCCCTTTAGATCCTTAACTTTCTTGCACAAGCCAGCCATATTATCATTCCTAGCACGCCAGAGATCTTGGACCTGCTTCAGACAGCCCAATGTGTTACTTTTGTCAAGAAAAAGATTATCGTCATTACAGTTTCCAGCTGCTCAAGAAGCTATCCTGAGAGCTCTATAAACTAGGTTTCACAAGGTTTTGTATGCATTGAGATGGCTTTATAATTCAATAAGACCTGAATTGAACAAGGGCTGTTTGAATAGAAGAACATGTACGTCAGAGTGTTGAATTAAAAAAACATTTCGTAAAAGAAGACATAAGAAAACTGTATGGCCAAATTACATTCAAAGCAACAAATGAACGCTGATAAAAGACCCATTTTATATTTTCCATTCCTCCACGAATTTAATGCTTCAGAGGAATTTGAGAGTCAGGACAAACCGCACAACTCTAAATGCCTATTGATAGTTCACAGTAGACCATACAAGCTACAAAATAGCAAAGCTATCACCACTCACCTGGTTACAGACAAGCTTAGAATCGCCTTGAGCACGGATATACTTGAATCCTTTCTTGGCCGCATATTTCAACCCAAGGATCAGTGCACGATATTCAGCAGCATTGTTGGTTGCAATACCCAGACCCTCACGTAGATGGGCAATCTTCAGTAAAGATCATAACACGGTAACCAGGTAGGCATGTAATTGAATATTAATAGAACACAACAGCTTAGCAACCAGTTGCGCTACATACCACAGAACCATCTACTCGCCTTATTACTGCTCCTGCACCCGCTTTCCCAGGATTCCCCTTTGAAGCACCATCAAATTCGAGAATACAAGAGAGCTGCAAAGAAAGGTCAAACCTGCTGATGAGAGAAGTTCATGTACTATAACAGCAAAGATAAGTTGCAAATATATATGCTAGTACGAAACCATAACTAGAAACGAACCGAGAAACAAATGTATGGAGTGCACACGGCATTATTCGTACTCACATGACTATCAGGCAATGGTTCCTGCTCAACAACTTTGGGATGCTTCTTTGACGGTCCAGTTTCCTTGAGAAAAAAGATTTTTGGTTCGAGTAAATGAGATAGATAGAGGTGAGTTTTGAATGGGCCACGACACGTATTTTGTGAGAGAGAAAATGCTACTCACAATCTCGTGTGACCTTTTCAAAGTTGAGGATGCAGCTCCATCAGGTTGCTGAAATCACAATATTAAGTTGATGCAAAGTCAAGTGGTAAAATTGAATGAAAAGCATTCCTACAAACGAGCGATAGGAATCTGGCATAGCTAGAAAAACTTAGTACGGAGTAAGACCCAAGCCTAATTACTACACATTAGAGCAAGAAAGACTGGTGGACACAGACAGTAGCATTGCAGAATTCTTCAGAGCGTTGCTCTAAAGCAGCTGTTACCTGGAAAGGGCAGGGCACTAGATCATCGAACAATTCATCTCGTGCATCTGCTGCGTCAATGGCGTAGAGGGCGCTCCTTAGCCCCCGCGCAGCAAGATATTCCTCGGTTTCTTTACGCAGAGAGTAGCCTTTGAAGACAGTGACAGAAGGGTCGCACACCTAGCAGCAGCAGGAGGAGGGGAAGCAGGGTCAGCAAGCAAGCATTATTAGCAAGGAAAAGGAGAGGAAACGGAAGGGGGAAGTGGCAGGCAGATACCGAATTGCTGACTTGAGCCTGGCATTCGCTGAGGGTCTTGTAGATGCCGATGACGTCCCCCTTGCGGACGACGTAGAAGGGCTCACCAGCGGAAGCGGAGTCCATTGGCGTCTTTGCGGCTGATCTCTTGGTAGAGCGCCGGGAGGAGGAGGAGGAGAAGAAGCGTGCGGGCGGCGGCGGGACGGGAGGCCTGAGAGCCAAGAAGAGGGGGTGGTGCCTCCTCCACGCCGCTCTGGAAATCAGCAGTCCACGGAGGAAAGAAGAGCAGCTCCGAATCACCATTAGCAAGGCGGAGGAGAAGCACAGGACGGCGGCCGGGGCCGGAGCTGGGGGGGGGGGGGGGGGGGGGGGGGGTAGAGCTTACCAAGCGCCGCCGGGCGGGTGCCGTCGTCCTCGGTCGGCGACGCGGACGGACGGCGATAGAGTTGTTGGGCCAGACAGACTGCTGGATGGATGGAATGGGTTCTCTTCTAAGCCCACAACCAAGTTCTGGGCCTTCTCTTTTTTAGCCCGCCAAGCCCATGAGACGACGTGGGCCAAATATTGGTAGCCCGCCCGTGGGCCAGATTGCTTACTCTTCTTCCTCCCCGCGCGCTGGAGGAGACCCAGCCCAGCCCAGCCCAGCACGAGCGGCGGCGGCGGGGTCATCTTCCTTTTTTCCTTGTTGCGTGTTGGCTTTCCTCAATTTCTTCGCACGCAGACGCAGGAAGAAGAGGCAGGGTCGCGGTCCTCGATTCCTCCCTCCCCCCTCTTGCTGCTCGCTCGCCTTTGTCTGATAGCAGCGGAAGCGGAGCTGAGCAGATCGATCCAATCCATCCACCACTCGAATTTCAAGCAAGCACGAGCAGCGGCCATGGACGGCGCCGCCAACTGGCGCCCCACGCAGGGCGCCGACCCTGCGGCCGTCGCTGCCGCCGGGGGCGTCGACCCTAACGCCGCCGCCCCAGCCGGAGGCGACTGGCGCACGCAGCTCCAGCCCGAGGCGCGCAGCAGGATCGTCAATAAGATGTGCGTCTCTTCCTTCCCTTCCCTTCCCCCTCTCTCTGACGGTGACGGCTTTCGTTCTACGGTTCGATCCGTCGACACTTGCCTCCCGCTCCAATTCTAATTAGATGCGCGGATGCATGCTATCATGCTGCAGGGTGGGTAGGGTAGGGTTTGCCTGCTGATCCATCTGTGCGCGTGGCCCTACAGATTCATCTGCCCTTACATAATCGCATCGTCTGTTAGCTGCAGGTCGCCCGCTCGTTAACTTAATCCAAGAGCACAAACTGCCTAATTTAATTATCAAAATCGATGGGCACAAACTACTTAGGCCATCAGCAACTGGAAATTTGGCTGATTTTCGTTTCAACTAACATTGCACATCTGATTCATTTGTCATCTGAGCTAGATAATTCACAAAAGATGGTCTCAAAGTGCCAAATATTTACTGGCCTTCTGTGTTCTTCCTTTATGGAGCTGCAATAGCTCTACCATTTTCCAATCATGCAATCCTATAGCACTGAATCCGTGCAAAATGTGACTTCTGTTGCATCCAGTCCAAATAAAATAAGACTTAGCTTTGTCTGTTTCAGCTTTTCATTTATCACTGATAAAAAAAAACTATAGGAGGTATTCCCATTGAACATCAGAGTTCTTAGCTAGACGCCTAATAGTGTAGCATTTATTGTCTCTCCTTAAGTGTCTCTATAAGAACCTTTGCGCTGCATGCCATTAGCTGCATGAAAAAGATATAGAAATATTTGCACTGATGTTCCTTCACAAATTGACAACCCATATTTTTTCCCTCAACCTTGGGAGGAGACATTCCCATTTATTTGATTCATTTTAGGTTGTTGAGTATGAGCTACAACTTATGACGTAATGATAAAAATACAGGCCACTTAAATTGGTTCGGTTTACTCTAGCTGGCTTCATTCAACCATATTTCTATTGGTAGTTGTCTACAGATTCCGCGCCACTCTTGCCACTAGTCTGTGTGCATATGCTGGCCTTTTGGCTTACTCGTTTGTTCGGGCTTTTGAAATGCTGGTCAAATACATTTCTTAGCATATCTCTCAATATATAAAATCTTTCATTTTATTTATGTAGAATGGAGACTCTGAAGAAGCATCTGCCAGTATCAGTGCCTGAGGGGCTGAGTGAGCTTCAAAAAATTGCTGTGCGATTTGAAGAGAAAATATATACTGCAGCCACCAACCAGGTACTTTTAACCTAACTCTGCGACCTTTCGCATGCAGAGTTAGAAATTTCAGTCATGGGGAGTTGGGTCAACATATATTTGAACATTCTGAAAAGCTTTTAGGTCAACCTTTTAGATGCTTATAGCATCCTTTTATCATCCTAACATTGATGATGGAGCAGTGCATGTATCCTATGCTAATCATACTATGCCGCGTGGTACCAAAATATTATGGGCCATACACAGGCACTTTTTAACTGTATTAATGCAAAGCCACATCTTAAGTCCTTTCCTTTCTGTATCACTCAGTCTGATTATTTGCGGAAGATTTCTCTGAAAATGCTGTCTATGGAGAGTCAGACGAAGACACAACAGAACCCTGGAAATGCTCAAGTGATTCCAAATCAAAACCCCCCTGGTCCAGGTACCATTCACCAATACACAGCAGACAGACACCTTTTGTGCTGTTGATGCATTTTCTTCTTAAAAACTTAATCATGAGCAGGGTATTTGTGCAATAAATTTGTTTTTCATGTTGAGAGAGCTTAGCTTTTCACTGGGGAATCCGTGTTTTATACTTTCACATGTAACCTAATTTGTTTGCATTTGCATCTTCGTGGTTTATTTTATTATTTCTTTTATATTTTGAAGGATAAATCTTATTATTGCCAATTCCATGGTCTATTACAATTTTAGGTCCTGTTTGGATGTCATAGCTTTAGAAAAACTATGGCGGTGTCAAGAAACTGTAGTTTTATATACCAAAGGCGTGTAGAACTGTGGCTTACCAAAAAAAAGGATCCCAAGTGGAGTTTCGGAAAAGACTGTAGTTTTAACATTACCATGGTTTTGAACACTAGAAGGTTTGGTGCATCCAAACACCCAAATAGATTTCCGAAACCTAAGTTGCAGAACCCCAGTATTTTTTTTCTAATGCTCCAGAAATATTTTGCATCCAAACAGGGCATTAGATGTTACTTATACTTAACAGCGTGTAAAGTGATGCACATGTATTCTGAATATCGTACCATGGTAATTTCCTTTAGAGATGCAATCAGTGGCTCAGTATGTAATAAGTAAGAGAAACACACTCTGCTTAAAGAAGGAAAAAGTATAAGATCATAAGTAAGAGCAAAGCCTCCTGAAAAGAATCAATTAGAGATTGCTTTCAGTATTCTTGCCTTTCTTCTCCAGAAAATGCAGAAGCTCACTTTCTCAGTTTTTACATGTAATATTTTGCATTGAGTGTGTCCCTGTGCTTGTTGCAATTTTAAAGTAATCGTTCCTTGTCTTAATGATGGTATATATTTTCTAAACCAGCGCCTGGCCTTCCTCCACAAGGCAGTAATCCAGCACAGTCATCAGCTATCCCGTTGATGGCTCAGCAACAGACACGACAGCCAAATTCTTCTACATCTGTTCAAGGTTCTCTCCCTAGTATTGGTCAGAGCTTGCCGGGTGTCAGCCAGACATCCACGCTGCAGAATATATCTGGCATGCCACAAAATACCATGAACAATGGTTTGGCACAGGGTGCTCCACAAGATATGTATGCTGCACAAAGACAAATGGCAGGTAGGCAGCAGCAGCAGCAAGCACAGAATCAGTTAATTTATCAGCAGCAGAAAATGCTGATGAACCAGAAATTGCAGCAGAACTCAATTATGCAACCACACATTCAGCAGCAGCAATCTTTATTGCAGTCAACACAGATGCAATCTTCACAGCAGCCCATGATGCAAATGACATCTGGCCTTCAGTCTGGACAGTCCACCATTTCACAAACGCAGCCCATGGCCATGCAGTCAACTACTCAAAATGCCATTCAACAGAATCCTTTGAACTCAGTACAACAATCTGTGCAGTCATTACTCCAGCAACCTACACAATCTGTAATGAGGCAGCAACAACATCCACAGTCCTCCATGCATCAGCAGCCTTCTTTGCAGCAAACTCAGCCAATTCAACAGCCCAACATTCCTTTGCAACAACAGCAACCACAATTAATGGGACAACAGTCAAATTTACAACAAAATCAGTTAATCAGTCAACAGAACGGCGCTGGACTACCTGCTCAGTCAAATAATCTTTTGAATATGCAGCAGCAGCAGATGCTGAACCAGCAATCTATGCCCTTGCACCAGCCACAACAATTGCCCTCCCAGGGAAATATGTCAAGTCTGCATCAGCAGCAGCAGCAAAATCAGCAGCAGCAGCAGCAACAGATTCTTGGAACTGCGCCTAATGTTTCAAACAGTCAACGAATGCATATGTTACAGCCAACAAAGGCAATGCAGCAACCACAGCAGCAACAGCATGCTCAGCAGCCATCGATGGGTTTGATGCAACCTCAGTCTCAGCAGAATCAGCTTCAGCAATCTCAACAACATATGATGTCACAGTTCCAGTCTCATTCTAATCAACTACAACAACAATTGGGAATGCAACAGAGGCTTCAAACTTCAGCTGGCATGCTCTTACAACAAAATAACATTGATCAAAAGCAATATATTCAGCCTCCGAGGGGCCTTCAAGAAGTTTCATCCAGTAGTAAGTTCTTCATATACTGTCTTTGCGTTCTTGTGGAAGACGACCTTTTGGGGCCTTTGTTTTTTTTCCTTTCAAGGGTCATGTTTGTGCTTATCATCACTTGTTGCTTGAGCCCTACAGATATGGAACAAAAGTTTTTTTTGGCCACTTGCAGCTTTAACTATCTTAGGAATCTGCGATTTCTTTCTGTTTAACCTTAATCTCTCAAGGCAATGTTTACGCCGCAAGAACAAGCTTTAAATTTTTTCGACTGAAAAAATTTGGTGATGGCTACCATAGTACCATATATGCATAATTCAGATGCAGTTATACAATGTAGTCCACAGTTACTGTCATTTTGACTAGGCTTGTCTTCAGTGTTTTTTCTTCACCAAATGTGGTCCTCATTTGTGTTTAGTGCATCTGTAAATGTTACTCTGCAATAAATTTTTGTGTAGTACTCCATGTCGTGAATTTTTTTTTCTAGTAGTAAGCATGCAAATTTTCCAGTCTGTTTGCATCTAGTTCTATGTTGTACCTAGGTTGCTACTTGGTTGCTTGTTCATTGGTTTCTTACTTAAATTTTAGCAACCTTGCTTTCTATGCAGCATCTGTGGATTCCACTGCTCAAACTGGTCATCCGGGTGCAGGTGATTTTCAAGAGGAGTTATATCAAACGGTAAAGTGTGTTACAATCCTATTAGCATTGTCAAGCCTTTAACTTTGCACCTTTATAACGGTCGTTAGAAAAGAGTGCCAAGAATAGGTAGATTTGAGATTCAACTGATTGAGATTGATATTACATGTTTACTGGCATCGTTGAGTATTGAAATGTTAGGATTTTCACTTCCTGCCTGCCCCTAAATTCCTTTACTGCTTTTTTTTATTTCAATATTTCCTTGATCACTAACTTTGACTTGTATAATTTAGAAAACACATTATTCCTTCAATGGATGCCATAGTCGAACCCCCTCCCCCCTCTTCTTTTTTGTGCCAGTCATGCTTGTAATTACTACTGGCCGATCATGACAATTTTTGTGATTTGATGGGAGTGCCTAGCTCTATCCTCTTTCTTTTTTTTTTTTTTTTTTTTTTTTTGCTTCTGGTAGATATGTGAATCCTTCGCAACCGATTTATTGTTTTCTTGTTTATTTGTGCACAGATTAAGAGCTTAAAAGACCAGTACTTTGCAGAACTCAGTGATTTGTACGGTAAAATATCTATGAAGATACAACATGTTGACAACCACATGCCAGCTCAAAAGACAACAGACCAGTATGAAAAGATGAAGAATTTTAAAGCATTGTTGGAGCGCACATTGCATTTCCTGCAAATTAACAAGAGCAGCATTCAGCCAGGTCTTAGAGAAAAAATCCCTATATATGAGAGGCAAATCGTCAGTATCCTAAATTCTCAAAGAAGGAAGCCTGTGCAAGCACCAGGACAGCAACAGTTTCAGCAATCTGGTGGGCAAGCTCCTAGCTCTAACATTTCACAGCAACACCAGGCTTCCCAAGGTTTGCAGCAGCATGATAGCCATGCTAATCAGATGCCTCAAGCAAGTTTGCCAAGTATGAGCACGGGAGTACAGTCCTCTGGTGCTCCTGGCATGCAGCATGTACCTGCTCCTCAAGCAACAAACTTTGGTGTTCCAACAACACAGCAAAATGTCACAAATGGGCCGCAGGCTGGCTCTAATTTGGAGAGTGCCCAAGGAAATAATTTTAATCCTGTGCAGCATGGTTCAATGGGTGCTGCAATGCAACAGGGAAGCGCTGGTCCCATGCAGCAGGGTGCAATGAATGCACAGCAGTCCAGTAGTAACCTGTTATCCAACAGTGGGATGAGTACAATGCAACCAAATACCAATTCCATGCAAACAAATGCAAGCTCATTGCAGCAGCTAAAGCAGCAACAGCAGGAGCATCAGATTATGCAAAGTCAGCAAATGAAGCGTCAGCAGCAGATGCTTCAACAGTTTCAGCAAAAGCAAATGCAATCGCAGATCCCAATACAGCAACAATTGCAGAAACAACAACAGCAAGGGCAGATGCAGGTTCAACAGCTTCATTCCGGAAATGATGTGAATGAGCTAAAGGTCAGGCAGGGAGCTGCAATGAAATCTGGAATGTACCAACAGCTGGGCCAACGCAGCTATTATCAGCAGATGAAACAGGGTGGTGCATTTCCAATTTCTTCTCCACAAAACCTCCAAGCATCATCCCCACAAATTTCACACCATTCTCCTCAGGTTGATCAGCACAATCTGTTGCAGTCTCAACTCAAGACCGGAACACCATTGCATTCAGCTAACTCACCGTTTGTTCCATCTCCATCCCCACCTGTCGCCCCATCTCCTATACCGGTGGATTCAGATAAACCACTCTCCAACTTATCATCACTTACTAGTACTGGGCAGGCTGGACATCAACAAACTTCCCTGGCACCTCAAACACAATCAATAGCTGTTAACACACCAGGCATATCAGCATCACCCTTGCTAGCAGAATTCACAAGTGCTGATGGAAATCAGGCTAACGTACCTACTCAAGTTCCAACCAAATCAAGCGCAGCAGAAAGGCCTCTTGACCGCTTGCTTAAAGCGGTCAGTATCTCGCCAACCTCATTACTTTCTTTTGACGATTAATTATTTGATGAGTGCTGTTCTGAATGTGTGGTGTTGAATGCGCATGCCTATAAATCTCCGAAACAATACTAGCACAAAGAAAATGAGGCCTAAATGTTTGGTTGTAGGAGTTAGGTATCTTTTCCTAGCAACCCCTCTGTAACCCTCTAGTTCTTCATACGATGACAATACTGCCTAGTCAAATTTCGTTTTACTTTTTGCACCCCCCCCCCCCCCCCCCCACCAAAGCGTGTGAAGCATAAGGCTTTACAGTTAACCCGTTTTTTTTTTACTATACTTCGTAACCCCAGATGTTTCTCTGATAGTCTGTTCTTGTATATGGCAATAACACACAGTAGTCATTGAGACCCTATAAAATTAGTTTTATTTGATGTCTTGGGGTCCATAATTTCGCCTTATTATGTTCAACTTTGTGTTGCAATGCAGTTGCGAACGACACAGCGCCAGTCCCTTACTGCTGCAGTTAGCGATATAGGAGCTGTCGTGAGTATGATTGACAGGATTGCTGGATCAGCACCTGGTAATGGTTCTAGAGCTGCTGTGGGTGAAGACCTTGTCGCTATGACAAAATGCCGCTTGCAAGCCAGGAACTTCATAACTCATGACGGGAGTGGTACATCAAAGAAAATGAAGAGGGACACGAGTGCTATGCCTCTTAATATGTCATCGCCTGGAAGCATCAATGACAGCTTGAAGCAATCATATAGTGTGGACACTCCTGAGCTACAATCAACTGCAACCTCACGTGTCAAGTGGCAGAAGGCTGAGGTGTGGTTCTCTGTGTTTTTTTTTGTGTGTGTGTGTGTGTGTATAAGCTATGTAGAGCATGCTTTTTACCAATAGTTTTTTTTTTCGTGACCGTAGGGGGAAATTTATCTGGTATCCAAATTGTTGGTTACCTAGTGTTTTGATGCCGTCTCATGCGCACGGTTATGCAGGTAAACCATGCTCTGATGGAGGAGATTCAGGAGATAAACCAACAGCTCATAGATACAGAGCTTCATGTCTCTGAGGATGATGCAGAGTCATTCGCAGCTACATCTGAGGGGGCCGAAGGGACAGTCATTAGATGCACGTTCACTGCTGTCGCTGTTAGCCCCAGCTTAAAATCCATGTTTGCTTCGGCACAGATGGTGAGGCAGCCTCATGTGTTTTCTCCTTTTCTTTTGTTTGAAGGGTCCATGCTGGCATTGGTTGTCTCTATTTGACTTATCTTGAAATTGTGTGGCAGAGCCCGATTCTGCCTTTGAGGCTGCTTGTTCCTGCTAGCTACCCCAAATGCTCCCCGGTTCTCCTAGACAAGTTTCCGGATGAACAAAGGTGCGTCGTAAGTGTGGCATCGCGTGCTGTTGTGTAAGGAAGGCGGTGATTTATGTTGTGTATTGTGGCTGCAGCAGGAACTCAGATGACCTGTCTACGAAGGCTAAGTCAAAGTTCGGCATATTGCTCCGTGGTCTAGCAGAGCCCATGTCATTGCGAGAAATCGCGAGGACATGGGATGCCTGTGCCCGCAAAGTGATCGCAGAGTATGCCCAGCAGACTGGTGGAGGCAGTTTCAGCTCGAGCTACGGTTGCTGGGAAAGCTGCGTAGGCGCTTGATAACTCCAACAGACGTGGGCGAAGAGTACATTTTATTATTAATGTTATCGTCATACCATAATTATTTACTATGTGTTTATATTGAGAGAGAGAGAGAGAGGTGTTGTCTGTCTGTTGTATTTTGTGGTATTGTCAGTCACCGTGTTAAGCTTCTTAGACCCAACCAACGATTGTGTACAGGACAGTGTATGGAGCAAGCAGAGCGGTGCTTTTGCCTGGTCAGGTCTCAGGTAGCAGTGTCGTGCGTATGTATGCTTTGCCTCCTTGCAATAGGAACTCAAAATGCATGTGGGTTGTCATTGTCATAGTAGCTGGAGAGCTTGCCATGCCTGTGTCAGATCAGCAAACTAAATATGCCATGTACTGGGGCACTAATTAAGGCGCTGTCTGTTAGAATTTGGAATGGATGATTCTAATGGAGATCACCTGGCCTCGGGATTAATCAAAACATGTATACTAGTATAGTGTTGGCCAGCATGTACTAGGATTGGATGATTCTAACTGGACTATTCTTGATACGCCTCATTCATGCATGGTTCTCGTTGTTGATCCTGCTCGCTTTAAGCTCTCCTGTCTGTGTCACCAATCTGGTTCTCAAAAGGAATCTGCTGTTGGAGCAGAGACCAGATATCAATGTTGATGCATCATCCATTGCTTGCATATATGCCTGTCCTGTCCTTGCCCAGTGCCAGAGTGCCAGCCAGCCTCTGAATGATGAAAGAGGACGAAGAGACAATGCCAATTTGCACCGTGAAGAAAGCAAACAGGGCAGGGACATGTCGTCATGATTGTGAAATTGAGCAAGCACTAGCAAGATGCAGATCCCTCATGCATCTACTGCTGCTACAAGCTTGCTTTGGCTTTAGAACTGGCCCATGTTTCGTGAAATTTTTTTTAGTATTTCGGGCACACATTTGAAGTATTAAATATAGACTAATTATAAAACTAATTACAGATTCTGTCACTAAATCGCAAGACGAGCCTAATGAGTCTAATTAATCCGTCATTAGCACATGTTTACTGTAGCAATTTATTGTCTAATCACGACCTAACTAGGCTCATTAGATTCGTCTCGCGAAGTACACTCCATCCATATATATGGGTTATTTTTTCCGACTACATTTAATATGCCATACATGTGAGGAAACGTACTCGAAAAAAATTTCGCGAAACATGCTAACAGCGCCTACATAGCCCTATTCCGCTTCTGCACTAGTGTAGTCATGGAGGAAGCTGCTATTTTTGTTGCGTGTTGGCATGCCGTCTCTGCACGACCCGTCACGACTGCACGCTGCTTGCAGCTGGAGCTGCAGCTGCAGGGTGTGAAAGAAGTGTGCAGCGCAGGCTGCAGTCACCAGTCAGTCATCCGAGCTTGCATTAACTTGCTACCGACTAGGATTACAAGTACAGTACTACAGTACAGTACAGTAGGTAATTTGTCGGATTCCAAGCTCTGCTGATTCCATTTGATTGCATTGCAGCGAGAAAGAGAGAAGCAGCAGATTGACGATCCCGTCCGTCAGGTTCAGGCGGCGATGGTGGTGGGCGTGGCGGCGTCGCTCCTGCTCTCGGTGGGGCTGTACATCGCGGAGCGCGTCCTGGTGGGGCCGGGGCGGGTGTCCTCCAGCTGGCGCACGACCTCCGTCATGGTGGGCCTCGCCGCCGGCACGGGCGCGCAGCAGCCCATGGCCAGCTTGAGAGCCTGCAGCAGCGGGCCTTCCTCCTCCGGGCGCATGCCAGCGTCCAGCAGCTCCTCCAGCACGGCCGCCTTGACGAGCGACGGCAGGTCCTCGGACGGCTTGCGGCCCATGAGCAGCTCCAGCAGCAGGATCCCGAAGGCGTACACGTCCGTGCGCGCGCTGCACTTGGCCATGGAGTGCAGCTCGGGTGCCTTGTAGCCGTCCGCCTTGGCCGCCGCCAGCAGAGCCTCCGCCGCGGCCGGCAGCAGCAGGCGGTCCAGCGCGTGCTCCGCCAGGCGCGGCACGAGCATGTCGTCCACCAGCACGGTGGATGCCCGGACGTTGCCGTGCGCCTCGCCCTGGGCGGCGTGCAGGTACGCGAGCGCGCGCGCGACGCCCAGCGCCACCTTGTGCCGGCGCGGCCATGTCGCGAGGACGGAGGAGGAGGAGGAGGAGGAGGTGGTCGGCCATGCCATGCGAGGAGCAGGAGCAGGAGGTCGGCTGCAGCTGCAGGAGCAGGAGGTCGCTGAGCGCGCGCGCGCGCGGCACGTGGTCGTGGACGAGCAGCTTCTCGCCGCGGCGGCCGTGGTAGAAGGCCCTGAGCGGCACCAGGTTGCGGTGGCGCGCGCGGCCGATGCGGCGCGCCGCGGCCGCGCACGACGCCGCGTCCGGCTTGCAGCAGCCCTCGCGCAGCAGCCGCAGCTCGATGCTGGCGCCGCTGGTGCCCATGAGCTTGGCCTTGTAGACGGTGCAGTAGGTGGCCTTGGCCACCACCTGCCCCGTCGCGTTCAGCACCTCCTCCGGCGTCAGGTGCTCGCCGCCCTCGAAAACCAACAGCCGGCCTGAGCCTTGTAGCTGTTGTGGGCGGCGGCGTCAATCAAGCATCTCCATCTCCGTGGACCTGCCCCGGCGCGCCCACCTCCCGATGCAGACCGAGGCGAGGACCACGGCGGCGGCCATGGCGCCGATCACCAGCCCGGCGACGCCGCGGGAGCTGAGGTGGCCCGCCGGGGGGAGGGATTCCACGCCTCGGGCGGGAAGCGGGACGAGAGGGCCTCCGGCGGCTGTCCCGAGAAGTTGTTGCGCGAGAGGTCGAGGCGGCGGAGGCCCCGGAACGCGGCGAGGAAGGAAGGGAAACTCCCCGAGAAGCGGTTGGCGGCGAGGTCAAGGACGTGGAGGCCGTCGCACGTGGCGTTGGGCGCGGGGACGGGCCCCGCCAGCGCGTTGCCGTGGAGCCGGAGCTCGGTGGCGCGGTCGCACAGGTTCCATATGGAGGCCGGGAGGGGCCCCGAGAGGCGGTTGCCGGAGAGGTCGAGCGCCGAGAGCGCCGGCGCGTTGCCGAGCTCGAGCGGGATCGCGCCGGAGAGCTGGTTGGCGGCGAGGTAGACGGAGGCGAGCGCGGAGAAGGCGCCCAGCTCCGGCGGGAGGGTCCCCGCGAGCCCGCGGCGGGGAGGCGGATGGAGACCAGCAGGGCAAGGGACAGGTTGCCGGCGTCGCAGCGGAGCGGGCGGCCGTCGGGGGTGGACCAGCGGAGGCCGCGCCAGAGGCAGAGCGGGGTGGCGGAGGCGTTCCAGGTGGCCAGCTCGGCGTTGGCGTGCTTCCACCCCTGCAGCGCGGGCTTCACCTTGCTCAGGAGGAGCTCGGCGTCGGAGGCACGCAGCTCCTCCAACTCCAAGCAAAGGAGCAGGAAGAGGAGGAGGCACGGCGGAAGACATTTGTGGAGTGGAGTGCAAGTCCTTGGGTCCCGTCCCCTGCCTGCGCTGCCATATGAATATGATGCATTGCATTGCGCGTACTAGTACACAACACGGGATGGAGATGGCTTTGTCAGCAACAGCTACTCCTCGTCGTACAGCCGTGGCGCGGGCAGATTTGAAATCGCCATTGATGGGAGCATGCAGTAACTCTGGGCGGGCCGCGCGCGTGAATGATCAAGATCAATCATCGCTGTGACTTGTAGATATATTTTTCATTCCAATTTCCATTTCTGTTGTTCAAGTGCTGCTTGTAGAACGGCATTTGCCACTGGGCTGGGCTGGTGCTTCTAGTTGATGGGCCTGCCTTGCTTTCCTCCTCAACCACAAGTGGAGTGGGCTTCTTTCGTCGTCGTCGTCCTCCACCACTCCTCTTCCTCTCCAGGCTGCAGAAGGGGAAGCAGAGCAACAAGGGAAAGGTAGGCTAGGGTTTGATCTCATCTCTCTCACAGCGAGCCAGCCAGCCAGCCAGCGATGAAGAACTCCTCCTCGCCGGCGGTGGACTGGGGCGACGACTCCGCGGGGGAGATGGACTCCGAGGACACCGCTGCCGCCGCCTCCATGGGCATGGTCGGCATCGCCAGCATGATGGAGGTCGACGCCGACGACCGCCACCCCCCGTCTGCCTCACCATCCCTCCCCATCGACGCAGACTTCTTCAACGCCTTCCCAGACGACTTCGACGACCAAGACCTCGACTAGTCGCTGCTGCGCCCAGGGGCATGAAGGTATCCCTCCCTCCCCTGCTCCCCGCTTTCCTTTTGTTTGGAAAGTAGCCCTCCGATCTAGGATACCATGCGATCCATTTGGGAGTAGCCGACGAAACCAGCCCATCCTCGCAATGCAAGGTGGGTTAATCGCTAAACTGAGATGGGAGCTTTTCTCGATTTAGATTTTAGACAACATCCACCTATCAACCCAAACTTTCAGCAAACTGGATGCTCACATGGGGAATCAGGTTCAGACACTTGGGTGGGCAAATCTTTTCGTAGCCTTATTATCTCCTTAATTTATAGTGTCTACTGGTAAGTGGTGAACTTACTGTAGTCTATGCAACGCAAGTGTCTGTATCATGCATTCCTAACTTGGAGTCTGTGCGTATGTCATGATTTTTCATGATAATGAACTGCTCGTTTTAGTGGATGATGCCATCTGCTTAACTAGGTCGCATCCATCTCATCTCATGTAGTCCTGCAATTTGGTATGGCTTTTGCCTCCAGAACATTTCATTTATTTATCATCATCACCAGACTGTAAGCCACCGAATTCTGTTTAATTAACCAATGCTGTTTTTGTGTTTTGTCATACAATCGACATATGTGGTTGCTGATACATGTCTGTTTTATCCATTTTCAGTGGCGGTTCTACTTGTATATGAACCTACCACCTAATCAGACATTTCGCCGCCAAGAAACCACAAGTCATCGATCACCTTCTGTGGTGTTGTATTGTCAACTGTATGAGTGTACCATTCGAATTCGACTTGACCCTGTGTGTACAAGAATAAGAATATGTTGTGTTGTGTACTGTAGTTCACAAGTCAATGCAAATGTTGCTGTTGGTTTGATCCCTTGCTTCTGCAACAGAATATGTTGTGTTGTGTTGTGTAGTTCAGAAGGAGCTAGTAACTCGAGGATTTTGCTTGTAATGCTTCAATCTGGTAGCTCCTGCGTTGCTGATTATCTGGGGGTTTTTTTTTCCCAAAGGGTTGATTTGATCTGTGATTGATTGTACACGCAACGCAAGGAAAATGCTCTCACTACTGGACTTGCTTTGCTGCTGGGCTCCGGAAGGCCTGTATTCTCACATTTGGCCCAATGGGCTAGATAATAAACGAATAAAACCTTGGTTTGCTGCTTGCTTGGCCCGCCCGTCCTCCCATCCTCTTCTTCCTTCCTCCTGCCGCATCTTCGGGCTTCGGCTGCTGCCAAACCGAAACCCTAGCCGCCGCCGTCGCAGATCGTCTCGAGATGGGAGGCAAGTGCCCGCACCGCAAGGTCAAGAAGCGCCGCCTCTCGCACAAGACGGCGCGCCGTGGCAAGTTCCTCCTCAAGGCCGACGATGCCGTCTACGAGGAGATCGTCAAGCTGGCCGACCAGGGGAAGGACGCCGAAGCCAAGGAGCTCCCCGTCGACGAGGACCTCCCCGGCATGGGCCAGTTCTACTGCCTCCACTGCGAGTATGTTATCCCCCTTGAACCGATCTGCCTATCTCTTATCCCCTGTCTGATAACTGTTCGTGATGAATCCTCTTGTCTTGTTATATCAATTTCAGTTTCCTAGGGTTCATTCCTTCGGTGAAATTAATTGTGCGTGTGCAATTTATATGCTTAGACGAAATATTGGTGATATTTGGGTAGTTTTGATGGTTCGTTGAATTTAAGTGGTAGTTGCTACCTTGAATCAATTTGGTTAGATTAGCAACTGTTGCAAGGAATTTAGGCTTGATTTGTCGGTATTACCATGCTTGTGATAAACTGCAATTCTCTTGCAAAAGTGTTCTTCTGGTCATATAACACTTGTTATGGTTTTGGCTGCAGCCGTTACTTTGCAAGCGAGAGCGTGAAGGATGAGCACTACCGCTCAAAGCGCCACAAGAAAAGGTGATTCATTCCCTTGTTCTATGCCTACATAGATTAATGCTGTGACCACTATTCAGAGATAGCAAGAGAGAAATTCTTTCTTGAATACATGCAAGGCTTGCGGAAGCTACCCAGTTGAATGCGAACATTTTATTTATGCTGCCAGTGTGATGGACGAACTAGTGATTTACTGATTTATGCTTTTTATATGTGCTCTATTGCATGGTTATTCTTAGCAAGAGAAAAGGCATGCTGTAAATTTATAGGATGTTGAAGGACCTATTAGTTTTTGTTGTTAGCCAGGGCAATGCAATCAATCTGTTAGAAACACTGCAACACAACTAGCTGCATGCAAACCATTTAGGCCCTGTTTGGATAACTGGATAGTTGCTATTTAGCTAGTTCGAAGGGGATTAACGGTAGTCCCGTATGGATCGACGCTAGCTAAAATTAGCTAGCTAGCAGTTAGCTGGTGGATCCAAAGTCCAAACAGGCCCTTAGAGTTGAACAAGTTGAGACTTGAGTGACCTTCCTGTGTGTGGGTGCACATGTCACCAAAGCTAAACAGGTCTTGGGGTCCTATGGTAGAGACATAAGATTGAAGGCATGGCACTTGGCCGAACATGTGAAATATCTGTTGTAGGAAGGTGGCATAATTTGATGGACTGTGGTGTCATCTGTATCTAATCATGGCCTTTGGGTGATTGCAGGGTGAAGGTAATGTCTGGACCAGCTCCACACACGCAACTTGATGCAGATCTTGCTGCTGGAATGGGAATGCCTGACAATGGCCTGAAGCTCATGTCCATGTGAAGGAACCTCGTATTAGTACTCGTTCCATGTTTTTCTTGCTGTCATACATCTGAAATTTACTGTGTTCGGTAGCTAATGGATTTAGTAGATGGTTCTTGTTGTCCAAGGTTTAGGCTCCATGAATGAAGGATGAAAAGAGGATAGTTGTAAGAGACGAGGGGTCAATGCCTGTATCATGAAATCAGTTACCATTAGTGATGATAATGTCTTGTACCATTTGGCTGCAGATTGTGTGTTTTCTGCTAGCACTATGAGACAGAGTTGGCTTTACAGGCTGTGTGATTTGATGAACACAGGCTACCCAATGATGTTGAGGTACCTTAGCACAGTGGTAGAATTGCTAGTTACTGTAACCTTGGCTGTTCCATGTATGATGAATGGTACCATGAAGACACTGATAGGCTGTGGGTTGCCAGGACAGCAGCACTTGTCAGTTTCCATTCCCCGTGCAGATTTCCCAGATCTCCCCGTGAGTGCTCATCTCATTTTGGATCTGGAATTTCCAGGTTGAGCATGAGCCTTGCTTTGTGCTTGGGAGGGACCAGACGAAGATGTCCAGTCCAGCTAGGTCTCTTGTGATCTGGAAGAAATGGTGGATCGCAAAAGAAGCAATGGCATGATATTAGTAGCAGGAGCATGTCCGGAATCTTCCTTTGATCTCAAGCAATAGCTGGCTATCCATGTCAATGTGTGTGTACGGTGTACTAGCAACGAAAGATCCATTCCATTTGTTTAGATCTCTGCACTGCGCACCAATAATGCAAGTTGGGTTGCTACTCCCTGAAAGCTACTGCTGGTTGCTGTGGCCATGAGAGAAAAAGGTTGCTTGGCTTTGATTTCCCTGTCTTGCTGAAAAAAGAAACTGCTACGAGTGCAAGTAGTCAACGAATGAAATGCACTGCACTTGGAGGTACAACTAGTGTAGTAACTAGGAAGCCGGCGAGGACGAGGAGGGTCCAGCAGCAGCAGCAGCATTAGCAGTGCCGGTGGTGAGCCTCTGGAGGTGCAGCATGCGGGCATAGGATCCGTCGGGGTGGTGCTTGAGCAGGTGGGAGTGCGAGCCCTGCTCCACCACCTTGCCGTCGTCGAGGACGGCGATGGTGTGGGCGTTGCGCACGGTGGCAAGGCGGTGCGCCACCACGATGGTCGTTCTCGGGGTTCCGGATCGTCCGAGCGCCTCCTGCACGCACCGCTCCGACTCCGCGTCCAGCGCGCTGGTTGCCTCGTCCAGCAGCATGATGGGCGCCTTCTTGAGCAGCGCCCGCGCGAGGGCGATCCGCTGCCTCTGCCCCCCCGACAGCTGCACCCCGCGCTCCCCGACCTGCGTCCCGTACCCCTCCGGCAGCGCCGACACGAACTTGTGCGCGTTCGCCTGCGCCGCCGCCTCCACCACCTCCGCCTCCGTCGCCTCGGGCCGCCCGTAGGCGATGTTGTCGTGGATGCTCGCCGCGAACAGGAACGGCTCCTGCGGCACCACCGCGACGGCCCGCCGGAGAGCCCGCAGGTTGTACTTGCGCGCGTCCTTGCCGTCGACGAGCACCCGCCCCGAGGTGGGCTCGTAGAACCGCAGCACCAGCGCCAGCACGGAGCTCTTGCCGCAGCCGCTGGGCCCCACCAGCGCCAGCGTCTTGCCCGCCCTCGCCCGCAGGCTCAGGTCCCGGAGCACCTGCACGTCGGGGCGCGACGGGTACGCCAGGTCCACGTGCCGGAGCTCCACCTCCCCCCTCAGGCCCGTCGCGGGCGCGGCGTCCGGGTCGTCGGGCTCCACCTCCGTCTCCCGGTCGACGGTCTCGAACACGCTGCGCATGGCGCGCCCGCCCCGGACGAAGTCCGGCGCCAGCGTCAGCGTCTCGGCGGCGCCGTTGGCGGAGACCATGAGCACCATGAACACGCGGATGGCGCGCGAGAAGTCGGAGACGCCGTGCTTGACGAGCCAGGCGGCGTACCAGAGGCCCAGCGCGTAGGACGCGTACAGCAGGAACTGCGCCACGCCGTAGCCGCCGCCCGCGACCTGCCCCTTCCACACGCACCGCCGCAGGGGCCCCCGGAGGCTGGCCTCGAAGAGCCCCGCCATCTTGCGCTCCGCGTTGAACGCGGCCACGGTGCGCAGGTTGGCGACGGCCTCGCCGGCGACGTGCGTGGCCCTGGCGTGCGCCGCCTCCAGGTCCCCCGAGAAGCCCTTGAGGAACATCTTCTGCAGCACGGTGGCGCCCACCACCAGCGGGAACACGGCCAGCAGCACCAGGGCGAGGCGCCACTGCAGCACCAGCCCCGCCGTGCACGCCACCACCATCAGCGCCGTGTTCTGCACGATCACCGAGATGCGGTCCCCGATGGCGGACCGCACGCTCTGGGCGTCCAGGGCGAGCCGGGCCGCCACGCGCGCGCTGGAGTTCTCGTCGGCGTCGAACCAGGCCATCTCGTTGCGGAGCACGGCGGCGAACATGCGCTCGCGCACGCGCTTGGTCAGGTTCTCGCCCACGGCGTCCCAGAACACGTGCTGCACCGTGTTGAACACCAGCGCCGCCGAGGACATGCCGACGAGCAGGTAGCAGTACTTGGCGATCTGCCGCTCCATGTACCGCGGGTCGGCCGCGTAGTACACGCTCAGCACCGCGCTCAGCACGTAGGCGAAGATGGCGCTGAAGGACCCGCACACCATGGACCCCACGGAGGCCAGCAGCGCGTACCCCCACTCGGGAGAGTTCATCCTGGCCAGCCGGAGGAACGAGCTGGCCCCCGCGCGGAACGCCACCGCCTGCCGGCCGCCGTCGCCCATGGCGACGGACGACAAGTCGGCGGCGGAGAAGTCGGAGAGGCGGCGCCCCCCGTAGGAGGAGTTGCGCGTCATGATGGGGGAGCTCACCGAGTTGCGCGCGCTCGACGGCCGGGCGCTGCTCCTCCTCGCCGCGTTCACCGCCTCCTGCTGCTCCTGCACGCGGATGAGCTTGGCGTAGGTGCCCTGCTCCCCCTTGCCCATCAGCTCCTCGTGGCTGCCCATCTCCGACACCGCGCCGCCCTGCAGCACCGCCACCAGGTCGGCCTTGCGGACGGTGGACAGCCGGTGCGCGATCACCAGGGTGGTGCGCCCGATCATGAACCGGTCAAGGGCCTCCTGCACCAGCTTCTCCGACTCCGAGTCCAGAGCGCTCGTCGCCTCGTCCAGCAGGAGGATGCCCGGGTTCTTGAGCATCGCGCGGCCGATGGCGATGCGCTGCTTCTGCCCGCCCGAAAGCTGCAGGCCGCGGTCGCCGACCTGCATTGCATTTTTTTTTTTTACAAGGAGAATTGGGGTCAAACAAGCAGTCACTGAGTTGTTTATACCAGTAAGTGCTACTGCTGCTGACTGATGACCGGACCGGACTGGATGATGGGCATCCGAGCCTTGCTTAGTGTGGAATCAAATCAAAGCATCAAGAAAGGCATGGCCCATGCCTGCCATGTGGTACCACGAGTACTACTATGGTTATTTGATTTGATTAATCCCTTCCCCAGATGAGATGTGATTAACTAACAACGAGACTGCCTGCCACTGACAGTAAAATACTACTAAGCACCATGTCAGCATGGGCCTAGCAATTTCTCTCCTTTGTCATGACAAGGAGAGCCGAGGAACAAAATGCCAACTTGGGTCTTGGGACTTGCTCATTCTGCTTATTTCTACTAGTACTAGAGAGCTGCTGAGTAGGGATGGATGGTTCTTTCTTCAATGCTCTTCTTTCTACTACAGATCGAGCTTCTAATCAGTTTATCCACTGCAATCAGCAAGGCTGTGCTAGTGGAGAAAGGGACCTCTCCTGTGAAAAATTTGAAGAATCTTGGCATGTTACTTGCCGGTAACCAGGAACAGCAAATCTGATAGCGACAGCCTCCTAACAACTTGCCGGTAACCAGGAACAGCAAATCCCAAGTGTCGTGAGTGCTGTGCTGCGCTGGGATGGACCCGACCCGAGACGACCCCATGCCGCTCATGTGCTGCTGCTGCGGCCTAAACAAGCACAAACAGTGATCTAACCAGCAAGCGTGCCATCCGGGGCACGAGCGCGACGCGTGAATGAACAGAACAAAACGATATGATGCTGCTGCATGCATGATGGCATGGAGAAAAGGCTGCAGCAGAAAGCAACCATGTCTACTGATCCTCTGTAGTGGAGTGGAATGGAATGGATCCATCGGTTGCGGTTGGAGCATGCAATGTAATTGCGAGTTACTAGTAGTAAGAAAGGAGCTAGTAAGTGAAAGTTACCTGCGTGTCGTATCCTTGTGGGAGCTTGACGATGAACGAGTGGGCGTTGGCCACCCTGGCCGCCTCCTCCATCTCCGCCTGCGTGGCGCTCTCGCTGTCCCGCCCCAGCAGCAGGTTCTCCTTGATGCTCGTCGCGAACAGCGTCGGCTCTTGGCTTACCAGGCCAATCTGCTGCCGGAGCCAACGGAGCTTGAGGGTCTTGAGGTCATGGCCATCCAGCAAGATCTGCCCTGCAAAACATTAACAGCATTTCAGAATTCACTTCTTCAGGCATCAGTCAGTCAAGAGTGGCTTGCAAGGCAATTGCAGCAGGAGGTGCAGAAGCAGCAGCCCATGAGGCCGGCAAGCTCTGCTCCCAGCATTCCAAATCATGGCGCAATTGGCAGATCAACAAAAACTGCATTACCTGCGGTCGGGTCGTAGAACCTCTCGATGAGCGAGACGACGGTGCTCTTGCCGGATCCTGAGGTGCCGACGAGCGCGATGGTCTTCCCGGGCGGCACGGTGAGGGAGAATCCGCGCAGGATGGGCGCGTCCGGCCTGGACGGGTAGGCGAAGTCGACGGCCCGCATCTCCAGCCGGCCCGTGACGGAGTCGAGCTCGATACCTGCAGCGTTGGCCGGCTTGTGGTCGATGATGCGGAAGATGTTGGCCGCCGCGACGCGCGCCTTGGCGAAGGCCGCCATGCTGGGCGCCGACTGCCCCAGCGCGATGCCCCCGATCATGACGGAGAACATGGTGGCGATGGCGAGCCCGCCGTTGGTGTGGTGGCGGCGCACCAGGTGGCCCCCGTACCAGAGCAGCAGCCCGTAGCAGCAGAAGACGGTGAAGTAGGTGCCGCCCAGCCCGAGCCCCTTGGCGACCCCGCTCCGGTACCCGATCTTCTGCGCCACGGCCAGCGCCGCCGAGTAGGCCCGCATGGCCCGCTCCTCTCCCACGAACGCCTGCACGATCCGTATCTGCGCCAGCGCCTGCTCCGCGATGCCGCTGGCGGCGGAGAGCGCGTCCTGGCTCCTGGCCGACAGCTTGGAGAGCGCGGCGGCGCTGAGGCCCCCGATGAGCGCGATGAGCGGGACCACGGCGAGCGTGACGAGCGCCAGCTGCCAGGCGGCGGTGAAGCCCACGACGAATCCGGCCACGAAGGTGGCCATGTAGTGGATGAGGTTGCCGAGCTTCTCGCTGATGGCGTCCTGGACGAGGACGGCGTCGGCGTTGATGGCGTAGATGACGTCGGAGGCGCGGACGTCGGTGTCGAAGAAGGAGACGTCCTGGCGGAGGGCGGCGTGGAGGTAGAGGATCCGCATCCGGGTGGACTGGCGCTCGCCGGTCCACATCCAGCAGGAGATCTCGGCCCAGGAGGACGCCCAGATCGCCGCGCCCACCACCAAAAAGTAGAGCGCGTACCTCACCACCAGCCGGACCATCGTGTCCGGGTCGCCGGCGTGGGACCCGAAGGAGTCGACGAGGTCGGCGAAGAAGCGGAGGAACACGGGGAGCGAGCAGCCGTGGACGAGCGCGCCAAGGGTGCCCACGCCCATCAGCACGCAGTCGAGCCCGTCGGCGAAGCGGAAGAGGTCGCGCAGGGCGGCGGGAGGGGTGGGCGTCTTGTTACCGCACTTGCTGCTGCTGCTGCTGCTGCTGGATGGCTGGCAGGCATTTGCTTGATCGGCGGCGGATTGCGCTGCTCCTCCTGCTTGTGCTCCTGCTGGTGCTCCTGCTCCTTGCTCTGCTGCTCCTCCTGGCTCTGCTGCTGCTAGGAAGCCGCCGGGCTCTGCTGCTCCAGCTCCAGGCAGGTGGAAGGCCTCGAGCTCCGGGCGCGCCCACTCGTCGGTGGAGGTGGGGGCGCCCAGGACGACGACGCGCGCCCGGATCTCCTCCGGGTCGGACATGGGGATTCCGCCGGATCCTCTATCGTCTATCGGAGGCGGAGCAGAGCAATTGAGCAAAGCAGAGGAGGGAGGGAGTGTTGACGGGTGGGGAGATGGGGGATTTGGTGGAGACGAGACGAGACGAGACGAGGGACCTCGGCCCTGTTGTTTAGATGTTTGGCGAAATTTTTTTCGAGGATGTTTTCTCACATGTATGGCATATTAAATGTAGTCGAAAAAAATAACACATTATATGGATGGAGTGTACTTCGTGAGACCAATCTAATGAGCCTAGTTAGGTCGTGATTAGACAATAAATTGCTACAGTAAACATGTGCTAATGACGGATTAATTAGACTCATTAGGTTCGTCTTGCGATGAACTGACATAATCTGTAATTAGTTTTGTAATTAGTCTATATTTAATACTTCAAATGTGTGCCCGACATACTGTAATTTTTTTCGCCAAACGTCTAAACGCGGCCGCTTGGGATTGGGGATGAGAGAGACAGAGCCCTCTCCTCCTCACTGCTCTCTCTTCTCCTCTGCTCAGCTCAGCCTCAGCTGCGCTACCACCAACCAACGACGCCCCGCCCGGCCCTACGTATTGCTATTGCTACGGCTACAAAAATACTACTGGACTGACTAACCGTCCCTACCGGGGATGTGTCCGCCAAAAAGTTGCAATTTTTTTATTAAAGGAAATAAACAGACACCGTTTTTTATGAAAACTTTTTACATTTTGAGTGAAACTAAGCACGTGTTTAGTTCGCGAAAACATTTCGTGAAAAGATTTCGGATTTTGATTTTATCAATTTAGAAGTGGTAAATGTAGACGAAAAAGGTGGAAAGTTATATGGATAGGTTGGAAATCTCGAGACGAATCTAACGATAGTAATTAGAGGATAATTAATCCATAATTAGCGGATGATTACTGTAGCACTACTGTTGCAAATCATGGATTAAGTAGACTCATTAGATTCGTCTCATGATTTACAGTCTATCCATATAACTTTTCACCTTTTTCGTTTACATTTAATACTTCATGCATCAAAGATTATCCTTTGATGTGATGGATGAAAATATTTCGGGTGGAAAACATGGCCTAAACACCTCTATCGTGCACCTTTCGCTCCAATAGTAGCTCTCATATGTGTCATTTCTTTAGCAGGTACTATGTCATTTCATAATAATGGAATTATTATACCAATTCATTTACCCCTTCAACTAAGCCCTTGTTTAGTTCTCACCCAAAATCTTTTCACCCATCACATCAAAGGAGAATCTTAAATGCATGAAGTATTAAATGTAGACGAAAAAGGTGAAAAGTTATATGAATGGACTGTAAATCGCGAGACGAATCTAATGAGCCTACTTAATCCATGATTTGTAATAGTAATGCTACAGTACCATCCGATAATTATGGATTAATTACCCTCTAATTACCATCGTTAGATTCGTCTCGAGATTTCCAACCTATCCGTATAACTTTCCACATTTTTCGTCCACATTTAATAATCCTAAATTGGCAGAAATATTTTCACCAAAAACATTTCATCAACTAAACACGGGGTAACTTGCTAGAGATTTCGATTTCCCATCTGATTTTTAGGGCCTTATTTAATTCTCTTCATTTTGCATAAAGTTTTCACCTAAGCCCTTGTTTAGTTCTAAAACGAAATCTTTTCACCCATCACATGAAAGGAGAATCTTAGATGTATGGAGTATTAAATGTAGACGAAAAAGGTGAAAAGTTATATGGATAGGCTGTAAATCACGAGACGAATCTAATGAGCCTACTTAATCCATGATTTGCAATAGTAATGCTACAGTACCCATCCGCTAATTATGGATTAATTACCCTCTAATTACCATCGTTAGATTCGTCTCGAGATTTCCAACCTATCCATATAACTTTCCACCTTTTTCGTCTACATTTACTACTCCTAAATTGATAAAATCATAACCCGAAAATTTTCACCGAAAAGTTTTCGGGAACTGAACACGGAGTAAAGAACTGTGTCTCTCTGTACACGTGACCCAATGCATAAAGGGTTCTCTCTATGTGCGCGCGGCTCAATGCATAAGCTTTCTTTGTTCTTCCGAAACTAAATAGAACCGAAATAAAATTGGCCACCTGAAATTAGAATACCATGAAATCGTCCTTGGTTCGACTCTCTTAAGGAAACGTTTCCTTGCCCATGTTTAGTTCCCACCTGAAATCTTTTCACCCATCACATCAAAGGAGAATCTTAGATGCATGAAGTATTAAATGTAGACGAAAAGGGTGAAAAGTTATATGAATGGGCTGTAAATCGCGAGACGAATCTAATGAGCCTACTTAATCCATGATTTGCAATAGTAATGCTACAGTAAACATCCGCTAATTATGGATTAATTACCCTCTAATTACCATCGTTAGCTTCGTCTCGAGATTTCCAACCTATCCGTATAACTTTCCACATTTTTCGTCCAAATTTAGTACTCCTAAATTGGTAAAATCAATACCCAAAATCTTTTCATCAAAAACTTTCATCAACTGAACACGGGCCTTGTCTTGTGCTGGCCTGATTTTGGCCTGATGGTGCATTGTCTTGTGGTACAAGCGTGCTCCTAGTCAGCTACTGTTGCAAGGGTCGGTGGATGGCGGGTAGCCTTTGACCACAACATATGAACAGACGAGGGGAATCGATCGAGGTTGGGGTCGGCTCCGACAGACAGAGCAGAGCAGATCGGCAGACCGAGCCGAGCCGAGCCGAGCCGAGCGACGACTCTTCTCCTGCAAGCCACAAGCCATTGCCATGCACATGCAGACACGCAGTGCAGTGCAGTGCAGTGGAGGCATACGCGCGCCATGGTCTTGGTCAATGTGGACGCACATCGATCACTGCGGATCGATCGATCCAGCCATCCACCCGAGGCAGGCTTGGACGCCGAGACATGCGGCCTGTCATTCACCAACACGCACATGGGTGTTTAGTTCCAAAGACTTTTTCACCCATCACATCGAAAAAATCTTAGATACAAAAAATACTAAATGTAGACGAAAAAAATAACACATTGTATGGATAGATTGTAAGTCGCGAGACGAATCTAATGAGCCTATTTAATCTATGATTTGTAACAGTAATGCTACAGTAACTGTCCGCTAATTATTAATTAATTGCCCTTTAATTACAAGCCAATAGATTCGTCTCGCATTTTGCTGCCTCGATCTGTAATTAATTTTATTAGCAGTTTATGTTTACTACCATAAATAGTAAATTTTTTTTGACGTGACATTTTGATCAAAATTTTTCTAAGGCCTTGTTTAGTTCCACCCCAAATTTTTTTCACCCATCACATCAAAGGAGAATCTTAGATGCATAGAGTATTAAATGTAGACGAAAAAGGCGAAAAGTTACATGAATGGATTGGAAATCGCGAAACGAATCTAATGAGCATACTTAATCCATGATTTGCAATAGCGCTGCTACAGAACCATCCGCTAATTATGACTTAATTACCCTCTAATTACCATCATTAGATTCGTCTCGAGATTTCCAAACGAGATATGTAATTAGTTTTATTATTAGTCTACGTTTACTACTACTAAATCGGTAAAATCAAAACCCGAAAGGTGAAAAGATTTCGGGAACTAAACGAGGCCTAACTATCTAAACACGGCCGCAAGCGTGTTTACTTTTGTTTCAGCACAGCCACTTGATACGCATGAGCATACAAGCCGTATTTTTATGGTTGATGAAAAAATTTTAAAACATTTAAAGTATTAAATATAGACAAATTAAAAAACTAATTATAGATCAGCTACTAGAATCTGTCCGCAAAACTGTACGCTTTTGTTTTTCCGTTTTCTGGCCGTACGTACTGATCGATGCCATAATCCATCAAAAATCCGCATCATCCATCCTTACCTGCGTTCATTCACGTGCTGCCGCTGCTGCTGTTGCTGTAATGAGCAGCTAGCAATCCACTAATTAATCCGTGTTTATCGTTGCTTGATGAGAAAGGAAAACATACTATGATGGATGCAGAGCTAGCATAGCATGCATATGGCCACCACAACACGGACTACTGTAGTAGCCAATAACATGCCAATGCAAATTAAAGGCCGGCCGGCAGTTAATAGTGATACCTGCTTAATTAATTATGTGATCGATCCGTGCAGTATACATACCGGCCAATTAATATATTCATTCATATATACTCCCTCCGTCCCTAAAAGAGTGTCGTTTTGGGTGTGCGTGTCACAAGTTTGACTCGATTTGTAGAAAATACGTACAACATTTGTATCTTCAAATAAATTTGTTAAAAAACTAGACTAAAAGATCTTCCCAATGGTACTAATTATGTATCATAAATATTAATATTTTTTAATATAAAATTAATCAAAATAATTTCTCGGGAAGTGAGAAAGACACTCTTTTAGGGACGGAGGGAGTACTACGTACGTACGTATGCTCCCTCGACTGTATGCAGTTGTAGAATTGTACGGGTACAAAAACTACGTAGTATGTACTCCCTACTGACTAAGGAGGTCGGTGGTACGTACAACTAATCTCAACAAATGTGCACACATTAATTATTAAGAAACAATGAACTAAATAAAGAAGCTAAACAAGCACGATATATATGTCCTTACATGCATTATGCAGCTACTAGTCGTGTCGTGGCTTGCATTGCATACCATGATGCTTTGTTCGCTTGACACCCGCGATTATTCTCCTCACATAATGCTATTGAATCAGCCCAGCGAAACGAACAGAGCGCGTCGGTGGCCTGGCCTGCTAGACGACGTGCGTGGTTAATTGCTTGCTTGCAACGACCTAAGTGATGAGCATATAGGTACATCTTAGTGGCGACCAATGATTATGATTAATTAGGAGATGTTTAGTTCGTAAAGTTTGCAAAAAGTTTTTGCGGGTTTTCATCTTTTTGCGAAATGGAACTAAACACCCATTTGTAAAGTTGCGAAAAAGCTCTCACGCACACACAAAAAAAAGCTCTCACGCACACACTTCTCAATGCAAAATTTTTGCAAAAGTTGTCAACTAAGGCCGTGTTTAGTTGATGAAAATTTTTCGTGAAAAGATTTCGGGTATTGATTTTACCAATTTAGGAGTAGTAAATGTAGACGAAAAAGGTGGAAAGTTATATGGATAAGTTGGAAATCTCGAGACGAATCTAACGATGGTAATTAGAGGGTAATTAATCCATAATTAGCGGATGGTTACTGTAGCATTACCATTGCAAATAATGGATTAAGTAGGCTCATTAGATCCGTCTCGCGATTTACAACCTATCCATATAGCTTTTCACTTTTTTCGTCTACATTTAATACTCCATGCATCTAATATTCTCCTTTGACGTGATGGGTGAAAAAATTTTAGGTGGTAACTAAACACGGGCTAAACACCCCTTAATTAACTCGATCTGCTCTGCTTTGCTCCATTAGTTTACGTATCTTCCTTATTGTCATCCACTACTGTCCTGTAGCAGCGTGCCGCCTGTTTTCGTTGCAGCTGCTTGGAGCTGGCTGCAGGCTTAAAAGTTAAAAGGCACTAGAACATAAGGCGCGCTATGCGCGCCCCATCAAGAAAGTGTGATAATAGAGCATGGACACTGTAGTCTTGCTGTGCTAGCCAGTAGCCACATTGTACCAGTCCTAGCAAGAATTCTAAGATCTATTTTGGTTACTACTTGTATGATCCCGACTATACTTAAAATACTACACACTGATTTCATTCTTAGGCTGCCAAATAGAAACAACCTCACGGTGATAGCTTCATGTGTATTACTTAACGGAAACAGGGTAAATGGAACATTAAAACAAGCACATCAACTATTTCAAAGCAACAAAGATATATCAACACAAATTTGATTTTCATCCTTCCAGGATTACAATGTCCACATGTGCTGTGGGGTTCAGGTGCTCCAATGTGAAAGAAGTTAAGCCTGCATAAGCTGACTGGTACCGCATTGCGTAAAAACATTGTCATCCAACACTAAAAATACTTGCATGATGAAGGTTATTAATCCATCTGTGTTAACTCTGTAAAATAAAAGATAAAAGCATGAATTTGTGAGAATAAACCAATAGTTTTTTATTTAAGTGAACTCCAGCAATAAGCACATAAAAAACATCCATGTAGCATATGGTTCTATGGATGAGCAAAAGTATGCTCTATATATCTAATTAGAAACGTATAGCACAAGCAGATCGGATGAAAGGAATATGGGAGCAACAAAACTCCCATGAGTAGGGAGACATATAAATTAGAAGCTGAAGCATGCTGCACTTTACATAGGAAAAACAAAATAACAAATATAGAAAACTGCACCTCCTTGGTTACTAAAATTCATGGACTAATCTCTGTTGTAAGCCCTAATCATCAGTGAGACCTGATCTTGCAGTCCTCTGATATTATTTTGCAGTCTTTCTCTTAAACTTTTACTATGGTTGTAGGTTTGAAAGACTGATAAGAGACCTGATTTTGCAGTCCTAAAACATCTTATTTTAGCAGAAGAATCTTCTAGAATTGCATACAAAGATAATTAGGGAGTTAATGATATCTAATTTGGAACAACTCAATCCAGTACCTCGATTGATGATCTTCATATTCTTGGGAAGTTGAATTATCTAGTGATAAAACACCTGCAAGCAAGAAAATGAGCAGGAATAGTTATAATACTCTGACAAAGAGGAAGCCATGGTTTCGTAGGTCTGTCATCAAGTGTAACAGTAAGCATGGGAAACCTCTTAAGCGATATACAAAGTTCAAACCTAAATATCATACCATAAGTTAAGCAAGGCAATAAAATTAGATAAGGATGTGGGCCAAATATGAGCTGAGAATAGGAGCTCGTGACGCAAAATTTGCGGACAAAACAAAATAATTTCACAACCACAAATAACCAACCGAAAGCCTTACCAAATATCTGAAAGAAGTTTCAGAACAGCACAACAATATAAGATCCTCTTTTGATTAGATCTGAACCATATTAGGAAAACCAATATTTGTCCTAACTGATTGACACCATCTTCACATGTGACTGAAAACAAAACTTGACCCTAAGCATCCTTATATTTTTTTTAAAGATGCAAGCCAATTATATTTACTACAGATTAAGCAAAAAAGATAGGGATAGTACTGTATTCGTTCCAGCTCGCAGCTTATAGTTCTAAAAGTAACCGAAAATGGAGCGCACTACAAAGAAGATCATGTATATCATAGTACGGAGCTGTACTACTTATTTTTATGGGATCTTTCAGTGCGCTCTACAAATCAACCATGACAATGAAGAAGTACCAAGTGTAGCTTAATGACGAGTCAAGAAAAAAATCTGAAGGAAAGGAACAAATTAGTAGGAAGTTGTGCACTTGCCTTCATACCTGAATTATGTCAACCAAATTAAAAGATTAGCACATGCAGCTAAAGGATAATTCAGACTCTTGGTTGAGCAGAGAAGTTCAAATATATCATCAGCACAGGTGAGATTTATTTATCCTCCCTATGGAGTAATTTTTTTTGAAAAAGTCCTATAGAGTAATTTATATGTCCGCTAAAGAAATGTCATTGCTCTATCAAAATAATCTCAGTTGGGTGAAATTTGTGCCATCAAATTTAATTTGTGTACTGTTATCACTACATGAACAAAACAAACAAAAGTTCCGACATTCTTGTTTCTTTCTTACAAATTTCTAACTTCCTGAACAGCACTGAGTCCATGACACTACAAAATTTCATTTCAGGCTGAGAGGACTGAGGGAGAAATTAGCAACAAATTTTTATTTTCTGAAGAGTATGTAAGCATTAGTACAGGACACACATTTTATCAAACATGTATAGGGCGTCCAAGCCTCGAGCCCATCATTCCATCACATACAAGCGGAGAGTACAAGGGGTAGAGGCATGAAAGAGCTAAGTACCTTGCAAAGGAGAAAGGGTCAAAATCAGCATCGCCACTCAGGAATCATGGAGGTAGGAGATGTCAAGGGTACAGAGCTGGGGCACTTCTTGGCAAGCAGATCAATTCTGTAAAAAATCTCACGGCACCACTTGACGCTGAGCTTCTCCAACATGGGGCACCCGACAGCCACCTTGGCGAGCCCCATGTCCGTGCGGGCAAGGCAATTGTCCAGCTACAGCTCCCTGAGCCCAGCGGCCGCAGCCACCGTGGCGGCCTCGCGGTCCCCGGCGCTGATGCAGTGCAAGAGGTCGACCGCCTCCAGCCTCGGGCAGTGGCGACGAGCGCCCCGAGCCCGCACCACCCGACCCCGCTGGCCCGCCGCAGGCACACGCGGTGGAGCCCCACGAAGTCCCCGCCGGCGCCGGCGACTGCCGCGTCGAGCGCCTGGAACGAACGGAGTAGGCGCGGGAGCACTCGAAGGCACGGATGACGAGGCGACACGCCACGCGGCGGAGGTGGCCGCCGCCATATCGAGCCTCGAACCCTCTCGTTTCATCCAGCCGACCGGGGCACGCGGCGGTACGCCTGCTACTACGCCCGCCGCCGCCGTCGAAACCCAGCTCAACTCCGTCTCCAAGGGAAGGGAGACGCCGCGCTCCTCGTCGGCCGCCGATGAGGACGTGGTGGACTGGGATATGGCCCCCACGGGCGCGGAGGCCGCGCGCCGCCGGGCGCAGCCATGGGCCAAGGACCCTTGTGGGGTTGCGGCCCCTGCGTCGGATCTGGATCCAGCGGGCGTGGGCGGCGGCGGCCGCGACGGCGGAGAGCAGTGGTGGAGACGGGCAGGGAGGGAGAAGGGGAGGTGAGGCGGCGGCGGAGAGAAGGGAGAGAAACAGAGGGAGATAGCGGGTGAGGAGGGAAAGGGCCGCGAGGGAGGAGGGTGAGGGAGGCTGCAGGGGGTTTTTCGAAAACTTGTCTAGGGGACTTTTGCAAAATAGACAACGTTTCCTCTTCGCGTCAAAATAACTTTTAATCCGAGGATCTATACAGAACATATTAGAACGTAGTTACTGTGCCGTATGGACAAGGTGGACTATGTTGTTATTCTTACAAAATTGGAGGGCGTTTTTGCAAAACATCAAGAATGAGTACGGCAGCGAGCTCTGAACGCCAGCTCGGCCGTGAAGCGCGGGGAGGGCAGCGGGAGCGAGCAGCTTTTAAGAAACCCCGATTGGTACCCCCCCTCCTCCTCCCCCCCCCCCCCCCCCCCCCCCCTCTTTTTTTTTAGGGGGAAGGCATTGGCAACAACACGTATGCACCATGTATCAGTAGAACGAAGAAGATACACGTGCAGCATGTGAAAAAGGACAGAGAGAGGTAGCCAGGAACTGCATGAAAAGCAGCAAGCGATCAAGCCCTCTGAATAGTTGAAATATTGTACATATATATCCAATATCCATCTCGAGGCATATATATGCCTTACCTTGACTCGATCTGAATAATTGAAATATTGTGGCCGGCTTTAATTTTGACTAGAAGCAAGAAATAATATATCAAGTCAAGGAATCAATCTGCCATATATCTTGTGGAGCAGAGTCCATGAATCACGCGAAAGATTTCTGGTGCTAATAGCAATGTTAACTATATACAAATAAAATGCATGCTTCGGGCTTGTGGACTGACGATGATAGATAGATTCTCATCATGCACGTGTTGACCTGCAGGTAGCTAGCTCATGTGTTGTGTTGGCATCCCCCCACATCCAAACGCTAGCTGCTAGCAGCTTCATTCGTTTACGTGCTGATCGAGCAGCCAATTAAGCTTGGTTTGTCGTGTCACTTCAAGACGTAAAGCAGCATGCAATAACTGAAACTTTATCGTGAATGACTAATTAATTAAACTTGTGTCGATCCTTGTGGGGATATACTACCCGGGTACCTCACGAGCAAGCCTGGCAGCCCACCAAAAGGGGGGCGGCCCAGTCCACCGTTCTGGACCTGAAGACGTGCGGGACAAGTCGGCGCACGGAGGAAGGATCTGGAAGGAGAAGTCCTAGTTGGAATAGGAATTATTGTAAAGAAGGAAAGGATTCTTAGAGATAGGATCGGCTACAAACCGACTTGTAACCCTGCCTCCCGATATATAAGGCGGGCAGGGACCCCCTCCAAAAGAGGGGGACAACAACTCAAGCCAACGGAACTCACCACATCTCAACTCATAGCGAATCTCACGCAATACAACACCCCAAAATAGGACGTAGGGTATTACGTCGAGTCGACGGCCCGAACCTGTATAAACCCCCGTGTCTGTCCATCCTAACCATCCTGCTTCCGATCTTTGCGATCTTCCCTGCATTACAAATCACTTCCGTGGGCTACCCCGTGGAAGACTGCCGGAGATAATATCACCGACAGTGGCGCACCAGGTAGGGGATATCGCCGAGATCAGTCTGCTAAGCTCGATGGATCGCGTCAAGATCTTGGACAGCTGCAACCTCCCGGACGTCGACGAAGTCGAGATCCAGTTCGGGGACGTCATCACCGCCGCTTTGGATACCCAGGCGGCAGGAGCTACGGTAGCCACGGAGGTCTCCTCTCTGGCGCCGACTTCGGCCATCACGGCCCAATCCGATCCGATCGCATCTGGTCGTGCCGGATCTACCCCGCTGAGTCCATCGCAGAACGCAAGGCCAGATCAGTCGGGAACAGATCTACAATCACTCGGTTCCGATCCGGCTCCTGAGAGTTGCGTCGCCGAGTCGTCGCAGAGCGTAAACGCTCAACCAGCACGCGTCCAGAGCCCTGAGGTCATTACTGTCCAGACCCCTGGCTTTTGCGCGCTGGCTCAGAAACAGAAGATGAAGGACATCGTCCAGCCGGATGATTACTTCTCTGGGAGCGACTCCTACGGGTTAGATCTACTGGGACCATCAATCCTGGACGATCTGCCGGAAGGATACGTGGTGTCCGATGCCTCTACAGAGCCGGAACTACTAGGATCACTCGGAGAATTGACTCCGAGTAGTTTGGAGCGTTATACGCCCACATCCGACTTCTTCGAGTCCGAGGAAGACTACCTCGCGCAAGAGGGAGTCGGATCATATTGTTACATGGTGGCGCCAGCAACGCCAACCAATCCTGTCTCAGAAGACGAGGTCACTCCAGCTGAGGAGACGACTGAAGCCAGGGACCAGCGTCGTGGACGCAACGCCAGTCGGGCGACTCGCAGAGCCGCACGACCACACGGAGCCACCGCGTCAGGATCCGGCACTGCTCGACTCCAGGAACCACGCTCTGAAGATCATCATCGCCAACGGGATCGGCACGACCGGAGGAGCACCCGGAACTTGATGCGCGACGGCATGTTCGAGTTCAACGGATACGACGTCTACGAGACGCCAGTCCAGAACCTCGTTACTATTAACGAGGAAATCAGTCGGCTGCCACCCAGCACTCCGGGCCTGGAAAAGGTAAGGGCTCTCGTCCAGGCCGCCTCCGTCCAGGTTCACCAGATGCAGGGCAGAGCGACCACGGACGCCCCTGAGCCCGGTCCGTCTCGACACCGGGCCAGCGGCGGATCAGATCGTGACGAAAACCTTCGCACCACGATCAACAGAGATCGAGACGCGAGGGATGTCATCCGCAACAGCACCGAAGAGCGCCATCGTGAGGAAATCCGACGGCGCGAAGAATACGATCGGGATCATGAAAATCCCCGTCGTAACTCCAACAGGAGCGGCTACTCGACGGAGTCAGACTACTCTGACCCTTCCGGTAGCCCAAGGCGTGGCAACAACGGCGGTCGCACTCCGCCACGAGGACGAGCGCTTCCACCACCCAGGCGACTGACTCCGCCAAGGGAGCGAACTCCACCGCGCAGCAGAACCTACCGACAGGACCGAACTCCGCCCAGGACTCGGAACTATCGGAGGACCCGTTCCCCGCCCAGGGACCGGGATCGCAGGAGGGATAGCACACCCCCAAGAGCAGCTGACGGATCGGGTCCGAGCGATTCCCGCCCTAGAGGTCGGATCGGCGGATTCCAGTCGTTCACCGAGCGCTTGAGAAGCGTGACGTGGCCCAGAGGCTTCAAGCTGTCGGATATCGACAAGTACGACGGGAAATCTGACCCATCTCAATGGCTTCAGATCTACTACACCGCCGTACAAGCGGCCGGCGGCGACGAGGACGTGATGGCGAATTATCTTCCCATCATGCTCACCAAGGACTGCCGCAACTGGCTGGCAGGATTCCCACAGGACGCCATCGACAACTGGGATCAGCTTACCGCACTCTTCATCGGTAACTATCTCGGTACCTGGGAGAGGCCCGGGAGCAAGCGGCTCCTCGGCCAGATAAGACAGCGCAAGAACGAGACCCTGTATGACTTCGTGCGCAGGTTCTCGGAGAATCGCAACTCCATTACGGACGTGACGGATCAGGAGGTGATGACCGCCTTCCAGAACGGCATCTCCGATGGAAGACTGATCCACAAGTGGACTCGGAAGCCACCCGCGACTGTCAATGACATGTTCCGGGTCGCTAGCACGTGGGCGGACGCGGAGATCGCGGAGAAGGAACAACTCAGCGAGCTCAAGAATCGTTGGGAGGAAGAGAACAAGACAACCCGCAAGCGCGACCGCCGCGAGGACGAAGAACGACGCGATGATCATCGTCGCAACGACAGTCACCCCCGCAAAAAGAAGAGCGAGGGCGATATGGTCGCCACTCTGGACCGGCCCAGAGGCCGGATAACTCCAGAAGATTTCCAACGCATGCTCGATAAGCAATGAGGCCGACCGAGTGGTCCGTATGATCTACGGAGGACCGGAAGGTTTCGAGACGAAGCGCCAGCAGAAGCTCACCAACCAACGACTCAGTTAAGTTATGTATTAATCTCTTATCTCTTCAAGATATTTTTTAATAATCCTCGCCGAGTGGTTTCTATGGATAATCATCCCCAGTTTCGACTCGGCAGATTCATAAATATCATCTAAGTTGTCAACAAAGTTGATTTCATCTTCTATCTACATTATATCTACTACTCGAATTTCCTCTTTCGCGTCACGCACATAAAGTATGAGTGGAACAAACTTTAAATCGTGGGGGAAAGTACTCGCCAAGTCAAAGCTCTACACGCACGACAAAGCTCGGCGGCATGAGACTAAGACCAACGAGGCTAATCTACTCCGTAACAGGTCAACCACTCAGAAATTAAGGCCAGCGCAGAAAGAAAGGGAGTAGTAGTCACATAAAAACTTATATACAAGCACAAAAGATCAAACATTTTTCAAAGTACTTCTATTACCAATACTACAGATAATCTACAAAAATTAATTTGCAGGATCGCCACTACCAGAAGGGCCAGCCTCGTCAGTCTCAAACGACGGGATTGATACATAAGCGGCTCGACCCTGCATATCAAAGTTGGTTCAGTTTTTCATCAAGATTACACCCAATGGGTGGAATTGAACACACAAACAGCAACAAATCGATTCATTACCTCAGGGCGAGGAAAGGAAGAAGATTGCGGCGGGGATGACTTATAATGGAATGAACCGTCTCTCCCGCGCGCGGCGCGATGTTTGTCTCGGGAACTTAACCGACGCTTGCACGTCCCGTCGCTTTGAATTCAAAGATGCGGTAAGGAGTCGCGATATCTCGCGATATTTTGGCTTCAATAAGGCAACCGTTAGTTTCCCTAGGAAACAATGGACTTTACGGGATTAATGGGCCTAAATGGGCTGAAATATAGCACGACCTCTCGGTTCTGTTACATTAACAAATTTGTGGGTTCCTGAGCTAGTGTTCAGGGGCAGAAACCACTCGGTTGTGAGGCTAAAATTAGTCGACGACCAGACTTGCTTTTGCAATTAATATTGCATCCTTGCAATTGATTTTTACGTAAGGCATGCGATACTATCGCTAAATTCGCTCAGAAGTCTGGGTCAAGTGCTGACAAGTATAAATCTTGTGAGAAGGTGGCTTACCATATGGTCAAGCTGGGTCGTGAGACACGACTCGGGAGTCACGCCGAGTTCAAAAAACTTGAGAACAGAATCCTTAAGAAGGGGAAACAAAAAAGCCCCAGAAGGAGAAAATTATCCAAAATCCATGCCCAGAGGCATAGGGGCTGAAAAATTCAGTCAGGATCTACAGCTTTCAGAGTCTTGATACGATCGTGCCGAGTCGGATCAAGACTCGGGGGCTACACCCAATGGGTGCACCTGGAGGTGCACACCATTGATGGATTAAGTTCAAGAAGAGATTTATAATATTTTATTTTTGACCCTCGACCAGAATATTCTATTCTGCTCAAGGCTCGGGGGCTACACCCAATGGGTGCACCTGGAGGTGCACACCATTGAAGATCAAGATACAGATGGATAAAAGTTGAAGACCTTTGGCCAAATTCATACTAAAATTGCCCAAAGCCCGGGGGCTAAGTGTATTCACTTCGCTGTCGCGTCGTGAACAAGAGCACTCCTTCCCCTCACTATGGCCATAATTGAAGAATTGTTTTCAGGAACGTCTGATCATGCACTCAGATCTTCCTCGAAACCACTCGGATTTTCCTCATAACCACTCGGATCTTCTTCGAAATCACTCGGATGAGATCTTAAATAACTTGGGAGCACTCGGATCATGCAAGAAAAGACAGATCAATTACAGCCAACGATCGGCCAAGAAGTGCTCGGGGGCTACTGTGGGGGATATAGTACCCGGGTACCTCACGAGCAAGCCTGGCAGCCCACCAAAAGGGGGGCGGCCCAGTCCACCGTTCTGGACCTGAAGACGTGCGGGACAAGTCGGCGCACAGAGGAAGGATCTGGAAGGAGAAGTCCTAGTTGGAATAGGAATTATTGTAAAGAAGGAAAGGATTCTTAGAGATAGGATCGGCTACAAACCGACTTGTAACCCTGCCCCCCGATATATAAGGCGGGCAGGGACCCCCTCCAAAAGAGGGGGACAACAACTCAAGCCAACGGAACTCACCACATCTCAACTCATAGCGAATCTCACGCAATACAACACCCCAAAACAGGACGTAGGGTATTACGTCGAGTCGACGGCCCGAACCTGTATAAACCCCCGTGTCTGTCCATCCTAACCATCCTGCTTCCGATCTTTGCGATCTTCCCTGCATTACAAATCACTTCCGTGGGCTACCCCGTGGAAGACTGCCGGAGATAATATCACCGACAGTCTTCAATAAGTGACAATTGCTACGGTACACCTCCAATAACTGTGATTAATTAGCCACTAGGTTGTTTACTACTCCCTCCGTCCTTTAATAAGTGACAATTGCTACGGTACACCTCCAATAACTGTGAGCCGTCCATTTGTATATATCTAGGTGGTTAGGATGAACTATTACCTCCTAAGAGATAATAGAATAAATGTTTTTTTAATTTCAAAAATATGAAAAATAGCTCCAGAACCACTGCATGCACGGATGATTGACGGAATTGGAAGGGGGTGGCCACCGAACTGTATACGAACAGTGGAAAATAATTGGGTGCGCACGGTGCGCACCGTGGCCACCGTGACACCTTCACCCCTGTGTGCCTGCGACGTGGGCCTGAGCGAGGGAGGAGAGCCGAGCGCAGAGGCTTTATGATGCGAAGCCAATGTGAGCGAGAGAAGGGAGCCGAGCAGGCCAACGTCACAGGCACACAGGGGCGAAGGTGCGCACGGTGAGCACCCAATTATTTTCCGTGAATGTGGGGGTGGGGGAAAGACGAACGGCATACGACATGAGGATCTCCACCGCCAGGATAACGAAACAAAATTACGAGTTTGCCGATGGTTTTTTATTTTTTTTTTCTGATTTTTTCTTATTTAATTAACTATTTTACTCTAAAAATCGACGGGTCTGATTGGTTCGAACTCTTACCTCCTAGAAGGTAACCCGGTGTACCGTAGCAAAGCCCTTAATAAGTGTCACTGTTGATGTTCATGCCATAAATTTGACTCGATTTGTAGAAAATACGTACAACATTTGTATCTCCAAATAAATTTGTTAAAAAACTAGACTAAAGGATATTTTCAATGATACTAATTATGTACCATAAACATTAATATTTTTTAATATAAAATTAAACAAATTTTTTTCGAAAAGCGAGAAAGACAGTTATTTAGAGACGTAATGGAGTACTACACAGTGTACAAATAAATAAAATACCGCCGCGCCTGATTGATGATCGAGACGATGGGCACTAAGAGCCCAGTCACTGTTTATTCATTTATTTATTATATAATATAGTATATGATCGTCTGAATAATGCATGGCAGTAAGAGACTCTCTTTTCTATTTACTAGTTTTAAAGATTTGGATTTAAAAAGTACTTTCCAACAACCTCTCTACTTGGTTATTCAAACATAGTCGCTCTCTATTCCGGATTTCTCGCTAGCTAAATATAGAAAAGAGAATAGCTCTCTAGAGTGCATGCAAGATATAGGAAAGCTGTTGAAAAACAATAAGATATAGAAAACAATTTTTATGCAAATGACTCTCTAAATAATAATTTAGAGAGTGAGGTTTAGAGACTTAGACATGCTCGTGTTCGCTTACATACCTTTTGCATTTGGTTGTCCTGCCCCTGGCCTGCGCACTGCACGTACGGCATGTGAGCCTCACTCGCTTCCTTCGCCCCTTAATTATTAGGGGCTGCTAGCTTGTCCGTTATATTAATTAACATTTTAGTTAGTTGTTAGCTAGCTAGCTGCCTGGCTTCGTCTTTCTCATGCATTCATCAACTAAAAAGTAGCTAGGGCAATTACATTAAAAAACAACAAAAGCTCAACTGCACTTTTCGTGTATACTGCAAACATGATAATTACTCGTTGATTATTTTCGGGTTACTTACCCTCCTCGATCCTCCTTCTCACCGCTTGTTGCCTTGTCAATTTCGTAGCATGCATGCACCCACTTCTACCTTTTTCTATCTTCTCGCCAAAGCGAAAGCTGATGAAACTAGCTGCAAAACTTGTAAACCGGTCGGCCAGGGCCCATTAATTGGCCTTTTCCAGTACCAACGTGCCTAATAATTGGGGCCATGCGTACAACTAGTCCCTCCGATTCAAAATAAGTGTCGTCTTGAGGATTCCCTGGGTAAACATTCATAAGTTTTTACCCCATCAATCAATATTATACATCAAAAATAAGATATGCCGTGTTTAGTTCGTCCCTTTCTATGAAAAGTTTTCCATTCTAAAAACCGTATCTATGCATGCTTCCTAACAACAATGCCTTTTCACTCTCTTGAAACTCCACTGAAAATGCATGCGTGGACTCTCGCTCGTTAGCCTTATACGCCGCAAACAGATTTGCATGCAACGCAAGGCCCATTTGATTTGCGTAGGCCCTCAGCAGCAGGCCGTTCCGTTCGTTATATATGAGTAGGTCCATGGGCCTGCTGGGCTGCTGCTGACTGGCTGCTGGTTGGAGGAGGAGAAGAAGCCCACAACGACAAAGGAAGGAAAGGCGGCGGGCTGCTGCTTCCTCTTCCTTTTTCCATCCAATGAATTAATTTAATTTCCAAGAGGATGGAGTAGCAGAGTTCCCCTGCTCCTTCCTGCTTCTTCTTCTCCTTTCCTCCCGTTTCTTCTCCATTCTTCCTCTCAGCCCTCCCGCTTCACTGCTCAACCCCGGCCGGAATCAGCAGATCATCATGGTGTCGGAAGCTAGCAAGAAGAAGGCCGCGCAGAAGAAGGCCGCCGCCGCAGCCAAGAGGGGAGCCAAGGCGCCCGCCGCCCCTTCATCCTCATCCTCCTCCAAGAAGGGGGGAGCAGCGCCCAACTCCATCGATGCCGTCGCCGCGCTCAAGCTCTCCGATCGTACCTGCACCGGCGTCCTCGCATCCCACCCGCTCTCCAGAGACATCCACGTGAGCGAGCATCCCCGTCTCCTCCCATCTCCCTCGTTAATTTGCCGCCGCCTCAAATTCTGAATAACTTCAACCTCCTATAGAAGCTAGTATTCCTTTTAAATAATTGGCCGGCCAAATCTGTTGAGGATGTACATTACGAGCCCCCCCCCCCCCCCCCCCCCCCCCCCCCCCCGCCGAGATCAGTGCATAGTAGAGGCATACAAATTTTTAATTTCGGACAATTTGTTGCGGCTGCCAAGACTGCAGCTACTTACCTGATGAACACAAGAATAGGCTAGGATTTGGAGGCCTACCTCGCTCGTCTTCATCGTGTTATAAAAAGTGCTAGGCATTGGGCAACTTTCTCTTTGCTGCCGAGCAAGGATCAGCCAATAGGTGTTTTTTTTTTTTTTTTTTTGACAAGACCAATAGGCGATGTCGGTGTGCCGCTGCCGCTTAGGCAGCCCATTTTACAATTTCAGCCTTTTCCCCTTGAAACTGAATAAAGTGACACATCTATGTCTCTCCGATGTTCCACACAAAAGTTTGATCAGCAGTTTGCGTCCATTTATCTTACAAATGAAGGTGGCTAACACAAATAACAATATATTTCAAGGGTTTTTTTTTTGGAAAAAGTCCAAATTACTCCCCACAAGTATAAGCAAAGTTCACATAACCCCTTAAAGTATGTTTTGGTTCAATGTACCCCCTAAACTATGGCATTTGGTTCAATTTACCCCTTAATACAATTTTTCTTTTTTGTTTCTCCATGTACAAGTGGAATTTTGAGTTCAAATTTTGTGAGATGATAATAGACATCACAACACATGTTAGAAAAATACATCATATTTTTTTATAGTTATTTTCGTATGGTAGGATATTTAATAATAAATTAATCATTAAGATACAAAATTATATGAAAAATAATGACAAAAAAATTATAATATATTTTTTAACATACATTGCGGTGTCCCCTACCACCTTGTAAAATTTGAACTCAAGATTCCTCTTATGTATGGATAAACAAAAAAAAAAACAAATCGCATTAGGGGGTAATTTGAACCAAATGTCATAGTTTAGGGGGTAAACTGAACAAAAACATACTTTAGGGGGTTATCCGGACTTTGCTTATACTTGAAGGGAGTAATTTTGACTTTTTCCTTTTTTTTTTTTTGTATCATCTACATGCCACCGCATCGGGGCAGATAGAAGGGATCTCCAGCCCCATTTAAGGGAAACACTCATCAGGAACCATTTACATGCTGTCTTCCCTAATGGTTGTTTCATCTAACGCCTCATCTACTGATCACCTAATAAAGTATGAAATCTAATATAATCGTTTGAATGTTGCAGATAGACTCTCTTTCATTAACATTCCATGGCCATGACCTTATTGTAGATTCTGAGTTGGAGCTCAACTATGGGAGGTACAAACAAAATGCCATCACTTCTTGTACCCATTCAGTTATGAGTTATGACCAAGTGTGCAACTCGAGCACACCATTAACGCTTTTAATTGGCCTCAGGCGTTACGGTTTACTTGGACTAAATGGCTGTGGAAAATCTACTCTTCTCACAGCAATAGGTTGCAGAGAACTCCCTATCCCTGAACACATGGACATATACCATCTCACCCACGAGATTGAGGCTTCAGACATGTCTGCACTGCAAGCTATTGTTAGCTGCGACGAAGAAAGAGTTAAGTTGGAGAAGGAAGCTGAAATTTTGGCTGCAGCAGGTCATCTCTTCAACTCTCTCACACAATTTCTATCTTCACACCCTTTTCTTCCCTATATCCTTCTTTGCTGCTGTTGCAAATTATCACTTGCTGCTGGAGAATGTCTTTACATTGTAACAAGGATTTTTTTTCTTCTCTCTCACACATTTTTAGGATGACGGTGGTGGTGAAGCGTTGGATCATGTGTATGAGCGTTTAGAAGCGATTGATGCATCAACTGCTGAAAAGCGTGCTGCTGAGATACTATTTGGTTTAGGTTTTAACAAGCAAATGCAGGCTCAGAAAACTCGAGATTTTTCTGGAGGTTGGCGTATGAGAATTGCTTTGGCCAGAGCACTGTTCATGAATCCAACAATTCTTTTGCTCGATGAGCCCACAAACCATCTTGGTAAGATTCTTAGATTTTTAAATGAATGGAAACTGCATGAGAAAACTCTGTTTTCTGTGGATAGAAATGTGCTCTTTGCCTGGTAAAATTGTGGTGAACTAGAAACCTACTATATAGTCTATACAATGACTTGCAGCTTCTGTGTGCATCCTAGTCATAGGCGCATGTGATGGTATATGGTATCCCCTGATACTAATACAACTTTGTTTCCAGTATAAGTAGTTGATTTCTTCCAAAGACAATATCTCATGTCAAATAACATACCTGTGTTTTGTGATATATCACCCAACGTGGTGCCACTGCTCTATATCCTATTTGAGTTTAAATGATTTTACCGATTTGATTTTGTTTCCTCATGGCATCTGTAGAGTAACTACTAAACAAGCTATTGAAATCCCAAAGACCTGCAGAAATGTCTTTCAAGACACTAGCATTTTGATTGAACTCGTTGCTCCTCTAGATCAATTCATTTCACTTATTTGCAGATCTTGAGGCATGTGTCTGGTTGGAAGAGACCCTAAAGAAATTCGATCGCATACTTGTGGTCATATCTCACTCCCAGGATTTTCTGAATGGAGTGTGCACCAACATCATCCATATGCAGAACAGGAAGCTCAAGTTTTACACTGGGAACTATGACCAGTACGTTCAGACCCGCTGCGAGCTTGAAGAGAATCAGATGAAGCAGTACAGATGGGAGCAGGAGCAGATTGCTTCGATGAAGGAGTACATTGCGCGGTTCGGCCATGGGTCTGCTAAGCTTGCACGTCAGGCCCAGAGCAAGGAGAAGACTCTCGCAAAGATGGAGCGTGGTGGGCTGACAGAGAAGGTCGTTAGGGACAAGATACTGGTCTTCCACTTCACAAATGTTGGCAAGCTTCCACCACCAGTGCTGCAGTTTGTCGAGGTCACATTTGGGTACACACCAGAAAATCTGTTGTACAAGAAGCTTGACTTTGGTGTTGATCTGGACTCTAGAATCGCGCTGGTTGGTCCCAATGGGGCAGGGAAGAGCACCCTTCTGAAGTTGATGACTGGTGAGCTGGCTCCATTGGATGGTATGGTGAGGCGGCACAATCACCTGCGCATCGCGCAGTTCCATCAGCATCTTGCGGAGAAGCTAGACCTGGACATGTCCGCCCTGCAGTACATGATGAAGGAATACCCTGGGAACGAAGAAGAAAGAATGAGAGCTGCAGTTGGTAAGTTCGGGCTGTCGGGGAAGGCACAGGTGATGCCGATGAGGAATCTCTCCGACGGGCAGAGGAGCCGTGTCATCTTTGCGTGGCTGGCATACAGGCAGCCACAGCTGCTGCTGCTGGACGAGCCGACTAACCATCTTGATATCGAGACCATCGACTCCCTAGCAGAGGCGTTGAATGAGTGGGATGGGGGTCTGGTCCTGGTGAGCCATGACTTCAGGCTGATCAACCAGGTTGCTCATGAGATATGGGTGTGTGAGAACCAGGCGGTGACCAGGTGGGAAGGCGATATCATGGACTTCAAGGAACGCTTGAGGAGCAAGGCTGGTTTGTCTGTCTGATTAGAGGCATCTTTGTATCAGAGTCATAGACCACCTAGTTATGTTCTACTTATATCTAGACATCTAAGTATATATAGCAGATTGTCTGAAACGATTACTGCTCGGCATGATGTCTCATAAGAACAACAGAAGGATTTGTAAATATTTCGCTATATATAAAACTATTTTTTTTCCATTTGATGGATGGGGGAAGCATTAGTGTGATTTCCCAAGGATTTTTTTTGTGGTCAACGGAATTTCCCAAGGATTTAGAATAATCAGTGAACAAAGTTGAGACACCATTTCAACAGCCGTTTACAGTTATTAAGCATTAGCAGCTTAACCTGAAGACGACAGTTGAAACCGTTCATGAGATCAACTTGGTGCCCTTGGAGCAACAGAAGAGACGCCTGTACGTGTACGCCCTCAGATGGAGATCCTCTTTCTTAAAACACAAGAGTGGGATCTTCCTGTTCGTGGACATGAATCGTTGATGCTACAGTAGCAAGCGATAGAGCAATGGTATGATGCGCGACACGAGACTAGAACGCACTGCACCTCTTTCAGTTATGCATGGTTACAGTAAAGTACAGATAACTAGCCTTATTCCACACCTATATTCTTGTACATTATTCATTTTGAGCATATTGTTTCGGACTCTTAACTACTAGTAAATCCTTGGTTTTCAAAAAAAATAACCCAGTAACCTTTAAGCTTGCCAGCATGCGTATGCATGTCAGCTAGACAGCTAATGTATCTAGCTCACCTCAGGATCCACGGTCATACGCAGGTCAATCAATCAAGGAATTGCGAAATGGAAGCGCAGCGGCAGAGTCAGAGCATTCAGAGAGTCAAAGCATTCAGAGGTTGGCATGGTTCTTGATTTCAGTATGCACAATCGGCAAACGTAGATATCTACATATATGAAAGCTGCCGGGCTCGGCGGCCAACCGATTGGTCCACGATAGAAAAAAAAATTACACCGTCGGATTGGGATTTTACGGCCTTCCTTTCTCCTTTCTTCGGTTCGGCGGTCGAAAAAAAAACTTGCGACCCTCGAAACATCCAGCGACACCGCCACTTCACGAAGAAAAAAAAAACGCTCCTTCCCTATCCGCCGCCGCCGCCGCCGTCGCCAGCGCCGCCTGCTCCCGGTTGCCTCCGGCCATGCGCCGCACTTTGCACTGTCGACGTCGTCCTCTTTGCATGCTCCCACATCCCGTGGCTGCCTCTGCTTTCTTGAATCTTCCTCTCACAATTGAGATGGCACCGGGCCAGCGAGGCACCCACAAGTGAGGAGACCATGGCGGCGCTGGTGTTTCCAGCCAGATGATTCCACCCTCTCTGCTCCTACCACAGCCTCGTCTGTAAGTCTCCCTCTTCTTTTGGCTTTGCCATTGATTTCTTTTTCTTTCCCTTTTCTTTTTGCTGGATCCGTGGAGAGTTCTTTTGGTGATTGCTTTTGCATCAGTTCCCCTGCTAACAATGGCTGTGAGATGTTGTGCCTGCTAGATTAGTCTTTTTCCAATGCTACTCTGCCAATGTTGCCCACGATTAGAGAGATTTATGTGCTTATATTCATTGTAGAGGGAAATAATATCTATTTTTTTCCATATTACTAATATAAAGATGAATAGCCAATTTTGCCTAATTCATTATAACAGAGGCAATTCTTTTTTATTTGCAGCAGCTTCACTGGATGAAGATGCAACAAAAAAAAAATACACAATATACTTCATGGTGCTTGATCAAATGATGCATGGAGTGATTGAATCGACAATACAAGCAAACTCCCATTACAAAGTTGTCAAGGTACAGGGAGCTCTTCCATTCTCCTTCACGCCCTTTGTGTAACTGATAAAATGTGAATGGAACACATGTCGCCTTTGAGGCTTTGAGACAGTTTGATGCGTGTGGGTCATTGCACACCCTCATTGATGTTTAATTAGCCAGAGATCACCAGTACAATGATCTCAGCATTCTGAATTGTCTGATATATTTGCATGATGTTTACAAATAAAAAAAATGAAAAGATCAAGATTTCAGAAGGTATAAACTAATTTATGATATCCTCCTAGGTTGCCTCTGTTATGCTTTGATAAACACAGAGTGAAGAGTGAAGGGTGAGCTGTTTCAGGTTCTGAACTTGCAGATTGTCTTGCTGCCATTTTATGTACACAAATCAGATTCCCTTTTTTTATTGGAGTTTTGTGTAGGGTTTGCCCTTCTGTTGCACTGCTGAACCTTCAAATGCAATGTCTTTTCTTCTCTCCTTTTTCTTTTCCATGCATAACATGCAATGTCTTTTCTTCTCTCCTTTTTCTTTTCCATGCACAGGTTTGAGATTTCCCCCTCGTGACTTGCACGAGATTTTGATTTCTTACATCTCAAGTTCCCTGCTAGAATTTGACCTTTTGTTCAGTTGCTGGGATCCCAAATGATGTCATTTTTTTCCCTTATTGCTACGATTTGTACCACTTAGCTGTTATTTCCATACCAATTCAAAGAAGGGTAAGGTCATCCTTATTCTTTTTTTGTTTATTTTCTGTTCTATGTAAACCATTATGCTTTTCTTACTCTTTTATTTGTATGAAGTAGACTTACTTTTTTAAGTTTAGGTTTCCTTTGTTCAAGGACTCTCGACAAGGAGAAGGTCATTGTTGTGAAGCTCTCTGGTTTAGTTCCTGATCCAATTGGTTTGGTACGTTAATAGAAATATTGGTCTTTGCCTACAAGAAACTACTTCACATTGTATACCTATATTGTTGCTTCTTCCAATTTGTATGGTGTCTGCATAACACAGTACTTTCCATACATGCTTGAAGTATACTGTTTTTACTACTCCGCTTAATTTGGTTCACTCATATAAAAGACATATTGCAGTGTTGTCTCACATATAAATTTATTCCAATGGTACTTGAATAATGGAAGCTAACTTTTATGTGCTAATTGCTTCAGTATTGGCGCTTTCTGCAACTTCTTACGGTGCCTGCATAATGGTGTTGTGAATGCCTATTTGTAGATAGTAACTGCTTAACTGTAGCGCAGTGTTTGTACTAACTCAATTAATTTGGTTTACTTGCATCAAAAATATTGCAATCCTGCTTCACATACAAATACATTTAAATTCTATTTGAACGATAGAAGTAAACATTTATGTGTGAGTTACAGTTGTTTAGTCAAGCCTCATACCTATGGTCCCAATAGAAATCACGGTTTGCATGTTAATATAGTTCTTACTTTGTTTCACTTTGTTTGGTATAACAAATTGTAATCACCTGTGCAGTGTCCCGCCCTGTTGCCCACTGTCAATGATTATGCGCCATGCCTGATCTTGCTATAGGGACAAGGTATTAATAATTTCCACTCTGATTTCAGATGTGTTTGTGCCTTTTTTTTATTTGCTTACATCTCGCTCTGCTTACCTATACTAATTTATCCTGCTATGCTCTTCATACTGAATCAGACAAGGGTTAGATTTTTTTTTTTCCAAACTGTTGCGTCCTTTGTCAAAGGGCGTTAAGCAAGAGGGATATCATCATTGTGTACTCCTTTCAGCCGGTTCTTTGTTCAGCGCACTCGGTCTGTCTTTACTCTAAACTAATTTATTGCTAAACTTCGCCCTTTTTTTAATGAAGGGACATTACATTCCGCTCATTTGATTCCATTTGCGTAGTTGCTAATTTTTTTTTTCTTCTTACGACAGGTAGAGTCCAAGAGGGGAATTTCTTCTCCCATAGTTCTTTCTATTTTTCTTTGTAAACAACTCTATAAGTTTCACTAACATTTTTGGTTGCCTCCTGTTCCACAATAATTGCATATTCAGTTTTTTATCATGTGCCAACTATATTAGTAGTGTCATGTCAGGTGACTATCGTTCCATCACGACTTGGTATTGGAACAATATAGATACTTTGTTCTACATGCTCTCTATACTACAAACTACCAATATGAATGCTCCGTCTATTAGTAAATTATTGTGTGCAGCTTATATATTGAACTCTCTATATAAATATGTATCAGCTAGTGCTCATCTGCTCTATTAGTTTCAATACTTCGTTTACACTCTATATAAATATGTATCAGCCAGTGCTCATTTGCTCTATTAGTTTCAATACTTCATCTTACAATATGTGTGCATCTATATTTGTAACAAAATACACAGGATTCAGCCGCGCGCATGGGCGCGCGCAAATCACTAGTGTATTACTAAACAAATTACATGAATGTAGAAAAATATGAGGGGGTTCTTTCCTCCCATCACTCTGCATGCAGGTGCCATCAACATTACTACATGAATGTAGAATGATCACAATCGCCGCTAAGCACAAATTGACTGCATGTTTTTTGTACTAGCAAATTGACTGCATGACTTTGCTCCTCTTGATGCCATGTGTTTCTGATGTTTTTTTTTCACAATGTGAAATAGTAGCTTGGTCCAGCTCTCGAAGCAGCGCCATGGTGGCTTTGTACCTGTAAGCCTCAAATCTGAACCCCCTCCCCTGTGCACAATCAAGCAGTTCCATGGTCGACGGTGGTTCAATTGACTGTGCAAACTCTTGTGCTAGGGAGGAAACAGAGATGCACGACGCTGCAGATCTGCTTCACATTTTTCACGGAATAAAAACAATCCACTGCCTCCCGTGTGGTGGTATACTGGAACACTCAAAACAAACATTTTTATAATAGAAAAACAAGCGCAAAATCCAATTCGACCCATACAATACTACCCATGGCAAGTTTTATGTTGTGATTTTATTCAAAAGAAATATAAGTCAGGAACCGATGATGCATGCCATGAAAAAAAGCGACCGGTTGCGTTTGCAGAAGCAGCGAGAGCCCCATCAATCGGCTGTGTTTCTGCTGGCTTCCTCCAGGGTCCAGGGCTCCATCCTTGCACCCTCCCCTTGCAGTCTTGCCCTGCTGGCCTCTCCCTCTCCCTCCTTCCCTCCCTGCAAGGTTTTTTGAACCTCTCTCCACTGCAAGGTTTTTTGAGAGCTGTGAAGTACTGTAGCTACCAGTAGAGGAGATCAGTCCTACTGTATGAGGCTGTCTCAGCAGCCGCAGGTCGGCAGTCCTATAGGTATGCTGGCTCCTAGGGCGTGTTTAGTTGTGATGTGAAAAAATTTTCACCCTCCTATCTAAACTCTCCCCTAGGCAAAGCAACGGGCCGCACGCAAGCCAGCTGCCAGCGGCAGACCGGCCATCGCTCTGGCAAGTTTTTGCTCCTGTTGCTCTGTCGCTGTGAACTTGGACGCAATGGCGCGACCCAAAGGCTGCACGAGCCTGCGTGGCTGCGAGAGCGAGAGCGCGGAGGCTTTTGAAGCTTTTCTTTTGCCCTACCGTTGGCGCGCACAGATCCTTTCCGTGCAAGAGCACTTCGTGTTCTCGCTCATCCCTTGCAGTTGCAGCGCATCGGTGCTGTCCATCAGGCCACCACCACCCAGGCACCCAGCCCCTCTCTCTCTCCATGTACTCCCTCCATTTAAAAAAAAAATGTTTTAAAAGTTGGACACGGGAATTAAAAAGGATAAAAAAGTAGAGAGCGCACAAGAAACAAGGAGGGGTAGAGGAGAAGAAAAATAGAGATAGAAGTTGCATTGAAAAGCAAAATTTGAACTTAAAACACCTTTTTTTTTAGCACGGGGGAGTAGGAACAAGAGAAACGACGTATGTACGGTTTTTCACTGTTCAATTCAACCTTTTATTACCGTAACGAAAGGAGGAGTCGTGCGGGTGGCTGTCACGACTCACGACCGTTAGCTGTGGCCGCTCGCCACTGCATGCATCTACAGTAAGAACGTGGCTGCTACACTTGGCGGCCGCTGTCCTCCCGGAGCAGAAGGTCCAAAGGAAGTGCTTGTAACTCCCCCCTCCGTCCCGGTCCCCCAGCCCAATCCGGGGTTCCGGTTCCATGATGAAGTTGCAGCATCTACCGAGAGCCCATGGTCCCCGATTCTGATTAGATCTTCATTCAATTCATACGAAAAATGGTTTTCACCTTTTTGTTCTATTCTACCACTTTCCTTCTTCTTGCATAAACTTCCAACTGTTCTTTGAAAGATTTAAACTTGAAACTTAGTACTAAAACCAAAATTTTCTTCCCGAGATGGCAAACTGTGCCTGGCTCAGCAGCTCCCGGCTCCCAAGCGAAGGAGAAAGCAAAAGCAGCTCCCTTCACTTCCTTCGGCTCAATCACGAGCACGACAACACATGTATGTGCTGGGCAAAGAAATATTTCCTTTATTTTTATATTTGAATAGTAAAGGAACTGTGCTGGGCAAAGAAGGCAATTTGCAGCAGATCCTTGATTTTGCACCCACTAACGCAACAAAACACAAGCTCTGGTTGCTGGAGGAGAAGACATCTCCTTGTGTGTGTGTGTCTCTCTCTCCGGCTGCCCTGATTGGCCATCAAGAACCAGGTGCCTTACTGCTATCCAGGCCAGGAAGGACCATCCATGGACCATGGTGCAGCAGAAGCTGTCAGCTCTGGTGATCGTGCACCACCACCAGTGCCTCTCCTCCGAATGAGAACAAGACATGAGAAAAAGAAAGAGGGAGGGCAGTAGCCAAAACGGTTTCTCCCGATAGTTGAAAACGACTTCTTTTGGTGAATTATCTATAATGCTTCTTCTCTCTTTTTTTTCTTTTCATTTGCCTTTTCTTTTCTATTTTTTCCTTTACTTCTTTCCTCCCCCTTCTTATCCATTCGTTATCTCTCGCGGCTCCCGTTCCTCCCATTCCATCTCCTTTTTCTATCGTCGCCTTCCTCCTGCCGCTTCCCTCGTCATCGTCGCCATCGCCCGCCGGCCACCTCCCTCCTCCCCACGACGGCGGCGGCGTTGGTCCACCAATTCAACAGGCACCCGTCGCCAATCCCCCGTCGGGCCACGCAAGAAAGGCGGTCGGGCCAGCTGTCATACCTCCGGGAGCCATGCCGCTACCACGCTGAGCGAGCAATGCATGCGGCACGCCATGGCCAGCCGCCGCAGCTCCGCCCGGCAGCAGGGCACCGCTCGGCCCAGATGCGGAGCCGCCACCGCTTTCGATGCCTCCAGCGACCTCGCTCTCGGTGGATCCGTCGATTTCGCAGCTCGGAGTAGCCTCTCGGTGGGCGGACACCGCCGGCCGCCGGACGGGATTTGACATGGTCCTCCGCCGCCACCACTGTGTGGGGGAGAGAAAAGAGGCGCTCGGTTTTTTCCATAGGAGACAACGCGAGGTCGCGTGGCTTCATGTGTGATGCCGCACCAAAAGAAGATGTTTGAGAGGGCTTCAACTGAAGCTGCCAAGGGCGTGTTCAATTCCAAGAAAACGAGTGAATAGTTGAAAAACTTTTTGCATGGGGTTACGTGCACACAGAGAAGAAATGAACTGATACGGTTTTCTAGAATTTTTTTTAAAAAACGTTTTCATGAACTGAACGCGCCCTAAAAAAACCCCTTTAAAACTTTTTTTGAAGGATTTAAACTTAAAACATTCTTGGTTGCCACAAATTCTGGGTCAGCTCGCAAGAAAGAAAGAAATGCAAGGGAAGGAGAAGGCAAAAGCTAGGGCCCTTTCCCTCCTTTTGCACTGCAGCACATGTACGTACTATGTACTACTGAACAGAGAAAGTTTTCTTTTCTTTTTGAACAGTGAAGGGAAGTGCGCTAGGAGAGGAGAGGCAAAGAAGACAAATTGCAGCGGATGCCTTTTCATCCCTGATTCTGCACCTCCACCCCCCCGAGCAGCAAAACAAAAGCAGAGCAGAGCCCTGGCTGCTGGTGTTCTGCTACCTAGCGCATGGACCCGGCTGATGGTCATTCATTCATCTAATTTTGAATTAACAAAGACCTAACCGATCGCTTGCTCCTGGTGATTCTATAATAGGGTATTTTATAATGGAGAGTCAAGAACATGACACAGGTAACAGTAGGCCTGATAGTGGTTGTATCGTACGGACGGACACAGAGGGAGGGAGAGAGCGAGCGCGCGGCCCGGCCGGCGGGTAGCGTTACCGCCTTGCCTCTCTCTCCACCAGTTCCTTTGTCGGGTTGTGCTGCCATGGTGATGGTGCACAGTCCGCCTAGCCGTCCATGGCACATTGGCAGAAGAGAAGAGAACCGAACGTGCCTCTCTTGGTGCCCCAGCCGAGGGAGCCAGGCAAGCCGCGTCGTGCTTGGCTGCTTGCTGTGCTGTATCGCCGGTATGTGTGCCAGCCGGCTCGCTGCCTGCTCCACTCCACCTTTCACTGCAGAGCGTACAGTACAGACTGCACAAAAGTAGGAGTACGTACACAGGCGTGGAATCCGGTCCTCCAATCCAGTTGACCCGGCGGCACAAGCAACAAAAAAAAAAAAAAAAAAAGAAAAGAAACCCGGCTTGTTTTTTATACTCCCTCCGTCCCAAAAATAAATGCAATCCTAGTGTTTGAAATTTGTCCTATAAAAAATGCAACTTTGATCTTTTAACCACAAAAGACAATGGTCTCTGGAAGGTTCTTGTAAAAAAGACAAAACAATATTTAGATATTTATCACAAAGGACAAAGGGTAATTTGGTAATTTTACATCTAAGTATTGGTTTACGTATCCAAACCTAGAATTGCATTTATTTTGGGACGGAGGGAGTACACAACAAAGTCACATCCGCCTGTTCATCGATCAGATCAATCATGTGATGGAGTTGCAGCAACAGCGTGCGTCTTCGGCAGGGGTAGCAGGACGAGCTTGATGCTACTCAATGGTCATTAGCAAAGGTGTAGTAATTGAATTCAGTTAACTGTGTGTTGCCAGCAGCAGTTACATGAAGATCAATAATTACTGTGGTCAATTAGCCTTGTTAATAATGGCCGCCGAGGCAAGCACCAAGGCTACCAGCAGATGGAAAAAGAAGGTACTAGTACACGTACTACGTACTGCAACCTGATCTGCAGAAAAGAAAAGAGCGCTCCTGCTAGCTCAGATCAGTTTTGGAATCAGCAACGGCCGGTCAGTCGCGCTGTCTTGGGGAAAAATTTGAAAATTTATTTGAAGGTCTGTTTTTGCTTTGTTCTACTACTGTACTGTACTAACGTAAGAGCGATCGAGGATCGATCTGTTGCAACGGATCGGATCCAAATCGTCTCCATTCTCGCCTATTAAAAAAAATTTCACGATCATCATCACCCGATTGATGGATGTGATCGTCCCTCGCATGGTGGCAGAAAAAGAATACTCCGGCAGGGCAGGAAAGGATTCCCAAAATCTTGAGGGAGCCGAGGAGGATGGCCGTGGAGAGGTGTGCATTGCATCCAGCAGGGCCTCCCTCGTTGATGTGATGTGATATTGTGATGCACGCTCGCGTACTCCCTCCCTCCCTCCCCGCCAGACGTGCTCCTTGGCCTGGTGCACGGAACGGCGGAGGCAGGCACGGATGGCAGAGCAAGAGAGCGGCCAGCTGGTAGAGGAGAGGGAGAACAAGTGCCACGCTCCTGCCCTTTTATTAAAAAAAAAATTAAGACTAATTTAATTACTGTACGTACTTATCTAAGCGAGGAGCAAGTGGCCGCTGCCCAGTTTCCAGTTTTCCACCCAAACCTTCCCCCTCCCCTCTCCCCCAACAACCCGCCCACCCGCACTTGCTTCCTCCACCAGACCACAACCAGGGAGAGCGCCAAAACCCCCACCCCCCGAACCGAAAACCCTACTGCCGGCCGCCATGACCGTCCAAAGCCCGCCGGATCGGTTCGCCTGGCCGCCGCCGGCCTCCCCTCCGCGTCCAGTGCCTCCGGGATCGCCGGGGGGGATTCTCCTCCGCGCGGCGGCCATGGCGTTGCCGCACCAGGCCGCCCATGGCGCTCCGCCGGCGCCATCGGCCTCCGCCTTCCCCCCCCGCTCTCGGCGCCCGCCGCTCTTGGCGCCCGCCGCGCCGGCGGTGGCAGCCGAGGCGCTCAGGAAGCACCTTGTGCCGCCCGCCGCAGCACCAGCTGCGTCGCCCTCTACCCCGCCCTTGTCCGCGGCTCCGGCCGGCCGGGCCTTCTCCGCGCCGGCGCCGCCCTCGTCCGCGGCTCCGGCCGGCCGGGTCTTCTCCGCGCAGGCGCCGCCCTCTGCTGGTGGACTCCACCCCATCGCCGACAAGGCGCCGTTCGTGTCCGGAGCCGCGCTTGCGGTCTCCAAGCAGGGCCTCCCGATGAGATCTGCTCGCCGGGGAATCGGGACCGTTGCGACCAGCATCTGCTCCAACGCCTCCCTCGCCGACACCAACCTCTACCACGTACGTGAGCTGCTCTCCCTTCACTTCCCTCTCCTCGCATCTACACGAATCAGCTCCTAAACGTGCAGTGCAGTGCAGTGCATCCCTAGATTGTCAGTCTTGTGTGGCTAGATTTGAGAGTCTTGTTCTTGTTTTTGGACAAATTCTCTGTTTTTCTTCTCTTTTTCTTTGAAAAAAAAACATACTCCTCCTTTGCGAGACATGGCATACTGCATGAACATGCATGAAAGTTGTAATTCGCATCTTGCAGGGACTCGGCGGATCCTCCAAGACCATGGCGCTGCAGCACCGGGGCGCGTACGGCGAGCCGCCGGCCTCCACTCCGCCTCGCGCGCCGGCGACCATGCCGCTGCCGCACCGGGTCCTGCACCGGCCGTCTACTCGGACGCCTGCTCCGCACCACCTCTTCTCGCCGCCGGAGGAACAGAGGAGGCTCTTCTCGCCCAACACCCCGCTCGCTCGAGCGTCTGCTTCCGAGGAGGAGGGGCCGCCGGGCATGTATCCGGGGGCCTCGTCCTCCTCGTCTCCGCCTCCGGCTCGGCGCCCGCCGCACCACGTCGCCGACAAGGTGGTGCCGTTCGTGTCCGAGGCCGCGCTGCTGCCGCGGCCGGGGGCAGCTGGGCCCGCGGCACTGGATCTGCCGCCGGCCTGCCTCCCGAGACCTGCTCGGCGGGGCCTCGGAACGATCTCCGTCGGCAACAGCTTCCTCGACGACGTCCACAGCAGCACCTTGCGCATCTGCGACGTGAGCTCTCCCTTCCCTTCCCGCCCTCCCCCTTGCATCTTCTCGAGTGCATGTACACAGCGTTCCAGTGCAACTAGATGCATGTGATCGATGGATCTTCCAATTTTATCTAAGAAACTTCCATTTGATTTGATTGCACACAAACCAACATGAATCAGTCCACGCTGCTGGATGTGCATAGCATTGTCGGCAACCAACTTCAGTAAAATGCTGCAATTGTGCTTATGATACTTAGCAGCTTAGGGATCACATATAAACATATGTTGGTTCTGAACTATCCTACACATTTTACATGCCAGTGCTTGTTTGGCAGTCATTAGGAGAGAACATGATAGTGCCTTCCCTCTCCCTTCATCTTCTCGTGTTATGTGTTCAGTTCACAACAGCAGCTTGCACGTCTATGACGTGAGCTCTCCCTTCCCTCTCCCTTCATCTTCTCGTGTGCTATACATAGCGTCCGAGTCTATGGTGCTATCGTGTGCAACTTGATGCATGTTTCTGTGTTACTGATCGATGGATCTCCCAGATCTAGTCTCCCGATCTTGTCCTGCGTTCTATATCATGTTTTTCCTACGTTCTATATCATGTTTTTCCTGCGTTCTATATCATGTTTGGTGAATGATCAACCTGCGTTTTCGATTCCATCCAGCCTGTGGATGTTTGGTCAGTACCGCACGTTTGCACCAGAGTTTTGTGCACCCTAGCTAGCTCCACGTTCCTGCATGCTGTGTTTTTCCAAGTTGTTCTTAATTTTAGGCGTTTGATTTGTTGAGGAAGTAGCCGGTTTGTTCATACATTTGCAGTATCAGCACCCAGGCTATCTCTGTATTGTGAATCTAGGATGAGCTTTCATTGTGCTTCATTGACAGAATTACATGTTTATATTTGTGTGATTTTTAGTTAACTTTCCTTTACATTTACAATCACCAACAGGACAAGGACTTAAGTGACAAGATGCCGGGGTTTACCCCAATCCCAAGCCAGATGATGTAAGTATCTTTCAGCAATTGCTTCCCCCATTTTCCTTTTTTCTCTACAGTATTTATGATGTGGAAAGTTACTTATTTGATATTGTTTTTGCTTTCTCTGTATTATTTATATTTTGAGAAAACTTTATTAGATGTCGTACATGTGTGCCTGAGTAAAGTGCTTGTACAATAACTCCTACATAATTTGTTATGTCACAATTATCACAATGTGAATGTTCTGAGCTATTCTAACATAGCGTTTTAAAATTATTGTATCTTCTTGCCAATTTAGATTTCCGGTGGATGATAAAGGCGCAAGAATGAGTTTTGTGCAATGCTTTGGAGACTCTAAGCAGGTACTGAATCCTTGATTTGCGCGGTTGTATTTCAATTGTTCATCTCATATGTGCCGAGTGTTTCAATCCAAAACTGGTAGTAGGTTTGCCATGTCGTAGGACAGAGGTACTCTAAGAACCTTAATGACAAACAAAGGACCAATGTGCTCAGAGCAACCTATAAACTAAGCATGAAAAGGTTAAAGGGAAAGGTATGGTATTTTAATGAGCATGAGCACTAGGATTTTTCTTGTGGCCTCTTTGTTTTAGACCAGCAGGATATATGTGCATGAATTATGTCTTTTCCCTCAGTTGGATATCATTTTTCATGACAATATTTCTCGTGCACTACGCAGATGGTAACAAGCCATCTAAGCACCATCAGCGAAATTTTCGCCAGGCTTGCAGGGAAGCCAAACATGGTCAATCCCAAGGTGACTTGCTTGTGATTTCATACATTGTTGTTACTTCTTTTGTGTGTGCCACTACTCAGTTATCTTCCAGTTCTTTGAATTCCTTATAATGTGTCTGTGTGAGACTTGAAGGCTTTTCTTTTTATCTCTAGATCAGAAACAATATCTTACACTGAATCTTTATGTATGAACCTCTGGAAATGGAGTAGCAAACACTTGCATGTCACATGCAGTTGAAACCATGCCATATGCAGTGTCTAGAGTAAAGATTCTCCGTTTTTTTTTTTGAGTATATGGATCCTTCGAGGTTGTCATTTGTTCTGGTTTAGCTATAGTATGGCATATTAGAATCGTATACCTTCAGCTATACCTTCATTTGTGTAAACCAACTCTCATACTCGGTCCCCATATGAGAGGAGGCATTTGTATGGGGACCATTTTTCTCTCTACTGTTCAATGAAACGCAGCTCTCCTGCGCTTTCAAAAAAAAAAGTTATACCTTCAGTCCTGTTCAGCATGACAGACTTATGAATTTCTATTGAATGTTCTCTAAGGAAATTTACTACACACATACAGTGTCCAAATGATGTATTTTTTGTTCTTGAAAGAATTTTACCATGCTTATGCTTAGCTACATTTTGGCTTGGTGAAAAATGGTATTGACCGTGTGTTCTATTTCAGCAAAACATGTCTGCTGGTGCACCGCCACCAAGTATGTTGAGCCGAAGCAAGGAGTTGGCTATTCAGTATCCTCGCACCAAAACTGTGGTTGCTGAGACCATGGGGGATGATGATGAATACTATTTTGATGCTGCTAATTTTACCAAGGTAGATGCTACAGCCTTGCACTATGGTCAGACTTGTTAGCTCTACCTCTGCTATGCTGAACCTCCTGATCAGAGAGCCCCACTCTCTCTCTCTCTCACGTATTACTGTGCATTTTGGTTCCAGAGAAACTGTTGAATTTTAGATTGTTTAGATACTATCATGGTTGTACATCTTTGAAGGAACCATTTCAAATTAAAAGCATTGTTAGCATTGCTTAACTTTCAATTTCTCATCCATCATTCAGTTGTACAATGTGCTCATATAATGTGGCATTCCTGCCAACAGTTTAGTGCTTAATCAGTTTCTTTTTTATATTTCAGGGGGAACATGATGAATCTGCTACGGAGAATACCTGTCCACCAAGTGAACACAGGATGGCAAGCAAGGTGATGCCATGCTCTCAGTTCTAGTATCTCCTTGTATAGATGCATGCTTAGTTAGATCTGATGGTGTAAGTTTTGGAGGCGTTTCAATACATTATGAAGAGTGTGTTGGTGTGCTCTTGGCTGCTTGTTCTTACTCTTTCTCATCTGGACTTAGCTTGTGGGCAACATTGCTGCAGTACATGAGCACCTTGTGCTACTGAAGTTCTGATCCCTTTCTGCCTATGGATGTTTATTTGGTTACAGTGCGCTATTTATTAGGCTTTTTTTGTGCCACTGTGCCGAGCTTCGGTTGCTTCTGTCAGTTTGTTTTGTTGTTTTTTCGCCATGCATGATTCATCACTGGTATTGGTCTTTATGTGCAGCAGCACCGAGTGGCCATACCTTTCTATGTCAAGCTTTTACTCCTATTATGCACTGAACCGCACCGAGTGGGATTTTCATGTGATATGCACCATAGTTCCCATCCTGCCTTTTCTATTTTAAATCTGCTTTAGCTAATGACATATCTGTTATTAATACTTGCAATGTGCACCATTTAAAATCTTCTCATTCCTTTGCAGGTTAATATTCAGTTTTGTCAACTGAAGTTTCCGATTTCACCAAGCTGTGATACAACTGCGTGGGACCTTGTTCTTTCGGTATTATTGGAACATAACATAAGAACCAAAGACTTCTATTTGATGCTGAATGGGAAACCGTTGGATGGGAATACTATGATGAAGGATATACTATTGTTTGAAGAACAAACTATTCACGTATGTCCAAGATTAAGAGGAGGGGTAGACAGCATAAACACGTAAGTTTTTCTTCCGTCGCCTATGTTTCTTGAACTGTGTCTTATTTTGTCAAATTTGAGGAACTGTGACAGACCTTTAGGGGAATAATTAGGAACTTATTAGTTTTTGAGAAAACACACCCAATTATTTTTTGTTTGTGAATAATGTTCAAGATTTTGATAGACTTGTGAATTTACCTAATAACATGTGCAGTTTTCACGAGAAATGTGATGGTAATGGTTATATGTTTATCCAACATATTAGTATGCTAATGCTTGGACATTATTTTACTGAATGGATTAGTTGACTAATTACACTATATTTTCCTATATCCCTTTTTGTGTTCCTTAAAGGCTATTTATGTTCAATTTTTTCAGCCACTCCAGTTACCCTAGTGTGTATGAAAGGATTGATGTCCTCATGGATGACAACAAGGAAAAACTACACCGTACTGTCCTGATTGAAGATAGCATGAGAGGAATAGCTGAATCTGAAGCACCATTCTTATCGGATATATCACAGCGTCTCCTTCATGGTGTACTGTCATATATACTCAGCGGCGGTCATATTGGACGTAAGATATGTTGGGAAGGTCGATTCACTCTACAGGATATCTGGATGTCTGAGGATGGCCATGTTAGGATGAGCCCTACGATTGTTCCTGTCGAGTATTACCCAGGAGGAGGAGAAGCAGATTATGAACGTCTTTATGATATCGTGTTGCTCTTTGTTAACAGAGAGAAAGAAAGGTATCCGGTTCATCTCGATCATCTGCTCTCCTTATTGCGGAATGCAACTGAGAAGTTAAGAGTTAAGCCACAGTTTGTGATGTTCGTTGTTAATCATCCTAGCTTGCTGAACTATGCTGAGAAAGACAAGCTCTACTATTTAGTACAGCATCTTTTAAAGAACCTTTCAGCTGACGATAGCACTAAAGTGTCAGACTGGTTGCTAAGAAATGACGGTGGCTATCATTTCTGGTCCACACATGCAAAAGCTGCAGCCTTTTCTGAAGTTTACTGGTATAAAACTGCTAACAAGACCAAACCGTCAAGGTATCAGGACGAGGGGTTGCGGCTATGCTTTCAATTTGGTCGGAACTACATCGCGCATCCACCTACGGTGAGTTTCTTTTGAATTGCTTGTGGTTATATGAAATGTCGTATTTTACTGGCAAATTTGTTTGTGCACCTATAAAATGTTTTTACAATTACTAATAAATTTTCTTGTATTAGGATGATCTGGCATTGGTCGAGGAGTCTCTATCGTATACGTTCCACGTGCTCTTGACTACAGTCATTGAGTCTCTGGTTAGGAAGTTGAAGGATCAAGTACTAGATGAAAATGGTGATCTGACTGTTAATGCATCTGCAACACGGCTGACCGAAATGTATGTAATGTATTCAGTTCGTAATTGGACCTATAGAATATATAGCCCTGAGTAATAATCTTGCCCTTTTCTGCAGACTATCTAACCCCAAGGCAGATCCGGCATTTATGAGGTGCTTCTGGGATGAAGAGAGGAGAATCGGTGGAATCAGTGGCGCGGATGGAGTCAGTGGCAGATCTAAGATACAATATGGCTTCTTCCTCCTTGGCTTCTTCCTCCTTTCCCTCTTTCTCTTCTTCCTCTTCATCTGGAGGTCATGGCCCCTGGGTGGAATTTGAGATGGAAGTGAAACACATGCTGTAATTTCTGGTGGTCGGAGACTATGTAATCCAAGGCAGATGTGGCAACTATGAGGGCCTTTTGGACTTGAAGAGAGGAGAGCTGGTGGAACGTGAAAAATGGCAGTGAAATGCATGCTGTAATATCTGGTGGTCGAGACTTGTTTTATTGTGTTTCTCCGCTCTGATGCACTCTTCTTAGGCTGGATGTTGTTTGGTGCTGTCTGAAATGGTGGTTACGGTATTAATGTGTTGTGCACATTTTATGAGCTCTACGAATGACATACAATTGGATGCTATCTACTCTGTCATCCACCAATATGGGTGATTTGTTTTGGCCTGTTATCAGCCTCCCCATGCCCCAGCCTTGGTTGACCTTAGGCAATGCTTAATATCCTGCATCTCCTGCCTGTGATTCCTCTCGATCGTCTGTCCTTGTTTAGCGTCTCCTCGTCAGATGTTGCAGGACCGAGAAGATCGAGCTCCGTGCGCGCCTGCCGCAGCCGTCGAGAAGATCGGGCGTGTCGTCGCCGTTCGCCTCCGCTCCTGTCTCAACACTGGGGGGATCGACGCAGAGATTTTGTGCTTCAATTGGCAAAACCCGCTCGCGGCGAGTCCCTATCACTCACTCGCCCCCCCTGGCCCCTGCGTGCCGAGGCCGACTTGTCTAACGTGCTGAAGAGAAGTCACCGAGGCGAACAGTAATATGAGCATGTATGAACAGTGGCCTGACGTTTTTAACTGTAGCAGCGGTACTGTAGCGATTTTGCTGTACACGGTCACTGTAGCAATGTGCTGTAGCGGAGCGATCTCATCCATCCATCGCCGATCCGACGGCCAGAACCACGCCAAAAGTTAGAGTTACAGTAGTTCCCTGACTTTTCTTCAGCACTGCCGAGAATCCAGAGCTGCGTGCCATGACGCCGACCCCTTGCCGCACTCCGATCCACGCGGCAAGGGGTTCCCTTGCTCCGTCGCCACTCAGGCCTATTTGAAGCAGCTGCTGCGTCTTGTCGCGCATCCGATTCACGCTCGCCGCGCCTTGCACTGCCTCGAGGTCAGCCGCGGATCAGGGATTTGGCTCATCTGCCCCCCGATGAACTGTTCCTCTGCATTTTCATAGTATGTTCCTTTTTTTTATTGCGAAAATTTAATAGTAAACATCTCGTTGTGCTTGCATGAGCCATGATTTTTCAACTTCAATTTCATAGTATGCTGTCCAAAGTCTTACTGTCAATTTTTCTGAAAATGCAGAGTGAATCATTTTTTTTAAGGTTCAGCCCAATGTCTATGCACCTCATCAGTGGATGCTGTGTTCATATCTAAGTAATAAGTCCGTAGCTAAAGATGCCCGCTCCAGTTGAGAAGTCACTAAATTGACTCAGTGAATGGTATGACAGAACAAACTATCTTTCATGTCTTATTTGTTCACTGTCAGTTTAAAACATGTTATATGGACAGCGATAATGCAATGCCCTAAATTGCTTATGTTCTGAAAATGTCCTAAACAAGAAATAATTTGATTATAGTGTTATAGGTCCAATACAACCCTTGCGCCTTCATGTTGACTGGGTGGTCTCTGGGATGGTGCCACATCTTAATTTCACAGTTTGATAGGCAATGGTTATTCCAACCTACTTGCATGCGATCTAGGTTAATTGAATTTTGTTTAATATTGAAACTATTGTTAATGACATTGGAAATTATGCTAAAACAATACATACATATACTTTATTTCCATAATCCTAACCAATAAGTAGACTACCTAAGTCAATCCCAGCCCATTTTTTTGTTCAGTTTATTTAAGTTTTATTTTTTGCATTTGTCCAGTACAAGATATTTCCAATTAATCTTATTTACTAATGACCTCCAAATTTTGCTTGTCAATATAATGAATTGCAGATTCAATTCGATATTCCTGAGCTCTAGGTACTAATAGAACATAAGTAAGATCAATAACTTAGCAAGAAGGAGCTTTGAAAGGCCAAACCTCTGTGATTAACCTGTAGGATGAATTGAACCTACATGGCGCACGCATCTGATAGGGGAATGAGCTGTGAGAGCGATAAAAAGGATGATTAAATTAGAAAAGAGGATAAAGAATCAGGTGGCCTGCACTCTCCATGGCAAGCGGGTTGCATGCTGGACTGGATGGAACATGGAAGCAAGTGGGCGACGACCCGTGGTAGTGAAAGATAACATGCTGGCATGCACGCTTTGTTGGCGCTTGCTATGGTGCTGTTGTAGCCTTTCAGGATTTGGAGACTGCGCCGATATAGCTGTTGTCGACGGAGGATGCAGAGATCCAAGAAGAGGCTCGCGGCCGCTGGAGCCATATCTGAGGCTGAAGATGAGGAATAGGGAGGCCGAAGTCGAGGCCGTCGCAGACATCGTGCCCGGCGAATCCGCCCGCGGCAGAGAAGATGACTCCTAATTCCTAAACAACAGCGGGATGGCCGGAGATTTCACCTGCTGGAGATGACACTATGACAGCGTTGGCTAGGAGGGAGATAGAGCGGCACGGAAAGCGAGGAGGGGGTGAATGTCCGTGTTTAGCCGTCAATTGTAACGAGGGGATACATGAGGTAGTACATTTCAAGTGGGATGTCGCCGTCATTAGAGCATCTCTCAAAGTTTCTCTAAAACCTACTCTCTAAATTATCATCATTTAGAGAGTCATTTGCATAATAAATGTTTTCTATACATTCTTGTTTTTCAACAGTCTTTCTATATCTTGCATGCATTTTAGAGAGCTATTCTCTTTTTTATATTTAACTAGCGAGAAAAAGTCCGGAATAGAGAGTGAGTATGTTTGAATAACCAAATAGACAGGCTGTTGGAAGGTACCTTTTTAATAAAAATCTCTAAAGCTAGCAATTAAGAAGAATTTAGAGTCTGTTAGAGTTGCTCTTAGGAACTCAATGGTGCACACAACATGATTTAGACAGGTTCGGGCTGCAATGTGCGTAATACCCTATGTCCTATGTATGAGTTTGTATTGCGTGAGGTTGACCGTAATTGTTTCAGCTTATATACACGGGGGCTGTGTTGTCGCGCCTAGAGACGGTTGTGGATGCCTGGAGCTAGCGACCACGTCTCGCCAAGATTTGGATCTAACTACCGGAGTTGTAGGCGCAACTTCAAAAGTCAGTTTCGTGCCAGTTAGGCCTAATCCAACTGGTGGTATAGCCAGTGAGGATGGTGTTGTCCTGGTGGCGCTGCTGCTCATCGTTGATCCACAACATGTTGTAGCGTGGTCGTCGAAGTTGGTGATCCAACGAAGGGGGTTAATCTGCGGGTGCAACACCCGGGTGTGATAGGGGCACCTCGTCAGCGGGCGTCCGGACAGGGGAGTCCGAGGTAGTCGGCGACGTAGAGTTGGTGGTGCCGCACGTCGATGTAGATGCATTCGTAGTTGAAGTCGTCGGCGTCAAGGTAGAGGATGTTGTCGAAGTCGTTTCTGTAACACCCTCCAAATTAAGTACGATTTACTTAGGATTTACTCGGTTAATTACTAGCTTTATTAGAGTAATTATAGACTTAAAAGAAATAAATTTGGACAATAAACTAAAAATGGCTAAAGGGAAATAAGGGATGCTCTATAACTTAAGTGCTTTGCTAGGACTAAAATAAATCTCTAAAACCCTAGAATCAAACTAGAGAAGGGTTAGTTTGAATTTGAATTCAAACTACCTTTAAAAACCTATTCAAATATATAGAAAAACCGTTTAAACCCTAAATGGGCAAAAGCCTCACGTTCAGCCCAGCCAACCCACCGTCGAAGTCTAGTTTACCCCCTCCCACTCTTGTCCTCGTCCGCTCCTGCTCCCTCGCCCTTTCCCTTTGCCAGCCCAACAGCCAGCCGCGGCCCACACGCCTTCCCCGCGGCCCGCGCGTGCGCCTCGGACCAGCAGCCGCGCGGCCCACGCGCGCCTTCCCCTTCAACCCTAGCGCCGCCGCCGCCGCCGCTTGCGCGCACGCCGCCGCCACGCTTGGTCGCCGCCGGCCAAACACCACCGTACGCCGGTGCCTGCCCTGCCACTTCACGGGCGCGCCAACCATGACACGCGACCGAGCGCCACGCACCCCCTTTCCTCCTCTCTTTTCTCCCCCGGTGCGGACCCTCTGGCCACCAGTGGCATTAACGCCGCCGGCCGCCATTAGTGGCGCTGGCCGGCCCATACCGGACGCCCATGCCGCCGTGCCCCTCCAGGCCGGCTGCGCACCGCACCTCCCCGACCTCCGCAAGATGCCGCCGCCCGATGCACACGGAGCGGCCGAGATGGAGCTCCCCGCCGCGTGTCACCACCGCCAGCCTCTGCCGCATCCACGGTGCGGCGCCGACCATCCCCAAGCGTGCACTGCCGGCCGCCGCCTCCCGTACGACGTGGCGAGCTCCGCCGGGGTCTCCCGCGCCTATAAAAGGGGAGCACACCCCTCCCTTTCCCTCGGCACAAAGCAAGGCCAAGCCGAGCTTGCCTCCCTTCGATGCCGCCCCTCCGAACTCCCTCTCCTCCCAAGCTACCACCCGGAATGGGTTCCCCTCGTGCTCCTCTCCATGCTCGTGCCCGCCGTTCGGTTCGTGGTGGCCGTAGCGCAAAGGTCGGGGCAAGCCCGAGCTCCACTCCCCCTCCTCCCATGGCGGGCAAGCAAGGGGAGGAAGACGACCTACTGGTCTTTCTTCCCTCCCGCGCTGAGTGGCTGGCGAGCGGGCCCGGCTTATCCCCCAGCCGCGTGGTCTCGGTCCGCAAAGACCAGAGACCCGGCCACGCTGTTGGCGGTGCAAACGTACACCAAGATTCACCGCAAGCGCACGGATCATCGTAGCCTTTTCCTTAGAGTATTCTTCCAAGGTTATCAATCCATGGATCGACTACGAACTACCTAGGGTTTTCCATCTAATCTAATAGATCTAATCCTAACATTAAGCGTTGATTGCATAGAGAGGGTAAACCTAATAGATGTGAATTAATGTATAGGGTTGATCTCATCCACAAGCGTAAGCAAAAGTAAAGCACAACCAAAGGGATAACTAGGCCAATCGTCTTCTAGTTGTAGTTCTAGCCAACGAGCAAACAAATCATGCATCTCATTCAAAGCGTCTTTAAACTCCTACCTTCGGTCAACCTCCCGAGAACACCAACTTACACAGGCCACGCCCTGTCACGACACTCCCTATCGGTATGGGAATTGCAAGGGCACGCTCACAAGCGAACGTGTCTAGATATCGTGAAGGTTCCACACACTAGATCTAATCACCATGATTACATAAAGCATGCTAGGTAGCCTAACCATGAATTAGACTAAGGAATAAACACATTCACAATAGGTAGAAAGCATAGAAGAAGGCATTGAGTCGCTAATAGATCATATGACAAGATTATCATTACTCACATAAATGTGTTCATTACATCATCACCTCCGATGCATACCATAGACGATGAATGATTGGCTCCTGAACTCCACCATAGCACAGCCACGCAGGGAGGCCATGGTGGCTAGGGTCGGCCTAGGCCATTCCCTAGACAACTTTGAGAACTTGCGGCGGCCGTCGTCTCCCTCCGGTGCTCCCTTCTAGGTTTCGCCGACTTCTGGTGAATGGATGATCCCCTCCTCAGTTTGACAGGTCATTTATATAGCAAGGAAACCCTAGCTCAAAGGGGAGGCCGAACCGCCTCAAAAAGGGCTTGGGCGGCGCGGCCAAGGGGGGCCCTGGCCGGCCGGCCCAGGGCCTTTTTGGCCCACCTCGGTCCCATCTTTTGCGTGCAATCTTCTCTGATGTTCAATATACTATGTTCCAATTCTTGTGGGCTTTGGACGTCATTTGCTTCGGGATATGGATGGGCCTTTACGCGTCCTCAGAGTCTGTGCTGGATTTGCCTTACTCCGGCCTTATCTTCAATTAAACCTTGTCTAGGGGCGACCCGTTGGAGTAGAGCATGAACGGGCTTCGGTTCCTTTGGGCTTCATTAGGGCTTTTGGCCTTCATCTTGCCGTGTTGTTGCTAGTTCTCAGATTCGGCTCATATTCGTTCCAAAATAGCCAAATACCCTGCGTAAACCAAAACGCTCCAAGAATATGTGCACAAGCGGAAACGGGGTTATTTCACTGCCAAGTGGTGGGGTTAGCATAAGAATAAGCATGAAATCATTATGTAAACGACACCAAAAGCATGTCATTTAACAGCGCCAACAATCCCCCATGCTTAAACCTTGCTCGTCCTCGAGTAAGTTCAGGATCTTTGCTTTAATAGGAAATCAGCATTGCCCTTCATTGTCATCCCTGCACTTAGTCATACATAACAAGACACATTGCTCTCTCATGTATTTAGTATTTTAATGTTCAAGTTGTGATCGACTACTTTTCATTATGGAAGATAGACTAGCAATAAAGATCAAGCCACAATTAAATTAAATACAATGCTTTTGAATTTAAGCGAACTTCAAACCTTTAGCTTGTTTCATCGTGAAGAGTTTTCAAAAACATACACATCAAACATAAGTGAGGTTCTCTTCCAAAAGTTCATGGAAACACTCATCTCATCAAGTTGCTCAAGCCTATACTAGATTATTCTCAACCTATTCTACTCATATATGAAAGTGGAAGGCTTATCTGGAGCTTGGTAGGTTAAAACAATCCTAGCAAAACATTATATCTGAAATATTGTCAAACTAAGAGAGAGATCTATTGGATTTACCGAGACTCGTCAAAAAGGCCATGAGAAAATAAATGTTGGAGAGGGAGAGAGATGGAACACACACATTTAGATAGGTGGACATGTGCAAGTGGCAAAAGGGTGATCCCGAGACACAAATGAAGTTCTCGTTATCGGATTGCACATGGTTGGAGAATTTGAGTATGGAGTTGTCTTCAAAGCACATAGAATTTAATGAAGCAAAAAGAACTATGGAGCATTTTTATTCTTTGTTTTTCTATTTTTTTCCTTTTCTTCTTTCTTTTATCCTTTGTTTTTCTTTTTATTTTTCTTTTCTTCATCATCATTTTTTTTCTTTGCTCCTCAGGACTTTTGGCAACATCATACTTACTCAGCGGTAGTCAGAGATAATGCGATGACTCCTTCCTCCCATGCTTGAACGATTGCTCGTCCTCGAGCAAAGGGAAGGAAAATTAAATGACCGCTGAGCAGATTATGAAATCTTCTAATCTTGCAGATAATGACTTGAATCTTCAGGAGGGACATCCACAAAAATTTTCGAGGCCTAACAGGGGTGAAAACATCCCTGGCCGCGTGGCCTAAAGGGTCTCTGGCTGGGCCGCCCAGGCTGTTCTTGCCTCTATTTCTTCTGATTTTTCTCCAGTATGCTTGCAGAGTCCTTCCAAATGTATATTCTTCGTGTGATGCCTCTGTGTTGTCAGAATCTCCATCGAAATAATTTTCCATACTCAGTATTTGGGTTGTGGTCAAGGAGGTAATCACAAAAAGATAATTTTGGGTTTAGGGTGGATATCCAGCGAGGTTTGCTAAGTTCTCGATGTGAAAACAAGCAATGCATGGATAGAAAAGGCTAGCAAAAAGAAGTTAGGCAAAACGGAATGGCCAGCTTCTTAGTCTCGTACCAAAGAAATCAATCCTAATCCAACTCATCATAACATAAGTTTGCAATCTAGAGGTTTCATCTTGAAGAACATATATGTTTAGGCTTTGGTGGGTAGAACTTTGCAAGAGACTCACGAATGTAGATAGCATAAGGATCAATTTTTTAATAAAACATACAAGGTTATAAGGTCATCGGTAAACTTAAATCAAAGAGCAACATAAAGTTTGTGGGTCTAGAATTTAGTCATTTAACCTCCACAAATTAAAGAGCCGGTATTTATTCAATTTGTGTCCATTTAAATGAAAGCAATTAGCCTAGTCATACACAATAAAGTGTAGGTAAAACAAAGCGGCAACTTTCATCACTTTTCCATAAGCAAATCACATAAAAGATAGCGTCGTGTTGAGCACAAAGTGATGGTGATGATTATTTATTGAAAATAAAAACAAACAAAACTAGGTTGTCCTCCTAGTAGCCATGTTATTAACAAGAGAGAAATACAAATGTTTTCTACACTATGGTCGGTGGCTTGTATATGTACAAGTATTTAGAAGGAAAAGAGAAGGTGCAAGAGAAATTTACCGTCCTTTTGATGCTTGTAATGGAGTGTAGCGCAGCCTCTCCCATGCTTAAGCATTGTGCTTAGCATAGAAGAAGAAATAAGCATCTTTATGGCGACCGTGATCTTGTACTCCATGTGGCGTTTATTCCAACACGTTCAGAGATTGTCTTTACGTTCTTTCACTCTTGTTGCCTTCATCCTTCAATTTCTTCTCTACTCCTCTTCTCTTTCATCATGCCTGCAAATCAATTAAGCACAAGCTACCCCCGGGGTGACGACCGGGAATAAACACAATTGCCAACTAATCAACAACATCACTATGATTTTCAACCTGTGGCATAATTAGTCTAGTGAAAATAAAAGCCTAATGGGTGTGTGTGAGTGTATGTGCAAGATGCGTATGCAAATGAGAGGAAGGAATATAAACAAATACAATGTTTACACCTAGTTCTAAACACCATGCTTACAACTAGGTTGCCATACTTCTCCATAGCCATAGAGATTTATTAACCATGGTCAAAACACCATGTCTATCCCAAGATCAATATTCCTTTATAGCACAAGAAAAATAAAGCGCATTGCAAAGTTTATAAACCAACCGATGCATCATGAAAATAAGTATAAAAGCTAGCATGGTTTATCAGGTTAAATGATGATGATCCGCAATCAAGTTTAAACACCACGTTTACACAAGATCGCAAAAAGAAAATGCCCATATGAAGCATTGATATGGATATGAAAGCATTCATCATTAAGTCTAAAGAATAACCAAGCCAACTATATGCAAACCATGCAATGCAAGCGAAATGCAAGGGAACTATATGATGCAGTCATTATGATGATGGAAAATGCAAGGTAAGTGAGAAAATAAATATGAGCATGATTATGGTGATGGTCTAAAAAGAAAATAAAACTAGATTAATTAGCCACAAGTCAATCATCATGAGACGGTGCCATTATCTATTCTCTCTAAAAAGAAATAAAACCACAAGGAAACGGGTTGCCTCCCGAAAAGCGCTTCATTTAAAGTCATAGAGCTTGACTTTCTCGCATACCTTCTTGTTGTTGCAATGCCATGGTCCCTCTTTCAAGATATGAAGGTGTCCATGCAGCCTTGATTCACTCCTCACGCTGTATATGATCATCACGCTCAATGGAAGACTTGCCCAATCATCTCTCACATTGTTATCACCTCTCTCTCCATTGCCCTCTTGTTGCTGCCTCTTCTTCACGAATTTTTCTCCTCTGTCCAGATCAGAATATGTAGCCAAACATTGCTCCAGAACGTCGTATATGAAATTCTCTTTCCAACAAGTCTTTATTTGCCCAAAAAGATTTCTGATTGAGAGAATTATGCCCGTTTTATTCCGGCACTACAATCTGTCCCGAGCTGATTTCAGCACGCGCAGCGCCTGATGTTTTTGCCATATCTCCTTGCACGAGTCTTCAAATTTATCGATCTTGGATGCGTTGGAACGAGAATTTTATGGACCTTCTGAATATCCAATTTTCTCCTGTAGTACCTCTCTGAACATGAGCTCAAAAGTTGATGAAACAGCAACGATCGTCTGAGGGATGGAGGTGTTCGGTGATCTTTGCTCGTAGTTCTTCGGGCGTGCCTTTCCTTCTACCCATTTGGTTCTCGTGTCCTTCGGGATTGTAAACCTTTCTTCTCTTCCTTCGACATGATCATGGCCCCAAAGTTTTGGCACATGATGGTGGTGTAGTTGATTGCATTGTATATTGAAGTGGAACGGGCGACGTCGATGATCGTGTCCTTCTCTTTCTTCCATGAAAGTCAGAGAAAGTCTTCCTCTAGGTCCCCTTGCTGCACTAATAGAACTACTACACCTCCGGGGGTTTCTTGCCGGTGGAAGAGCAAAATATCGAGGGGAAAGCTAGGCTAGGTTTTATTGTGGACTTAGGATCAAATCTTTGTGCATGATTTCTTTTCTTTTGTGCGAAGTGTTTCTGGTGCATAAAAGTGGAAAAACTCAAGAACACAAGCTAGAAAACTTTATGAATCACATACCTGTGAAAGGAGAGCATCAGAGGAGCTTTCAGAAGGCCAAGCCGCGCGGCATGAAGCCCCCCTGGCCACGCGGCAAGCCCTGCTGCTTCGTCTCTTCCTTGTCTCCTTTCTTCTGCGTGTTGCTACCTTCCTTGTTAGTCCATGTTCTTGTTCTTCATATGCTTGCACTGCCCAGTGCCGCACCACTCCTTCATTGTCTTGCACATTATCTTCTCCTTTTCGTCTTAGCCTTGTCTTTCCTTGAATCATGCATCATGTGCCTGGTTGCATCATGCATCATGCATCTCATCCAAAGTGTCTTTAAACTCCTACCTTCGGTCAACCTCCCGAGAACACCAGCTTACACAGGCCACGCCCTGTCACGACGCTCCCTATCGGTATGGGAATTGCAAGGGCACGCTCACAAGTGAACGTGTCTAGATATCGTGAAGGTTCCACACACTAGATCTAATCACCATGATTACATAAAGCATGCTAGGTAGCCTAACCATGAATTAGACTAAGGAATAAACACATTCACAATAGGTAGAAAGCATAGAAGAAGGCATTGAGTCGCTAATAGATCGGATGACAGGATTATCATTACTCACATAAATGTGTTCATTACATCATCTCCTCCGATGCATACCATAGACGATGAATGATTGGCTCCTGAACTCCATCATAGCACAGCCACGCAGGGAGGCCATGGTGGCTAGGGTCGGCCTAGGCCATTCCCTAGACAACTTCGAGGACTTGCGGCGGCCGTCGTCTCCCTCCGGTGCTCCCTTCTAGGTTTCGCCGACTTCTGGTGAATGGATGACCCCCTCCTCAGTTTGACGGGTCATTTATATAGCGAGGAAACCCTAGCTCAAAGGGGAGGCCGAACCGCCTCAAAAAGGGCTTGGGCGGCGCGGCCAAGGGCCCCCCTGGCCAGCCGGCCCAGGGCCTTTTTGGCCCTCCTCGGTCCCATCTTTTGCGTGCACTCTTCTCTGATGTTCAATATACTATGTTCCAATTCTTGTGGGCTTTGGACGTCGTTTGCTTCGGGATATGGATGGGCCTTTACGTGTCCTCAGAGTCTGCGCTGGATTTGCCTTACTCCGGCCTTATCTTCAATTAAGCCTTGTCTAGGGGCGGCCCGTTGGAGTAGAGTTTGAACGGGCTTCGGTTCCTTTGGGCTTCATTAGGGCTTTTGGCCTTCATCTTGCCGTGTTGTTGCTAGTTCTCCGATTCGGCCCATATTCGCTCCAAAATAGTCAAATACCCTGCGTAAACCAAAATGCTCCAAGAATATGTGCACAAGCGGAAATGGGGTTATTTCAGTGCCAAGTGGCGGGGTTAGCATAAAAATAAGCATGAAATCATTATGTAAACGACACCAAAAGCGTGTCATTTAACAGCGCCAACACATGCCCCGGTCCATGGCCGGCCCACGGCCTCCCGCCGCCCGGACCGCGGGTGCACCCGGTGCACATGAACCGTGAGGCCAGAGCCCCGGTCCACCGCGCCTGTGCCCTCGGTCCATGGAACAGTGCCACAATCGGACCCCACCCCGCCACGTCAGCCCCTAGCAAAATGCTAGGTACACCCGGTAAGTGTACACAAACATATAGTTAGAGCCCTTCCTCACTTCCAAAAATTCCCCCAAAACACCTAAAAATACTAGGAATATTTCTAAACCTATTAGTGCCATCCAATCCTTTTTAGCACATCATTAGAGCCTAAATCCAATTAGGATAGTTTCTACCCAATAGAAGGCCGCCATTAGTGTACCCAGGAAATTCCCCCTTCCATGTCTTAGCCCCATAAATTCCCAGATAATTCTCATAAATACTAGGAATTATTCTAAGCATTTCCATATGCTTGTTGCCCTAGGATTTATGCCTTAGCCCCCAAAACCCTGACCACGCCATTATAACACTCGTCCTATTAAGAAACCCGGTCGGTACGCCGCCCGTATGAAACCCCAGCTTCACCAGAACCCTAGCCATCGTACCGTCCATCCATAAACCCCTAGATCTCGATGAAACCCTAGCCGTCATGCTGCCCACAGACAGATAAGGATTCTCTAGAAATCCATATTGGGGAATTATTCCTTAGAAATCTGTATAATTCCTGAAATACGGATAATCACCATTCCGCCGTTTTCTAGAGAATTAATTAATAATTCTCTTCCAAATTCCCATCCTTTAATCCATTAATTATTCTATATAATTAATGGATTATTAACCCAACCCCTGGCCATTAGAGGAATCCCTTAATTCCCCACCTTCCTTTCCATTCTCCTCTTCCTTCTCGCGAATTGATTGGTGCATTGTTATACTGATTGTTATTTCCTGTGTTTTATCGACAGCATGACCGGGCCCGACGAGACGCCGAAGCTCCAGAAGGCCCGAAGCCCAGTCCGGTCAACATACGGAATACGCCCACGTAAGGAACGTCTAAGGACCGACAATGAAGGCAAGTCTCACCAATAATATCACCCCCTTCACTAAACTTTACTGTACGCATGTTGGCGCTGTTAAATGACACCATTTTAGTGTTGTTTATACATCATTTTCATGCTTATTCTAATGCTAACCCCACCACTTGGCACTGAAATAACCCCGTTTCCACTTGTGTCTTGTATTTTGGAGTATATTGTGATTTTGTAGGAAACTCGACACATTTGGGCTAGTTCTGGTGATTTGACGATGGGCTTAAAGCATACATAGGCTGATGACGTGGAGAAGGACCAGCACGCGAAAGATGAAGTGGATCAGGGCCAGAAAAGGCCCAGGCCGCGCGGCCCAGGACCCTCCTGGCCGGCCGGCCTGGCCCATTCTTGGGCCCAAACGTGCTCCCATTTCTTTGAGGCTAAGCATTCGTCAACCCTAGCGTATATATGAGCCGCCATTCGCCAGAGACGAGGAGAGCCGCACCAGAGGAGACGAAGACATCAAGCAACCACCAGGGATTGATCAAGATCCAATCTAGAAGCCATCCACTTGGAGGAAGCGGAGCCAGGAACCCTAGCGGAGGCACCGGCGACGTTGAACCCTAGAAGACAGCGAGGAGATTGTCTTCACAAGGAGTTTACCACCATGATTAGCGCTTCAACACCGATCTACATGGGGTAAATCCTTCGTATGTTCACGAGGTTGTATGATGATCTTGAGATGTAATCGTTGAATCCTTGTTATGATTATTGATCTATCATATTCTTTTGGCTATGTTCTTCATCTATCTTATGCTCTTGCAAGGCTCTGATTTGGTTTGCAACATATGCTCTGCTCACCTTAGATCGTTTAGCCATAAGTTTGATCCTCGTAGCTCAGTAGCAGATTACCCCTGTTTGGTGACAGCTTGTGGGAGGGAAAACTGCTGAGCTTGGTTCATGTTTATGATTGATAGATTAGATCAGTTCTTTCATGTTATACGATGCATCTACAAGTGACCCTAGACCCTGTGAACATCCGTTCCTCATATCTTGTGCTCATAATCAACTGTTCTTGCTAATCTAGACTAGATTGATCTTCTAACCTATTTAGATTAGATCCTATTCATATCTAAGTCTTTGCTAATGTGATTAGTGCTTAGTTAAGCATAATAACCCACTTGTTCCATGGATTGATAACCTTGGGGGAGTACTCTCTTGAGGGAAGAGCTACAACTGATCCGTGCGCTTGCGGTGGATCTTGGTGCGCGTTCAGCGCGCCAACAAGCTTTTCTGGCGCCGTTGCCGGGGAACAAGCTAGTTATTTACGTTTAACTTTGTATTAATTTTGTTGGCTACTAACGCCAAACTTTTTCTGTAGAAATCTTTTTGGTTTTGTTTTATTTTTTATTGTCTAGATGGGGTCTATCATCCAACCCGTTGGAGAACCAGAGAAATCATTGAGAGATTATGCAAGCCCACGCATTGAGGATTTCAACATTCAAAAATCAGATTCGACGCTCGAAGCGACCAAATATGAGATTAGCACAGAGATCATCAGGATGGCGGCTGCAAATCCATTCAGAGGGGTGGAGACTGACAACCCATATGGACACGTTGCACGTTTCACGATGCTATGCAATACAATACAACAAGAAGGTGTTCCATTAGCTTGGTTCAGGTGGAATCTTTTTCCTTATTCACTCACAGATGAAGCAAGGAGATGGTATGCGCTTGCATGCTTCGAAGCAAGAGGAAACTTTGATCTATTGATGCAAAAATTATGCGGGAAGTTCTTTCCCATAAGCAAGGTGCAAGACTTGAGGAAGCAAGTGATTAATTTCAAGCAAGGAGAAGAAGAGGGAATTGATCAAGCCTGGGATCGTTTTAACGGATTAATCGAGCAAGGACCGAAGCTTGGATTCACCGGTGACATATTATTGCATACTTTTTATTTTTCCCTAACCCCCGAGTGCATGCAATTTGTTCGTATGTGTTCAGGAGGAGATCTCATGGATAAAACACTTACGGAAGCTACTCAGATCCTTCAGAGAATTAGTAAAGGGGCAGCAACACAAAGAGACCGGGAATCGAGGCTTTCGGGCAATGTAGAACAAGGAACTCGAGGTGGAGTACTTGCTGGAATTTTTAGAAATATAACCCCGGAAGTGAAGAAAGCGGAACCGATCAAGGAATTAACATTGGAGAAGATGAAAGAACCCGTACATGATGAAGAAGAGTCATTCTGAAGCAATAAAAATGACAAACCGGAGACATCGGAGGCCAGAAGCTTAGCAAATGCAAAATCATTGCGAGAGTTCGAGCAATTGGATTGGATTCCCATAGACTTCGGAGAAATATTCAACAAAAGAAGACCGTTTCCAATGCAACAAGGCTCAGTGCGAGCTGTAGAAGTGGATTTTCCCCCTGATAAACACACGGGATACGTTTTTGACAAGGAATCAGCTGGAGAAATCATTCAGAAACTATTCAAGGATGAAGCAGAGGTAGATCCTGACTACGTTGTCGAAGTGAAGAGGATAATGGGAGCAAAACCGGAATCTTCTCCCTTCGCAAGCTTGGTCAAGATTTATGCGATAAAAGGAGAAGATACGGAGGAAAGACCACTACCTACACCACACATCCGCTGTTTGATTAATGGAGAATTAATGTGCGATGCTTTATGCGACATCGGAGCCCAAGTAAGTGTCATATCTTCTAAAATTTATGATGAGCTTTATAACAATCGACTTCTAGGCTACAACAAGACCTTAGACTTAGCTCCAACTTCTACAAGATTGATTATGGGAGATGGTAGAACTATAAAACCTTTGGGTATGCTTAAAGATTTAGATGTTGCCATGCCTGGTAAATCAATTCCAACCGATTTCTTTGTGATTGATGTCTACAACAAAGAGCATGATGATATAATTCTTGGTAGACCTTTTCTAAAATTGGTTGATGCTGTTCTTGATGCTGGGAAGGGTAAAGTAACCATTAATCTTGATGGAACTAAATACACATACAACTTTCTACCCGCTTCCCGTATTCCTTTACCTCTCACTCTTGACAACGAAGAGATAGAGAGTATTTGCTTTGTTGAGAACCTTAGAGACCCACTTCAACGAGCGTTAGAGGGCGAGTCACTCGCCCACGAGCAAGATGAAGAGTTAGAAGAGGCAAAGGAAGCATTGGAACCACAAGATGGAAGTTGCGAGAATTCGTTTGAGGAGATTGGAAATCTGTTTCAAGAACAAGAAGAGGTGCCTGATGTTGAGCTAAAGCCACTCCCTAAAGGATTGAAATATGCATTTCTAGGGAATGAGAAGACATATCCGGTGATTGTAAGCAAAGATTTAAGCTCAGAGGAAACGGAAAAGTTGCTGAATTTATTAAGAAAACACAAGAAAGTGATTGGTTACACTATCAAGGACTTGAAAGGCATCAGTCCAGCATTTTGCACGCACCGTATACAATTGGAGGACGAATACAAGCCAGTGGTTGAGCATCAGAGAAGACTGAGCCATGATATGCGTGAAGTTGTAAAGAAAGAAGTGATTAAGCTGTTGAACGCTGGAATCATCTATCCAGTGCCTAATAGCGAATGGGTGAGCCCTGTACATTGTGTACCAAAGAAAGGAGGACTGACAGTGGCGAAGAATGAGAAGAATGAATTAATTCCACAACGAACTGTAACGGGATGGCGTATGTGTGTCGACTACAGGAAGCTGAATAAAGCAACGAAGAAGGATCACTTCCCGTTGCCATTCATCGATGAGATGCTCGAAAGATTAGCTAAACATTCACGTTTTTGCTATCTAGATGGGTTCTCTGGGTTCTTTCAAATTCCTATACACCCAGATGATCAGCAAAAGACCACATTTACATGCCCGTACGGTACCTTTGCCTATAGAAGAATGCCTTTTGGTTTATGCAATGCACCAGCTTCATTCCAGAGGTGCATGATGGCTATATTCTCAGATTTTATTGAAGAAATTATGGAGGTGTTCATGGATGACTTCTCAGTGCATGGCACAAGCTTTGAAGATTGCTTAGAAAATTTGTACAAAGTTCTAAAAAGATGTGGAGAGGTTGATCTTGTTCTTAATTGGGAGAAGTGCCACTTTATGGTGAGACAAGGAATAGTTTTGGGTCATGTTATTTCTGAGAGAGGCATAGAGGTGGATAAAGCAAAGATCGAGACAGTTGAAAGACTACCACCTCCAACTGATATTAAATCATTGAGAAGCTTTCTCGGGCATGCCGGATTTTATAGAAGATTTATTAGAGACTTTTCTAAGATCACCAAGCCATTGACACAACTTCTGCAGAAGGACGTGACCTTTGATTTCAATGATGAATGCCTTAAAGCATTTAGAACTTTGAAAGAGTCGCTCATAAGTGCCCCCATCATCCAACCTCCAGATTGGAACCTCCCGTTCGAGATTATGTGTGATGCAAGTGACTATGCCGTTGGAGCTGTTCTTGGACAGAGAAAAGAAGAGAAAGTGTACGCAATTTATTACGCGAGTAAGACACTCAATGAAGCTCAAGTTAATTATGCTACTACTGAAAAAGAGTTGCTCGCTGTGGTATTTGCTTTCGAAAAATTCAGATCATACATTGTTAATTCGAAAGTGATTGTCTACACTGATCATACTGCAATCAAGTACCTTTTGACAAATAAAGATGCCAAACCAAGATTAATTCACTGGATTCTCTTGCTACAAGAATTTGATGTGGAAATCAGAGACAAAAAGGGTATAGAAAATGTTGTGGCTGATCACTTGTCCAGAATGAACTGAGAAGATGACCAACTAGAGCCTATTGAAGATAGAATGAGAGATGATCATCTATATAGCGTGTTTGATAGAAACAATTGGATGGGAGACATCATACGTGCACTAAAAGGGATTCCCCTAGATCATTTGGATAAAAATTCTAAAAGAAGAGTGTATGCGGAGAAGAAAAAGTATTATTGGGATGCACCGTACCTATACAGATATGGAGAAGATGGAGTGCTAAGGAGATGTGTACCAAAGAAAGAAAGAGAAGAAATATTAAGAAAATGTCACGCATCGGAGTATGGTGGACATTATGGGCACTTCAGAACACAAGCAAAGGTATGGGATAGCAGATTTTATTGGCCACAGATGCATGAGGATGCAAAGAGATATGTTGCAACTTGTCCTGAATGTCAGAGAAAGGGAAATATATCGCAGAGGAATGCAATGCCGCTGAATTATAATTTGCAAATTGATTTATTCGATGTTTGGGGCATAGACTTCATGGGACCTTTTGTCAACTCACATGGATTCGAACACATCCTAGTGATGGTGGATTCTGTATCAAAATGGGTGGAAACACTCCCGTGTAAAAAAGCATCAACCGAGGAGTCAATTCATATGATAAAGACGGTTATATTCCCTCGATATGGAGTACCGAGAGTCTTGATAAGTGATGGAGGCACTCATTTCACTGGCAAGGACTTTGGCAAATGTTTAACGAAGATGGGGATTGAACATAGAGTTTCTACTGCATATCATCCTCAGACGAATGGCCAAGCAGAAACCTCGAATAAACAAATTAAAGATATTCTAAAGAAGACGGTGTTCAAAGGAGGAAAAGATTGGGCAAAGAAGTTAGACGGAGCACTATGGGCATACAGAACAGCACATAAAACACCGATTGGTATGACCCCATATCAATTCGTCTATGGAAAAACATGTCACTTGCCTGTTGAATTAGAACACAAGGCCTATTGGGCTATTAAAGAAATGAATCTTGATATGGATGCTGCAAGAGTGAAGCGAAGAATTCAAATTAGCGAGCTTGAAGAAACGAGATTGAAGGCTTATCACAGTGCAAGCATTTACAAAGAAAGGATGAAACGATGGTACGACAAGCGCATACAAAAGAAAGAATTCAAAGAAGGAGACAAGGTCCTGCTTTTCAACTCAAGATTTAAATTATTCGGTAAAGGGAAATTACAAAGCAAATGGGATGGACCGTACGTCGTACATTCGGTGTCACCAACAGGAGCGGTAACGATTATGGATATTAAAGGAGATCAATATGTGGTGAATGAACATCGGTTGAAGGTTTACTTGGAGCTGGATATCGTCCCCCTTCATTACATTGACATCTATTCATTTGAAGATGATGCCGGACGTCAAGCCTAATTACGTTAAGCAAGGTACGTTTGTATATAGTTTGAGTTTTATTTTTGTTTTAGTCTTTGTTTTATTTCTGCGTAAAACCGACGAACCATAGGCTCAAAACTAAACAAGTTGGACCCTGTAAAAATTTGGGCTGCTCTGGGCTCAAAAAGAGCCCAGGCCGCGCGGCCCAGGCCCCTCCTGGCCGCGCGGCAAGGGGTGTTTCTGGCCCCGAACGACCTCCATCAGCCCTAGTTTTGTTCGTCGCAGACTCTAGAAACCGCATCTCGGAGATTGGCAAGTTTAAACCAGGAAAGAATGGGCTTCACGTCCAAGTCTTTCGGCACATAAATAGATGGGATTCTCCCTCGAAAAACCATCTCATTCCATCCACGAAAACCCCCCTAAGCGTGCATACAAGCCATGACGAGCCGCAGGAGCCCGAGCGTGAAGACCGGAGGCGAGCTGGCGCTGGAGAAGCCCTGGCCGCGCGGCCAGAGCTCCCTAGGCGGCGCGGCATGCCCCCTCCCCTTGGCTGCCGTTGACCTCCTTCGACAGGAGGTACGCCGGTGTGATCTGCAGCCTGTCTTCGCAAGGAGACAGCATCTACAGCCTCGGATGAGCGTGGGAGGATTCCGTCCGACCAAGCCTCTCGCTCCTCGCTACCCCATCATCGAGATCATCGACGACAAACCTAAGGAGGTGCCTGCAAACTTGGTCATCATCCCCCCAAGGCGTTCCTTGCGCTTGCTCGGCAAGAGGAAGGACTACTCCGAAGAACCGCAAGATTACGCTGGCGACAGCGATTAGGAAGATGACCGTAGCCCTGGATCGTGGGGAGATGGGAAGGACGACAATGACAACTACGTTTGGGAGAACATAAGGGCTGCAGAAGAGACTAATTTTAATGATCAAGATGGGAATCAGGAGGAAGATGAAGGTAAAGCTGAGCCCGATCCATCCGCCCCGCATTTGAATTGTTGTCCCGGATGCAGAAGAAACATTCAAGAGCTGTTTGATAGGCTTGATGACTACATCGGGTCAATCGAAGCTTTCTATCATAGACTGCAGGAGCTGGAGAAGCAGGTGGACGACGACTTCAGGTTCCTCAACCGGAACGTGAGGGCGTTGTTCGCTAGGGACGACAACAAGAAGAAGGGTGGCGGCAACATCAAGTGCAATTGCGGGCGTCATCACTAGTGGTTACACGAGCCTCGTGTTTCTCCTATTTTGTCTACGACGAGGACGTCGTAAGGTTTGAGCGTGGGGGAGAGCGAGCTCGTGTCGTGTCTTTTGTGAGAGTCAGGTTTCGTCGGTGTGTGAGAGTCGTGAGATTTATTTTTCTGTCGGTGTGCTAGTCGTTTGAGAGTCTTGTAAAAAAATGTGAGTCTTGAATAAATTGCTTGGATCACGCATCTTGCAAGTATTATTTTTGTTCTTAAAAGCGATTTATCATGAGCGTTGTCTTGAAATTTAAATCATGGTTGTGGTGCTTATTAAAGAATTTATTCTCGCTATACCCATGCTTGATCTTTAGCGAGAGCTTGGAATTTTGCTTAGCACATGCAAGTAACACTTAAATTGGAGGAGATTTTGTTTGAATAAATTCTAGAAAAACCTTGCATAAAGAATGACCTTATGATTTTCCAAGTCGAGAGATTTCTACCTATCCAAAGCTTAAAAATTCAATAATATTCGTTCCACCTTAAGCTAAGATGATGTGATGCATTAGGTTAGGATTTTTCTCTCTTGGGAGTTCTAATTTCGAGCAATGATCATGTCCTTATTCTCAACTCTTCATGCTAGCCTCGACAATATTCGGTAATGAAAGTTCTTCATTAGAACGATCATATGATCTACCGAATTCCAAAACCCGAACCAAAATTCTTTATTTTATATCTATCCCTTGAACACAACCTAAATATACGAGGATATATTCTGTTTCTGGGCAAGATTGAAGGAACACAGACTCTGTAGATTATTTGGAAGACGTGCGTAAAAGATGAGACGCAACCGGGCTAGAAAAGGGCCTGGCCGCGCCGCCCAGAGGGCCTCTGGCCGGCCGGCCAGGGGTGTTCCTGGGTCCCCTGGAGTGCAGAAAAATCGTGGAGTTGTTATAACTATTTGTTATCTCGTATACAAAAGATTGGGTTTAGAAGATGTTCGGAAAAGAGTTGTAAATTCAGAGAAAGGAGAAAAAGAAAAAGAAAGAAAGAAAAAGAAAGAAAATATGAAAGAAAATATAAGTAAAATAAAATAAATTAAGGAGGGACTGTTCTACATATTGGAGATCATTTGAAGTGCAAGAGAAGACCGATCTTTCATCAAAGATATATCCTCAATTCCAACCATGTGCAATCCGACGATTGTGACACCCCGTGTCACTTATAGGCTTAGTACAATGATTAAGACAAATAAATCATTCAACTCATCACTCATGACATTTGTTTGTGCATTTATTGTAATGTAATGATTGTCATTTTTTGTGAAATATCATGTTTTAATTACATATTTAGTATGAAAATTAAATCGACAAGTGAGAGTTTTTACTTTGGTGCCTAACATGTTTTTGAACTCAGTGGCATGTTAGTTTGAATATTCAAAAGTCAAATTTCGAATTTGAGTTCATTTGGTTCAAATTTGGTTAAGTTATAGCCTTTTCATTTTAACCCTTTTTGAAGCCAAATTAAAATTAAAATTACTTAAACATGTTACTTTTGGCTAACATGAAAATAACACTTTGAAGTATGTATTTTCATATAGGCATGTTGGATTTGATCAAAAACATCTTTTACTTGCTCAAATTGATGGTCAAAGTTGAGTCAAACCACTGATTTCAGCCCCTAAAAATTTGGCTAAGTCCAATTTCTGACAGCAGTTTTTAGCCAACTTTAGAGCTCCATATCTTTTATTTTTCAATCTATCCAAACCAAATCAAGTTCATGGTTTGAAAGCTGGTAGTTTGAACTCTTCAAACATCATGAACAACTTCAGGATATCAAACTCTAGCTAATTCTTTTTCATGCTCAAAGTCAGCTAAACTCAATTCTGTTCTGGGACTTAGAAAATTTTCTGAGTTCACGTTTTTGGCCGAAGTTTGATCGATTTTATCTCTCAAACCAAATCTTTTTGAACCTGGTGACTTTAACAAAAGTTGTTCCCCTTGGTGTCCTCTACAACTTTTGTATTGGAGTTTTGGAAAGTTTCTACACGAAATCTCGAGTTTGAATCAAATTTTTGGGGTGAGCTTCGGCGGTCACTGTAGCGTCTGAATCGAAATGTTCGATTCAGACTTCAGACAGAGCGAGCTCGCTTGAGCTCTGCGCTGGCGCCGTCGGTGCCACGCGCCGCGCCCGCTGTCCCTTGCCGCGTGCCGTCGCTCCGCATTGCCAGTTGCTCACCAAGCCATGCAGATCGCTTCGCTGTCGAGTCACGCAGGCGACACCCTCGCCGGCCGTCAGTGACCACCAGAGCAAAGGCCGCCAGCGAGTGCCACGCGAAGTTCACCGCTGTCACTCCGTCTCTATCCAATTCACCACCGCAGTAACTCCTCTACCTCGTCCACTCCACCCTCAACCACTTCGCTCGCTCCGCCGTCCATTCCCTCGCCGGCAATTCCCAGAAACTCCGGCCGCCATTGCCGCCACCTCACCTCACCGTGGAACTCCACTTTCCCATCCTCATCCGTCTTCACAAACGGCCCAAATGGATCCTCCTTGATCTCCTGAAGCCGTGCACCATCTTCTCGTGAACTCCGAAGCACCGGTGAGCCGTTGCGCCGGCGAGATTTCCGGCCGGCCGCCGCCGCCCGTGTAGCTTTCCCCTACCAGTGTTAATCCTCGAGTTTTTCTTGCCCAGGTAGGTGCGGCTTGAGATCCTGAGGGTGGGAAGCATCTCCGGCGGGACTCCCGGCGGTCCTCCGGCGATCCCTGGCCGGTCAAGCGCCGGCGGGAGCTCTGTACCGTGGGGGATTAGTCCCAGGGGTGTTTAATTAGAAGACAAGTTCTTTCTAGGGGGTTTTGTGTTAAAGTCCAGGTGTTATGTGTGAAGGTGGAAAAGATTCAGGGGGTTTTTCGTAAGATCCAAGGGTCAATTCGTAAAGAAAGGACTGGTTGGTAATAGATCTTTTAGATCCAGGGGCCTAAGTGTAAAAGTGTTTACGGATTTTCTTTTGTTTTTCTTTTCAGCATGCATGTATTTCTTGTTTAATGCATAGTAAATCATAGGAGTGTGAGAAAAATATGAAACCAATTTTGTTGTACTTGTTGCACCTTTGGCTACAGCAGAAAAATATAAAATCATGTTGTTTATGTGCAGTTTTCTGTGTAGAAGTTTTTATTAGTTTATTAGCTTTCTGTCAAAATAAATAGTTCTGCATGTCCAAAAATTTTGAGAAAATCACAGTAGCTCTAAAATGTGTTTTTGTGAGCACAGTAAAATTTTGGGTTGCAGGATATCTGTGTAGTTTAAGTTAAGCTTTTTCTCCATGATTAGCTTGTTTGTGCTGTTAAAAATAGTTGTGAATATGTTTTTGAGCTCAATAAATCATGGTAACTCTGTGTTAGTGTGTAGAAAGTGTTTCTGTGAAGTTTTGCAATTTTGTGCTTAATTTTGTTGCTGTTTGTTGTTTTAGTAGATTTATAGCCTTTTTGTCTTTTTCAAAATAAATAGTTTCTGTTAGATTTAAGTGTTGAAAAATTTCAGTGGTAATCTTGAGTTAAAAACTGCTCAGAGAAGTTTTTGTGCTGCTAGACAATCTGTGTAGATTTATTTGTTTAATTAGTTGCTAAATAACCCTTTATAGGTGTGTTTAAATAGTTTTATATATATAGTTTTGTTGATAAAATGTTTTCTAAACAATTTTGACGAACTCAGAAAAATTTGAATCTGTTGTTATATTCCTTTCTTAGTGATAAGTTAATCTTGTTTAAAGAGATATGCACTTACTCTATAAAATGTTAAAAATGGTTTTTGCAACATTTCATGTGATTTCATGTGCATATCTTGTTTTGTACTTAAGCTGTATAATTGAATTGCTGCATGTGGGATTTTGTATCTTTTCTCACTGTTATTCCAAACTCACACACATGCATTTTCATGTAGAGAACGTGCTAGCTGACGGGGTATATAACTTGGTGCCTGAGTCAGAGGCTGAGCAGCCAGAGCCCGAGGTCCTTGCAGTTGAGGCAGATCAAGACCCGAGCCAAGACTCGGAAGGGCCCAAGGCCAGCGAAGGCAAGCACCGGAGTGCATACAACCTTTTTAACGCAGCCGCACTTTAATTTATTTACTTTACAAAGTATTTACCTTATGCATTTAAGTTTTCATAGGAGTTGACTGAAAACCTAGTTGCATGATCCATAGGAAAACCCAGAGTTTTCTAGTATGTGTAGGTCGATAGAATTGCTAGGCTGGTTAAACGGTAGAAGCCGAGTAATTGCCGGTTACTCGCGAGATGATAAGTGGTTTCTTTCAGAGTTATGTTAACCTGTCATCTAGACTGGAAAAGAAAGTTAGGCCGGGCGGAGAATGTTGATAGGGAAAAGAATGGAATGTTGTAGCTCCGCCTGTGCCAGTTAAGGCCCAGTTCGTTGTTAGCTCTGGGATCAAGATTGAATTGTACTACCTCACATGCTGGGAGTAAGAGGTAGTTGAAACTGGTAACTTATGTACTTTAGCTCGCACTGGTATGTTGAACTACGCCTGACTGCTTATTCAGGTACCGGTTAGAGTAACTCATGGCTGACCCGTCGTTGGTATCGGTGGGGACTGGTACTTGAGGGTAGCAGGGTAGGTCAAGTATTTAGTGTTGGCTGAAGGAACGGCTGGCATGAGCAGCTCGACGGGGCTCGTTTGTGCCGTGTGGGTAGGTTAACCTTGCAAGGGATAAAACCGAATCGATTCGCCGTACTCACGGTATTGAGCTCTTGATCACTGGGCAGCATCGCTAGTTAAGAACTTGAATTTTGTTGATGACCATATGCTGTATGAGTGAATTAATCAAGTTCTTGCTCTCATTTGTAAAAGTTTTTATAAATGCTAATCTAGATCAAATAGCTCAACTAAAATTTGAATGCTAAAATTTGAAAGTAAGGATCTATTTTAGTTGCTTATTTTTGGCAAAACAACAACCCAGCCAAAAGCTTTGCATACTAGGAGTCTTTTTCTAAGGATATCCTAGAGTCGGGTAAGACTTGCTGAGTTTTAGAACTCAACCTTGCTTGTGGATTAATTTTTTTTACAGATGAGGAGGATGCTAGAATAGCCGAGCAGGTGGCAGAGACTTTTCCTTTTGGTATTCCTGATGGTTATCACCTTGAGTTTGTTCCGGCTCCTGCGGGTGTGGAGCCGAGGGATTGATAATGCCAGTTGGGCTACTTGTGCATTATCATGTTTTTATCGACGTAGACTCGTACTGTTTTAAATTTCCGCTGTGCTTTTGAAACTCTGTGTTGTAATAACTTTTATAATGACTTGTTTTGTAAATTAAATCCACGTGTACTGTGTTGTAAAATTTGTGACTCGTTAATCATCTGTGCTCATTGTGGAGTGAGACATGCCTCGTATTGGTTTCGATGATGTGATCAGTGGTGTAATCGGGAGTTACCCGACAGCAACTACACGGTTATGTCAGTTGAAGTGCGAGTGTGCTGTATTGCTTGCATTAGCTAAGGGACAATGCACTTGAGCTGACATAATTGGGGTGGTTCTGCCACAGCTGGTACCAGAGCCGAAAATACTTGGCGGATGATTTAACTTGTCTTAAAAATGTGTTTTCGGAAATAAAAGTTAATCTGGATTGCGAAAATACGTTGGTCACGTTAAGGAATTTTTTTTAGAACGTAAGCCCTAGGGGTTTATGGGTATGTGAATTAGGTGGCTATCTAATCTTTGCAGCTAACTCCCAGCACATTACTTTCTGTCAAAACTTACTTTATTGCACAATCAACCTTTATTTATGCATCGACAGAGGGTGAGGATCTCCGGTCAATGGGGACACCTTGACACCTCGGTCGGTACGGTGAAATCCGAACGCCGTGCTCAAGCGGTGGCCTCCTTGAGCTGCAGCCAATATACCCATGCACTGTTGTGGATTATATTGGGTGTAAAGTTGCCTCTATGTGTTGTCCATACGACACGGGATGTATGGATACCGTTACTATAGAGAACGGTAATGTATGGGGACGCTTTCATGAGTGCTGGCATGAAAGGTTCATTTTATGCACTGTGTTTTCTGCAGGTACACTAACATGCGTTACGTAAGTTAAGACGTGTACAATACGACTAGCTAATATAGTAAGAGCCGTATATGTATGCCACCGATGCTAACCACGTAAGACCAAGAATACTTGGCAATTATTTTTCTTTGTGAGGACGGTTAGGTCGAGCATGCATCATGAGTTCTAAAATCTGTTAAAAATCTTTAAAATCTTGTTAGGGTGCCCTGGGATCTACACCACCATCCACTTTGCATTGCACCTAAGGTTGATCTAGCAGAGTTCTGGACGTCTGCTGCTGGTCGAAATTTTCTCGGCTAGTAAATGATGTTTTCTGCAGGGAAGAGTTAAAGGAAAGTTGCTCAGAATTTGGTTAGCTTGCTGCTGTAAAAATTTCATATTTTTATCTTCAGTATAACTCGAGTTATGCCTGTTTTAATAATTCCCTGTTTCCTGGAATTTTTCTGGAGGACAGCAAGGAGTCTTTAAATTTTTACTCCCTCTTAACCTCGGAATCAAGTCTTCCACTTCATAAGAAAGTTGTAGAGAATTATCTAACAGAGTTTCTGGCAAAGTTTGAGCATTTTTGCATACACCAGTTGAGAGTTATGAATTTTTCTTTGCTTGCCAAGAATCTGTCCAATTCTAAATTCAGCAATATCTTTTCCAAATCAAGTGCTAAGCTTCATTTGTTTTTCATTTCAGATGAGTTTCCCAAATAATAACTCCCACATCACCACAGACATCGATGGTCGTCTTTTCTCCAACGGTTTGTACCGAGAGGGTTTTCCTTCTCAACTGTGGGAGACCATGCAGACTTTGGGATACGTGGTCGCTCCTCAGTACGTTGGAAGATACATCACTGAAACCGGAATAAATCGTTGTGAGGTCTCGTTGGTGATTCCCAGTTTACAGCTAGGAGGGGGTGAAGAGATTCGTATCGTTGTTACTGGGGGAAATTATGAGGAGGCATGTGATACTGCCGCATGGAGAGCTTTGCAGCAGCTGAGTTTTAAGCATCAGATTAAAACTTTCGGAGCTCCAGCAGGTGTTTTCATGTCCTCTACAAATGAAGTGGGTGAGTCTAGCTCCAGTGTTAAAAAGGAAGACGCTACCGATGTGCAGAATATGACCCGCTATATGGACAATGTTAACCGTCTGATTGAAAGTATGGCTTTCAGTTATGGCGCAATGTTGAATGCGGCTAACTCACAGGCCCAGGAAAGAGCAGCGATGCAGGGACAAGTTGACCAACATATGGCGGTAATTGGAAGCTTGGAAGAGCGTGTGTATGACTTAGAGGTGGAGAATGATAACCTTATGCAAGAGCAGGAGGGAGTCTGGGCTGAAGGGCCCCAGGCTAATCATCCACCAGGAGAGCTGCCTGACCAAGGTGATTCTGGTTTAGATGACTCACCTGGACCACCTGTGGAACCACCGTCATCTGATCAGGAGCAGGAAGAGCCAGTTGTCCCCGTTCCACAGCCCCAAATTCCTGGTCCTGCATATGGGTGGATTAGCGAGGAGGAAGATACAGAAGAAGAGCTTGATGAGATGAATGGGGAAGAAGAAGTAGGGGATGAAGAAGAAACTGAAGAAGAAGAGGAAGAACCGGAAGAGCGTGTCTTTTACACTGATAACGAGGAATCCGATTGATTCATGTTTACCTTCGGAAAAAATCCCCGTTATCATGTGTTGTATCTTACTTTCCAGTTTGTAATAAGTTGCTTGGTGAAGTACTCTGTAGTAAACTCTTTTTCTTGGGGTTGTAATAATTATGATGTATGGATGTAAGCGGAACCCAATTTCTTTTTCTATGCAGCACTTTGTTTTCTCTGAAATTTTCGCAGCAGATTCGTATTGGAATTTTTACGCCTTGATAACCATTTTTCTAGGCAGACTGATGAATACCAAAGTTGTTGCAAATTTCATATGAAAGCTGCTGATAAAATTTCAAGTCCATTGGATCAGTAGTTTGGGAGAAACAACCGAAACAAGTCGAATCTGCCTGCTGAAAAACAGATTTGGCAGAGAGGCAAAGGACGAATTTTTGACCCGTGTTAACGTGAGATTCAGTTCGGGAGTTGAATACGAAAGTTGTGGATTATCAAATTCTGCATCTACTGGAAAAATTTGAGCATTTTTGGTTTAGTAGTTTGCGAGATACGAATTTTACGCTAAACCCGTACGATCTTTCCACAAGCTAAAAAGTGGAGGAGTGATAGAATTGCGTTCAAAGAACGATTGGATCGAACTCCCGAGGACTAACGTTATATTGGATTTTTATGTCATGCACTATGCTATAATATTTTCATTTCTGAGTATTGATTTTATTCATCATCGCTCACTGAGAAATTATTGCAAAGTTGTATGACTAATCTGCGTTTGGTGGCTCATGCAGAATGCCTGACACTCCGGATCATGTTGAGGGTGGAAATGATGGAAATCTACCCGGACCTCCGGATCTTCGGGAATTTATGGCACATCAAATGGCTCAGCATACTGAGCTTATGCGGGTGATTGTTCAGATGCAGCAGAATCAACCCCGTCATGAGCCACAACATGAGATGCCCCGTGAAGCCTCATATCCAGATTTCTTCGGCACGCAACCGCCGCAATTTTTCAAGGCGAAGGAACCACTGGATGCTGATGTCTGGCTCAATATCATTGAGTCCAAATTTGCTTTATTGATATATCCATGTTCAGAAGCCAACAAAGCCAGATTTGCAGCTCAACAGCTTAGGGAGGATGCCCGCATGTGGTGGGATAATTATCGGGCTACACTTCCTGCAGATCATATTGTCACTTGGGCTGAGTTCAAGGCTGCTTTTCGCTCCCACCATATCCCTGACGGTCTCTTAGAGAGAAAGCTTAATGAATTCTTGGCACTCACTCAGGGCAATCAGGGCGTGGTGCAGTATTCACAGGCATTCAATCATTTGTCGCAGTATGCTGGACATCATGTGGATACGGATGCTAAAAAGCAAGACCGTTTTCGTCGTGGGCTTAATACTAAATTGAAGAAAAGTTTGGTTCTGATCAAGCCTGCCAGCTTTAATGAGTTAGTGAATATGGCCATCACTCAGGAAGATAGTAATTGGGCTCATCAGGCAGATAAAAAGAGGAAAGCCCCGGCTGCTTCGTCTAGTGCTTCCGGACAGAGATTCCGTGTGGAACAAAAGGCCCCACAAAAGGCTCCTCAAGCTGCTCAGCAAAAGAAAAATCAGTATGGCTATTGGGCTATTCGCCCAAATCAGTCTCAGGGACAGTCTCAAGGACAAGGATTCCGTGCACCTTCTCCTCAACAGCAGGGACGTACCCATAATTTTCCATGTTATAACTGCGGGAAGCCGGGACACTTTGCGAAGGAATGCAGAGCACCACCCAAAGGTGGAAATAATGTACCCAGGCAGCAGCCCAATAATCGTCAAAACAAGAAGCAAATGGTGGTTAAGCAAGGCCGTTTGAATTTCACTACCATTGATGCTATTCCAGAGGGTACTCCAGTTATGGCGGGTACGTTTCAAGTTCGAAATAAACCTGTTGTTGTTTTATTTGATTCTGGAGCATCACATAGTTTCATCAGTATGGCATGCATTGAAAAATGTGGGTTACAAGTGGCACAGTTAAATTGTAATTATATGATATCCAGTCCTGGTGGGAAGATATCTACCAACCGGGTGACTAAACCAATTCCTCTCCAGATTGGAAGTAAAGTGTTTGACACTGAGCTTATCTGTCTGGATAATCAGGGGATAGATATTATTTTGGGTATGAACTGGATGCAAAAGCACGGAGTTGTTTTAGATTTATCAGCCCGGGGTGTTGAAATAAATTCCCCTAGTCATGGTGTTTCCACACTTTATTTGCCATCTACACCTTCTCCCGATAATTGCACTTTTGCTATGATCCAAGTTGAGTTAGAAGATATTCCAATCGTCAATGAATTTCCAGATGTTTTTCCTGATGATCTTCCGGGGTTGCCACCCGACCGGGATATTAAATTTGTAATTGAGTTGCAGCCCGGTACCGCACCCATTTCAAAAAGGTTGTACCGAATGCCGCCCAATGAATTAGCGGAGCTAAAGATTCAGCTACAAGAACTTCTTGACAAGGGCTATATCAGGCCAAGTTCATCTCCCTGGGGTTGTCCTGCACTCTTTGTAAAAAAGAAAGATCACACTTTGAGATTGTGCGTGGACTACCGACCCCTTAATGCGGTCACCATCAAGAATAAATACCCTCTTCCACGTATCGATCTTCTCTTTGATCAATTGGCTGGAGCAAAAGTATTCTCAAAAATTGACCTTCGATCGGGTTATCATCAGATCAAGATTCGACCTTGTGATATTCCCAAGACAGCTTTTTCCACTCGATATGGCTTATATGAGTACATAGTCATGTCTTTTGGACTCACCAATGCTCCTGCCTATTTTATGTATCTCATGAATTCAGTCTTTATGCCAGAGCTGGACAAGTTTGTCGTGGTATTTATTGATGATATTCTTATTTATTCTAAGGATGAGGAAGAGCATGCTGAACACCTCAGAATTGTTCTTCAGCGATTACGGGATCATAAACTCTATGCTAAGTTTAGTAAATGTGAGTTTTGGTTGAAGAGTGTAAAATTTTTGGGTCACACCGTATCCGGTGATGGTATTGCCGTTGACCCGGTAAATGTGCAGAAAGTTTTAGATTGGGAATCTCCGAAGTCTGTGCATCAAATCAGAAGTTTTCTTGGAATGGCGGGGTATTACCGTCGTTTTATTCCAGATTTTTCCAAGATTGCCAAACCTATCACGGAACTTCTGAAGAAAGGGGAAAAATTTAAATGGAGTGACAAGTGTGAGGAAGCATTCCATACTTTGAAAAGACTCCTGACATCTGCCCCAGTTCTTGCTCAACCTGACACTTCCAAGGCTTTTGATGTTTATTGTGATGCATCGGGCATAGGACTTGGTTGTGTTCTTATGCAGGATAATCGAGTTATTGCTTATGCTTCTCGAGCTCTTCGACCTCATGAGAAGAATTATCCGACACATGATCTTGAACTTGCTGCAGTAGCATATGCTTTAAAAATTTGGAGGCACCATCTCATGGGTACTCATTGCAATATCTACACAGATCACAAGAGTCTCAAGTATATTTTCACTCAAGCTGATCTCAATATGAGGCAAAGAAGATGGTTGGAATTGATTAAGGATTATGAAATTGAAGTTCATTATCATCCAGGCAAGGCAAATGTAGTTGCAGATGCACTCAGCCGCAAGGGTAATTGTCAGTTCATAACTTTGAGACCCCAAAATGCCACTCTTGCGAAAGAGTTGGACAAATTGAATTTGGAAATTATTCCACAGGGTACTTTGAATCATCTTTTGATTCAACCTACTTTGCAAGATCAGATTGTCGCGGCTCAGTCTAAATCTAAAGGAGTACAGATCATTAAGCAAAAGCTAGCTGAGAATGATGGAAAGTATAAATGTTTCTGTCAAGACAATGAAGGAGTTTTAAGGTTTAATAATCGGCTAGTAGTTCCTAAGGATCATGAGCTTAGGAAGAAAATTCTTGATGAGGCACATCTTTCTAAATTCTCTATTCATCCAGGAAGCAGCAAAATGTATCAAGATTTGAAAGAAAATTTTTGGTGGACTCGAATGAAAAGAGAGATTGCTAAATATGTAGCAGAGTGTGATACCTGCCAAAGGGTGAAAGCTAGTCATTTGAAAACCGGTGGAACTTTGCAGCCATTGCCCATACCTTCATGGAAATGGGAGGATATAAGCATGGATTTTATTGTGGGTTTACCGTTGACTCCTCAGAAACATGACTCTATCTGGGTTATTGTTGATAGGCTCACCAAATCAGCCCATTTTATTCCTGTCAACAATGCTTATTCAGCAACTCAATATGCTGAGATCTATTTAGATCAAATTGTGCGTTTGCATGGAGTTCCAAAGACTATCATTTCAGATAGAGGTTCACCGTTTATAGCTCGCTTTTGGAAACAATTGCATGAGCTGTTAGGTACTAAACTCATTCGAAGTTCAACTTATCATCCTCAGACCGATGGGCAAACTGAAAGAGTAAATCAAATCTTGGAAGATATGCTCAGAGCTTGTGTCATCCATTATGACAAGAGATGGGATAAAAGCTTATCTTTAGCTGAGTTTTCTTACAATAACAGCTACCAATCCAGTTTGAAAATGGCACCATTTGAAGCTCTTTATGGTCGAAGATGTCGAACCCCGTTAAATTGGTCGGGAACTGGCGAGAGAAAAATCTTCGGTCCAGATTTGGTTAAGGAGGCCGAGGATAAAGTCAAAATTATTCAGCAAAATCTTAAGACCGCGCAATCACGGCAAAAGAGCTATTCTGATAAAAGAAGAAGACCTTTAGTTTTCAAGGTTGGGGATCATGTTTATCTTCGCGTATCACCAACTAAAGGTGTTCAGAGATTTGGAGTCAAGGGAAAATTAGCTCCTCGTTTTATTGGACCTTTTGAAATCATTAGCCAATGTGGTCCAGTTGCTTATGAGATACAACTGCCATCCAAGCTTGCAGCTGTTCATAATGTCTTTCATGTATCTCAACTCAAGAAATGCCTTAGGGTTCCTATTGAAGGTATTGCTCATGAAGAAATTGAATTTGAACCCGATCTTTCGTGAGGGCGTTGTTCGCTAGGGACGACAACAAGAAGAAGGGTGGCGGCAACATCAAGTGCAATTGCGGGCGTCATCACTAGTGGTTACACGAGCCTCGTGTTTCTCCTATTTTGTCTACGACGAGGACGTCGTAAGGTTTGAGCGTGGGGGAGAGCGAGCTCGTGTCGTGTCTTTTGTGAGAGTCAGGTTTCGTCGGTGTGTGAGAGTCGTGAGATTTATTTTTCTGTCGGTGTGCTAGTCGTTTGAGAGTCTTGTAAAAAAATGTGAGTCTTGAATAAATTGCTTGGATCACGCATCTTGCAAGTATTATTTTTGTTCTTAAAAGCGATTTATCATGAGCGTTGTCTTGAAATTTAAATCATGGTTGTGGTGCTTATTAAAGAATTTATTCTCGCTATACCCATGCTTGATCTTTAGCGAGAGCTTGGAATTTTGCTTAGCACATGCAAGTAACACTTAAATTGGAGGAGATTTTGTTTGAATAAATTCTAGAAAAACCTTGCATAAAGAATGACCTTATGATTTTCCAAGTCGAGAGATTTCTACCTATCCAAAGCTTAAAAATTCAATAATATTCGTTCCACCTTAAGCTAAGATGATGTGATGCATTAGGTTAGGATTTTTCTCTCTTGGGAGTTCTAATTTCGAGCAATGATCATGTCCTTATTCTCAACTCTTCATGCTAGCCTCGACAATATTCGGTAATGAAAGTTCTTCATTAGAACGATCATATGATCTACCGAATTCCAAAACCCGAACCAAAATTCTTTATTTTATATCTATCCCTTGAACACAACCTAAATATACGAGGATATATTCTGTTTCTGGGCAAGATTGAAGGAACACAGACTCTGGAGATTATTTGGAAGACGTGCGTAAAAGATGAGACGCAACCGGGCTAGAAAAGGGCCTGGCCGCGCCGCCCAGAGGGCCTCTGGCCGGCCGGCCAGGGGTGTTCCTGGGTCCCCTGGAGTGCAGAAAAATCGTGGAGTTGTTATAACTATTTGTTATCTCGTATACAAAAGATTGGGTTTAGAAGATGTTCGGAAAAGAGTTGTAAATTCAGAGAAAGGAGAAAAAGAAAAAGAAAGAAAGAAAAAGAAAGAAAATATGAAAGAAAATATAAGTAAAATAAAATAAATTAAGGAGGGACTGTTCTACATATTGGAGATCATTTGAAGTGCAAGAGAAGACCGATCTTTCATCAAAGATATATCCTCAATTCCAACCATGTGCAATCCGACGATTGTGACACCCCGTGTCACTTATAGGCTTAGTACAATGATTAAGACAAATAAATCATTCAACTCATCACTCATGACATTTGTTTGTGCATTTATTGTACTGTAATGATTGTCATTTTTTGTGAAATGTCATGTTTTAATTACATATTTAGTATGAAAATTAAATCGACAAGTGAGAGTTTTTACTTTGGTGCCTAACATGTTTTTGAACTCAGTGGCATGTTAGTTTGAATATTCAAAAGTCAAATTTCGAATTTGAGTTCATTTGGTTCAAATTTGGTTAAGTTATAGCCTTTTCATTTTAACCCTTTTTGAAGCCAAATTAAAATTAAAATTACTTAAACATGTTACTTTTGGCTAACATGAAAATAACACTTTGAAGTATGTATTTTCATATAGGCATGTTGGATTTGATCAAAAACATCTTTTACTTGCTCAAATTGATGGTCAAAGTTGAGTCAAACCACTGATTTCAGCCCCTAAAAATTTGGCTAAGTCCAATTTCTGACAGCAGTTTTTAGCCAACTTTAGAGCTCCATATCTTTTATTTTTCAATCTATCCAAACCAAATCAAGTTCATGGTTTGAAAGCTGGTAGTTTGAACTCTTCAAACATCATGAACAACTTCAGGATATCAAACTCTAGCTAATTCTTTTTCATGCTCAAAGTCAGCTAAACTCAATTCTGTTCTGGGACTTAGAAAATTTTCTGAGTTCACGTTTTTGGCCGAAGTTTGATCGATTTTATCTCTCAAACCAAATCTTTTTGAACCTGGTGACTTTAACAAAAGTTGTTCCCCTTGGTGTCCTCTACAACTTTTGTATTGGAGTTTTGGAAAGTTTCTACACGAAATCTCGAGTTTGAATCAAATTTTTGGGGTGAGCTTCGGCGGTCACTGTAGCGTCTGAATCGAAATGTTCGATTCAGACTTCAGACAGAGCGAGCTCGCTTGAGCTCTGCGCTGGCGCCGTCGGTGCCACGCGCCGCGCCCGCTGTCCCTTGCCGCGTGCCGTCGCTCCGCATTGCCAGTTGCTCACCAAGCCATGCAGATCGCTTCGCTGTCGAGTCACGCAGGCGACACCCTCGCCGGCCGTCAGTGACCACCAGAGCAAAGGCCGCCAGCGAGTGCCACGCGAAGTTCACCGCTGTCACTCCGTCTCTATCCAATTCACCACCGCAGTAACTCCTCTACCTCGTCCACTCCACCCTCAACCACTTCGCTCGCTCCGCCGTCCATTCCCTCGCCGGCAATTCCCAGAAACTCCGGCCGCCATTGCCGCCACCTCACCTCACCGTGGAACTCCACTTTCCCATCCTCATCCGTCTTCACAAACGGCCCAAATGGATCCTCCTTGATCTCCTGAAGCCGTGCACCATCTTCTCGTGAACTCCGAAGCACCGGTGAGCCGTTGCGCCGGCGAGATTTCCGGCCGGCCGCCGCCGCCCGTGTAGCTTTCCCCTACCAGTGTTAATCCTCGAGTTTTTCTTGCCCAGGTAGTGCGGCTTGAGATCCTGAGGGTGGGAAGCATCTCCGGCGGGACTCCCGGCGGTCCTCCGGCGATCCCTGGCCGGTCAAGCGCCGGCGGGAGCTCTGTACCGTGGGGGATTAGTCCCAGGGGTGTTTAATTAGAAGACAAGTTCTTTCTAGGGGGTTTTGTGTTAAAGTCCAGGTGTTATGTGTGAAGGTGGAAAAGATTCAGGGGGTTTTTCGTAAGATCCAAGGGTCAATTCGTAAAGAAAGGACTGGTTGGTAATAGATCTTTTAGATCCAGGGGCCTAAGTGTAAAAGTGTTTACGGATTTTCTTTTGTTTTTCTTTTCAGCATGCATGTATTTCTTGTTTAATGCATAGTAAATCATAGGAGTGTGAGAAAAATATGAAACCAATTTTGTTGTACTTGTTGCACCTTTGGCTACAGCAGAAAAATATAAAATCATGTTGTTTATGTGCAGTTTTCTGTGTAGAAGTTTTTATTAGTTTATTAGCTTTCTGTCAAAATAAATAGTTCTGCATGTCCAAAAATTTTGAGAAAATCACAGTAGCTCTAAAATGTGTTTTTGTGAGCACAGTAAAATTTTGGGTTGCAGGATATCTGTGTAGTTTAAGTTAAGCTTTTTCTCCATGATTAGCTTGTTTGTGCTGTTAAAAATAGTTGTGAATATGTTTTTGAGCTCAATAAATCATGGTAACTCTGTGTTAGTGTGTAGAAAGTGTTTCTGTGAAGTTTTGCAATTTTGTGCTTAATTTTGTTGCTGTTTGTTGTTTTAGTAGATTTATAGCCTTTTTGTCTTTTTCAAAATAAATAGTTTCTGTTAGATTTAAGTGTTGAAAAATTTTCAGTGGTAATCTTGAGTTAAAAACTGCTCAGAGAAGTTTTTGTGCTGCTAGACAATCTGTGTAGATTTATTTGTTTAATTAGTTGCTAAATAACCCTTTATAGGTGTGTTTAAATAGTTTTATATATATAGTTTTGTTGATAAAATGTTTTCTAAACAATTTTGACGAACTCAGAAAAATTTGAATCTGTTGTTATATTCCTTTCTTAGTGATAAGTTAATCTTGTTTAAAGAGATATGCACTTACTCTATAAAATGTTAAAAATGGTTTTTGCAACATTTCATGTGATTTCATGTGCATATCTTGTTTTGTACTTAAGCTGTATAATTGAATTGCTGCATGTGGGATTTTGTATCTTTTCTCACTGTTATTCCAAACTCACACACATGCATTTTCATGTAGAGAACGTGCTAGCTGACGGGGTATATAACTTGGTGCCTGAGTCAGAGGCTGAGCAGCCAGAGCCCGAGGTCCTTGCAGTTGAGGCAGATCAAGACCCGAGCCAAGACTCGGAAGGGCCCAAGGCCAGCGAAGGCAAGCACCGGAGTGCATACAACCTTTTTAACGCAGCCGCACTTTAATTTATTTACTTTACAAAGTATTTACCTTATGCATTTAAGTTTTCATAGGAGTTGACTGAAAACCTAGTTGCATGATCCATAGGAAAACCCAGAGTTTTCTAGTATGTGTAGGTCGATAGAATTGCTAGGCTGGTTAAACGGTAGAAGCCGAGTAATTGCCGGTTACTCGCGAGATGATAAGTGGTTTCTTTCAGAGTTATGTTAACCTGTCATCTAGACTGGAAAAGAAAGTTAGGCCGGGCGGAGAATGTTGATAGGGAAAAGAATGGAATGTTGTAGCTCCGCCTGTGCCAGTTAAGGCCCGTTCGTTGTTAGCTCTGGGATCAAGATTGAATTGTACTACCTCACATGCTGGGAGTAAGAGGTAGTTGAAACTGGTAACTTATGTACTTTAGCTCGCACTGGTATGTTGAACTACGCCTGACTGCTTATTCAGGTACCGGTTAGAGTAACTCATGGCTGACCTGTCGTTGGTATCGGTGGGGACTGGTACTTGAGGGTAGCAGGGTAGGTCAAGTATTTAGTGTTGGCTGAAGGAACGGCTGGCATGAGCAGCTCGACGGGGCTCGTTTGTGCCGTGTGGGTAGGTTAACCTTGCAAGGGATAAAACCGAATCGATTCGCCGTACTCACGGTATTGAGCTCTTGATCACTGGGCAGCATCGCTAGTTAAGAACTTGAATTTTGTTGATGACCATATGCTGTATGAGTGAATTAATCAAGTTCTTGCTCTCATTTGTAAAAGTTTTTATAAATGCTAATCTAGATCAAATAGCTCAACTAAAATTTGAATGCTAAAATTTGAAAGTAAGGATCTATTTTAGTTGCTTATTTTTGGCAAAACAACAACCCAGCCAAAAGCTTTGCATACTAGGAGTCTTTTTCTAAGGATATCCTAGAGTCGGGTAAGACTTGCTGAGTTTTAGAACTCAACCTTGCTTGTGGATTAATTTTTTTACAGATGAGGAGGATGCTAGAATAGCCGAGCAGGTGGCAGAGACTTTTCCTTTTGGTATTCCTGATGGTTATCACCTTGAGTTTGTTCCGGCTCCTGCGGGTGTGGAGCCGAGGGATTGATAATGCCAGTTGGGCTACTTGTGCATTATCATGTTTTTATCGACGTAGACTCGTACTGTTTTAAATTTCCGCTGTGCTTTTGAAACTCTGTGTTGTAATAACTTTTATAATGACTTGTTTTGTAAATTAAATCCACGTGTACTGTGTTGTAAAATTTGTGACTCGTTAATCATCTGTGCTCATTGTGGAGTGAGACATGCCTCGTATTGGTTTCGATGATGTGATCAGTGGTGTAATCGGGAGTTACCCGACAGCAACTACACGGTTATGTCAGTTGAAGTGCGAGTGTGCTGTACTGCTTGCATTAGCTAAGGGACAATGCACTTGAGCTGACATAATTGGGGTGGTTCTGCCACAACGATGAGGACGGCATTGGTGCCTCAAAGTCATTCATTTTATTTGCCCTTGCACATGTCCACCATTCTATAACTTCTCATCCTTGAACCCCTCACATTATGGTTATACTCTCATGATCATTGGCTCGAAAGGTGAACACCATTAGAGGATTTTCTTAGCTTGATAATATTTTCATTAACTTGGCTAGCCTTCCTATAGCTCCACTATATTGAGAGAGAATTTTGAGAGGAACGGATTTGAAAAACAAGATAGGATAGCCACTTTATTAATGAGAGACTTGTGAGGACTTGGAAAAGAATATTGGTCTAACTCTTGTTGTAGGATGATTTGTTTTTGATTAAAAAGAAGAAAAACCCTCCAAGGAAAAGTGAGAAAGCGATGTGCTGGTGAGTTTCGAGTTCTTTAGCAAAAGGAAAAAGCTGTGGAGATGATTTGGCTTGAGTAAATGATTGAACGTCCATGCTTTGATTATTCTTGTTGCTCCGCTGATATTTTGTTTAAAGGACTTAAATGATTTCACTTGCATCATGTGTAAAGATTAAACTCAAGATCGTTTGCAACCCGTTGGAGTTAGACTTGCTCGAGGACGAGCAAGAGCTAAGCGTGGGGGAATTGTTGGCGCTGTTAAATGACACCATTTCAGTGTTGTTTATACATCATTTTCATGCTTATTCTAATGCTAACCCCGCCACTTGGCACTGAAATAACCCTGTTTCCACTTGTGTCTTCTATTTTGGAGTATATTGTGATTTTGTAGGAAACTCGACACATTTGGGCTAGTTCTGGTGATTTGACGATGGGCTTAAAGCATACATAGGCTGATGACGTGGAGAAGGACCAGCACGGGAAAGATGAAGTGGATCAGGGTCAGAAAAGGCCCAGGCCGCGCGGCCCAGGACCCTCCTGGCCGGCCGGCCTGGCCCATTCTTGGGCCCAAACGTGCTCCAATTTCTTCGAGGCTAAGCATTCGTCAACCCTAGCGTATATATGAGTCGCCATTCGCCAAAGACGAGGAGAGCCGCACCAGAGGAGATGAAGACATCAAGCAACCACTAGGGATTGATCAAGATCCAATCTAGAAGCCATCCACTTGGAGGAAGCGGAGCCGGGAACCCTAGCGGAGGTGCCGGCGACGTTGAACCCTAGAGGACAGCGAGGAGATCGTCTTCACAAGGAGTTTACCACCATGATTAGCGCTTCAACACCGATCTACATGGGGTAAATCCTTCGTATGTTCATGGGGTTGTATGGTGATCTTGAGATGTAATCGTTGAATCCTTGTTATGATTATTGATCTATCATATTCTTTTGGCTATGTTCTTCATCTATCTTATGCTCTTGCAAGGCTCTGATTTGGTTTGCAACATATGCTCTGCTCACCTTAGATCGTTCAGCCATGAGTTTGATCCTCGTAGCTCAGTAGCAGATTACCCCTGTTTGGTGACAGCTTGTGGGAGGGAAAACTGCTGAGCTTGGTTCATGTTTATGATTGATAGATTAGATCAGTTCTTTCATGTTATACGATGCATCTACAAGTGACCCTAGACCCTGTGAACATCCGTTCCTCATATCTTGTGCTCATAATCAACTGTTCTTGCTAATCTAGACTAGATTGATCTTCTAACCTATTTAGATTAGATCCTATTCATATCTAAGTCTTTGCTAACATGATTAGTGCTTAGTTAAGCGTAATAACCCACTTGTTCCGTGGATTGATAACCTTGGGGGAGTACTCTCTTGAGGGAAGAGCTACAACTGATCCGTGCGCTTGCGGTGGATCTTGGTGCGCGTTCGGCGCGCCAACAACACGCAGCATAAGCTACATGTATGCCCAGCATCGTTGTAGCTATAGGATGCTTTAAGATTGGGAGTGGGAGGATAGCCTCGTTAGGGGGATCCTAAGAGCCACTCTGATCGAGCTAAGGACCAGTTCATGGGAGAATCTTTCTAGTGCCTAGTTTAACCCCGCATGCCAAAAAGGCATAGCCTACAGGAATGCCTATTTATGTGAGGCCTTGATTCACACCCCACCAGCTGAACCTAGAAATCCATCCCAAGGAGCCGTATGATTGGTGCAGAGTGCCGACCGGCGAACTAGGTAGCGCCTGTTGCCTAGTCGGGCACGCGCCAAGTCGGGAAACGGGTGTACTGGAGTCAGACCCAGACAGAGGGCTGGGACTGGGCGGCATGGGTTGACTAGGATACAAGGTCAGCGACCCTGAGGGCCAGAGGCCTGACTTATGAGCTCACACCCGGGTTGATATCCGCGAGGCGGATGATTAGTAGCCCCTGCTTAGCCCCCAGTACTATCCGTGGGTGGACCTAGGGAATGCTGACCAGCGATGATCACCTGTGGGTACGAGTCTCGTAGGTCGGTACCGCCTAAGTACACGGTACGGGCTGACCGAATGTGGGGTATATAAGTACAACCTCTGCAGAGGGTAAAATCTATCTGGATAGCCGCGACTCTCGGTAGAGTTCACTTAGTCAAAGTCCCCAATGATTAGTTTTTACTGTTATTGCATAGGGAGCCTGAAACGGTCGAGGTACCGTTGGTCAGGTTCTGGATAGCATATCGGGACTGGCAGGGAGGAAGTGCCCCTCCAGGACCGACCTTTACATTAATTTAATTTATATATTTATATTATTAAATTTGTGGGATTTGCTGGGTATTCAGTTCTGAATACTCGCTCTTGCTTTCATTGTCATACAGGGTGAGAAGGTGCTACAGCCCATTCCGGTGGCGGAATGAAGTGTCTACCCGCTCTCCGCTAGCTTAAACGGTGATTAATCTGTTTAGTTATATGTTATTTACCGCTTCTGATATTAATCTGTGATGAGATCTGTATCAGCGACCGATTCCAGGCCTGATATAGATAATCAAGGGACCTCTTGAAAAGGGGTCCCCACAGGGTGGTATCAGAGCCGTAAATAAATTCTTAGCACCATATAAAACAATCCATATGCATTAGGAAGCCCTAAGCCCTCTGTTCTGCCCCTATTTTTTGAAATTTCTCGAAAAATCCTTCTTTCGTGCCTCGAATTCCCCTTGTCTCATGCTTAACTCCAAATGTTAGCGAAAGGGCCTCTAGCTGAGTTGGTTAGATGGCCTCAGTAGCACTCCTCAGGTCCTGGGTTCAACTCCCCGTGGGAGCGAATTTCAGGCTGAGGTTAAAAAAATCCCCTCGTCTGTCGCCATAACCAAAGCACAGGTCAAGGCCTGGCCTACGTCGTATCTGTGGTTGGCTTGGGCTCTCCTACCTGGGGGTAGTTGCAGAAGCCGCCAGCCCAGTGGTTGTCTCACAAGGGCTACGGGCCCCTGTGTAAGGGTGGGGCAGAGGTTCGGGGGTTTTCTCGGCCTGCGTGAGAAGGTCTTCTCTCTTAGTAAAAAGCCCGGGGGCTGTCTTACCCCCCGCAGGTCAAGTTGTTACTCTGACAGGTCGATCATGAGAATGAAGCTCGAAAGATGATCCGAAATATGGAAATTAAGAGATGAAGGTTTGCCGAAAAGCAAATGCTATCGGAGTAACTAGAAACCCAGTTATGGTAATAATGAGTCTTTTATAGGAAATAAGCCTACGACCTTATAGTCACGTACTTTTGATTGAATAATGTTTGATTAAGCCCCGGATAATAGTTAACCCCTTTCCATATAATAGATATGGATTTGATTGGTAGTTGATTGTAGAAATGCGTGGATAGAACCACTCTTTCCTAAAAACCTAAGGATTATCTATAGATCTTGTCCTTCTAACGTTGTCAGTTCAAGTAGAGGTTCAGAAATGAAGGAAATTTTTGAAAAATAATTCTATATGTCTGATACGGAATACGGGGTCTAATCCTCTTAAGTGGGGTAGATTCCGAAGTGATTAAGACATTCTACTCGGAAAACTTTAGGGACCAATCAAGAAGAACTCATACATCACAGATCTCAGGAAAATATGGGATAGTCACAGGAATAGTATAAGACAAGCTTATACTATGAATATGATGAGATTTGAATTCCTAAATAAATCTTGAAAAAAGAGACTTGTGGAAATTGAGGAAACCGATGAACAAGATATAAGGATTTTTCCTTAGAAACCCTAACCCATTAGTTTGGAGACCCATAATCCATTACCCAAAAAGGCACACTCTTTTCCCTACTAAAGTCGACTCTATCCATCACAAATACTTTCTGGATTAGCAAACAATTTCCTTAAATTAAGATTAACCATATCCATAAACCCCTGAGATCCCTATCGGTCCTAAAATCGCCCTCACTCACATTCTTCTAGAAAATCCTATCCCTAAACAGTTTAGCACATGCGGTTTAAAATAGCTGTTTTAATCCTTTTAATAAATAGTTTTCTGCCTAATAAACTTCAAAAATTCATAACTAATTCATCGTAACTCCAAAAAATATGAAACCAATTGCATTAAATTCATAAAATTGAACCCGTGTTGTTTGTTACTAGTTTGGAGTTATTTGGATCTTCTTGGTATTTATTTGGATTTATTGCATTAGATGTAATGCCCGACTTTATATTTATACGCTATATTTCGATCTTATCAGACCCAAGCTACTGCGAGGAAGACCCCCTGGACCCTGACTACAACCCGGAGGAGAGCTTCTATGAGAACCAAGGTGTCATGTCAACTCTCACTCATATAGATCCCCGCATGCGTAGAAGCTAGTGCACTTGTTTGATGCTTTGAGGCCTTATTGATGAACCATGCACAGCCTTACTTTATATCTTGTTCCTTGTTGACCTATGCGTGAGCTAGCCCTCCACACCGACTAGTTCACTTTATCATCATAACTGCCTTTGTGTTATGGATGAGATGCATGATGCTATGATAAGATGGGGGATATTCTTCCCGTGAATCTTGGGTGAGTTGGTGCATACTCCTTGACGTGTTTTCTTGAGAGCGGGCCAGTTGGTACTGTTCACATACCTAGTCGGCATGTCTCTCGGGGAGCACCCTATACTGTTGCCTGTGGTGGGCACATGTTTAAGACTTTGTCTTGAGGTGTTGGGAGGTGTACCTATAGTGGGTACACGTAGCGCTTCGACGTGGTGCTCAGCACCTTTTGTTTGGAGAGTGCCCGCTCTCTGCAATTGAGGAACGAGATAGATAACTATGATCTTTGGATTACTTTCGTATTTGCTATTCGCCCAAAGTGGGCATGCAGTACGGCTTGGGATTCGTGTGTAGTTTTGGGTCAGTCGACGGGCGGATTGGCGGTTCAGTGTATGGAGGTTTAGAGCTTTGCTTGCCTATCGGAAGTGCCCGACAACCCTCCTTGATAGGGTGGCTTCACAGCTCCGAGGTTCGACGACTAGCTAGGTGTGCCCTGCAGTTGAAGATATTCCCTGACTCGGAGAAGCCGGAGAGCCTTACCTACACTCAAGTCCTCGACCGTAGGTGTTTGCCAGGTTGGTCGCTCCACCTGGTGGGCACCCGGGTAGTACTTTGCAACCTCTGCAGAGTTAAAACCTATAGCTACTTTACAACCTCTGCAGAGCTAAAACCTATAGCTACTTTACAACCTCTGCAGAGTTAAAACCTATAGCTATAGTCCATGTGCACTGGTATGGACAGTCCTCTTATCTGTTACTTCCGTCATAGACTTATCTTGTGTCGCTTCTCCCTCAAGTGGTGAGCCCGGCTAAGGTTGATGAGTTGCAGAGGGGTTGGAGTACTCCGCATCACAGATGAGAGTGGGGCTGGATCACGGGTGATGATCTGACAATGTGTTAGGGATGCGGGCCCCTAGAGATGGTTACTGTTGGGATTTCTGCTTTCTGCATTCCTTGAATCGTTGCTGCGCTGCGTAAACCTACTATAGCTAGACATAGGACCTACCCATGCATGTTGAATACTTTCTTTTCTACCTTGGCTTGCTGCTTTTGGGAGTTGACATGGCCTACCCGCTTCTCTGGTAGATAGTGTTGACACAGGTGAGGAACCAGACTACGACTTCCTCAACGACGAGTTCGAAGACTAGGCACTCGACCTTTCGCTCAAGTTGGCATGAGGGCAAGGAGTCTACCGCTTCCGCATAGTTCGCTTCGTAGAATGTTTTTACCTTTCATGTTTCAGTCCAGGCAGACTTGTAATGACATGTGCCACTATAATTTACCAGACTTAATGTAATAAATTCATGGTTACTTCTCGCTTTATTTGTGTGTTGTATGGATTTATACCACTTGAGACAGGGATTCCACATGATAGCCACTTTCTGGGACTATCACAGAGGTGCAGAAGCTTGGGGATCTCAGAAACGAGATTTCGGGTCGTTTCAGTGTCACTAAGTGGTAGTATTCACTACAATGTTAAAGTTGTTCCTTCAATTTTTTGTGCTACAACTAACCATCAGCACCTTGGACCTAGTGTTTACCACTTATTTCTTCTTGATTGACATGGTTGCATTTTGTAATGCTTATTATACTCCAAACCATTTTGTAATTCTTCTTAATTGTCATTTTTGCTGTCTGCCCAACCACTGTTTTCGTACATTAGTTCCAGGAGAAGAACAAGGATGCACTGGAAGCCTTGAAGGTCTGATATACAAACTGCTGTAAGGAAATAAGTGACACAACTAGTGAAAAAAGTGTAAGTCCCTATACATGCTTGTTTGCCTATCGAGAGTTTTCTAATTCGCTCGATGTATAGATTTCAATTTATGTTGGTTGTCATGCTCATCAAATCAGTTTTATAATTGCCTTTGTTCCCAAATGGTTTAATATAATTAGTGCACTAATAGCTGGTCATTGAAATTGCAGACTTCAATAGCTTCTCATGAGCAACGTTCAGCTCCTCTCCATGAACAAGTTGAAGACCTGAAGAAGAAGACCGAAGCAACAGAGGAATTAATGGCAAAGACACCTGGACGAATGAAAATGAGACACGTGTTCGTTTACTATCGGTCCACGTTGTCCAATAAGAAGATGTCACATGGACAAGTAAAAACGGAAAACGTATACCAACAAAAAAGTGACACATAGGCGCATAGAAAATAAACACGTGGACCAACGAAACTTCGACACAGGGGTGAACCAAACATGACACGTGCACCGATGAATAGTGGACACGTGGACGAATGATAGCGGGCTGCCTGGACGCCTGAGATGACGCCACGACTGTCGCCATGTCACTCGCCACGTCACTTGCCAGCGTGGAGAGGCAACACGTCAGCTAACAACGTTGATGGTGCCAGTTGACGGTGCCACGTCACCAAACGAGGTTGACGGTGGCACGTAGATTTTTTTGCTTCCATGACAAAATTTGGTTGTTGTCACAGAAGCAAAACACTTCTATGACAAAGATTTCATCATTGAAGCGATCACTTCAATGACGAAACCGGCCAGTTCGTCACCACAATACAAATATGACACTCGTTTAATGACGAATGTGTCCCACGACCGGCCGCAGCGTCGATGCCTAGGCCAGTGGCGCGGGACGACGAAGTGGGCGTGCTGATACATTCCAGCCGTGTATGTGTGGGTGTGTGTAAGCGAATGAAAGTCGAACCCTTCTAAGGGGTCGTCTCCCCTTTTATAGTTCAAGGGGAAAATGGTGTCACATGAGGGTCAGGAAAGGAAAAAGAGGCGGAGAAAGGGAGGAAAGGGGTCTGGCCGACCCTCTTTTCCCCGCCGTGGGGCTCGTTGGGTACTTCAGCTGACATTGGGGGAGTTGGTATGCTGTGTTGGTCACTATAGACTTTTGATTGAACACTCTTGTCCCTATTGCGCCACTGTGGCTTGAGGGGTCTGGAATAGTAGAGGTACGACGTTGGCCGCTAGCGATTGTCCGCCGAATCACCTCGATGGTCAGCAGTTGGATATTTATAGGCAGTGCCACGGGTTTGTTGGCACAATGTCCACCTGACACTGTGCAGCATGCTCCCGTTGCTTATGATGACGCCGTCAGACCGTGGCGTGGCGGCCACGGTCAAGAATTGGACTGTTGAGGTCAGTACTACAGGAGCTCTGACCGCCCATGCTGAGTCGTCTGCCCCGGGACCCACCGCATGGGGTCGGCCGAGGCAGAAATAGCGCAATACACGCGTACCGCTCCCGACCCCCTCGGGGGATCGGGCGAGGCGGAGATAACGTAGGCCGCGCGTCCTGCTGTAGATCCCCTCATGGGGTCAGGCGACGCGGAGGCAGACACGTGGTGGGACCCTGGCCCCATCGACGGGTCAAGCGAGACAGAAAACCAAGCTAGATCCCACGGCTTCCCTCCGACCCCGTCGAGGGGTTGGGTGAGGAGGAAACTGCTAGAGGCTCGCGTTCATGGTCCCACCTGACCCTTCTTGGGATTCGGGTAGGGCGGAGATTAAGCATGACAACTTTCGTGATGACAATGTTTACTCGTTAACCTCGGGGGTCCCTAATATTGGCCCCCGACAACTCTCATTCGCTTTTCACCCACATTCACGCACTCGCACCAGAGACCTAGGAGCCTCGCCTCTCTCTCGCCCGTTTGTAACCCTTACTGCAATGTGCAAATTCTTGTGAGCAACATGAGCTGACCGAACTGGACGTAGGGCATGTTAGGATACTTCCTTGTGCTTGTCTCGCAAACCACCCGAGCCCCCATGTACAAACTAGGAAATTTACTAGCCGGTGATCGAAACACCGACACTCCTTTTTGTAAGTTAACTTTGAATCTTTTCCAATTTTTATTATAGAATGTGATTCGAACTCGAACTCTCATGTTTCTATGTTTCTCTTGTAGGACGCCCTGTATGCTAGATTCCTACACATCGAGGATGGTTTGGAAGAAGTGTTGCGTCAGATCCTTAAGCAATTGGGGTACTCATTTGTAGAGCCACATTCAAGTCGAGTAAATGGTGGTTTTCAATCATGTGTAACCTTGAGTTTAGCAATAGCGGGTTCGGTAAGAACATATGGTAAGACAGTGGATATGTTGTATAAGGTAAGGATAGTACACTAATATATGTACTAGATTACGTGAACCGATATTTAAGGGACCTACCTACCTTTTGGATATATAGGCACCACCATGGAAGCTGCTCTGAAACATGAACCCTCCCACAATCTCTACCACTGTTAAATTTGCAGTGTCATCGGCACCACCTCCGTGCCCTTGCCTCCCGTGGTCCCGCTCCCCCGTCAAAACTCGCCGACAGATAGGCCCCACTTCCTCCGTCCCAGTGCGCTCGCCTTCAAAAAAAATCCAACTGCAAGTGCTCGTCCGCCGGTTCCCTCTCCGCTCGCGTCTCGCTCCAAGAAAGCTTACGCATCCCCCGCCGCTCGAGCTCGTCTTCCACCGAGCCCCCGACCTCCAGGCTCCATGTGCTGCCGCCTAGCTTGCCAACCCGTGTACGCGCGTCGTCCTCCAGGAGACGAATTTTAAAGCTTCGCTAGGCATGGAGACGGGGAGACAAGCAGTGTGTGCGGTGGCGAGCTCAATCCGACAGGGAACCCGATTTAGTGGACGAAGAGATCAATCCAGTAACGGAAGACTCATTTCAGAGTTCGGCTGAGGTCAATCGAAGAAGGATTTAATTTTGGGCGTCAGTCATTGTGATGAATTGGAAGGTGAGCAACTCAGATGAATGCATTTGGTGCTGCGGCGGACACCAGAGCAAGGCGTTGGAAGCTGATACCGCCCCAATCAACAGATTCACCACCTCCCCGTCCAATCTCATGTGATCTTCTAAGTTCATCCCAAATCTCCTTGGCTATCTCAAACCCTCTAACCTTGTTGTACTCATATGTACTCAAGCAACTCCTAAGAATGATGACGGCTTAAGCATTGCGATAGTTGTCATGTTCTTGCTCTCTAGTGAGGGGTGGCTTGGCCTTCTTGTCAATGCCCACACATGTCACGGTCCATAGGTGTGGATGAAGACCATACAAGTACATCTTCATGTCATCTTTCCACCGAGAGTAGTCATTTCCATCAAAGTGCGGAACCTTGCCCAATTGGACCGATGAGAATGAAATTGCATCTGGATCTTTTTTGGACGAGGATGAGGAAGTATCATCATACTTGTGAGACACATTGTGGAAGCTTGCAAGAACTTCCTTTTCTTTCATCTTCTCTTTCACAATCTTGAGAGCTCTTCTTTCAACTTTCTCATCAAACTTCTTCTTGAGCTTCTCCTTTCTCTTCTTGTTCTTCTCAACCTCATCCAAGGTTTCTTCGACGTCGCTAACCTCAAAATCATCATCGCTTGACACGATCACCTCACGAGTGTCATCCTTGCCGGAACCGCCAACTCTGGAACCATCCCCGGAAGGAGCCATAGTGTTTCTCTTAGGTTGTTAAACCTTTGCAAGAGACCTTGCTCTGATACCAATTGAAAGGACCAACACTAGGCCTAGAGGGGGGGTGAATAGGGCCTATTAAAAAATCCTAAAAAATCTTTACAACAAATGTCAGATGGTCAGATGATCCGATGCAGTCTCGGATCTTCCGGCAGGCGGAAGATCCGACACTGTGTAGGATCTTCCGACACAGAGAGAAAACTAACTTCGAGATTCAAAAACTAACAAGCTATTTAAGATTCTATTTGAATACAAAGCAGCTAGATGAAGTAACTAAGCACCTAAGTATGATCTCTAAGGTCGAACAACACCTAGCACATAGATCGGGCACAAACAAGGTGATGAACAAAAAGAACAATAGCAAGAACAAGAGACACGAGATTTGTTACCGAGGTTCACTTCACAAAGAAGCTACGTCCCCGTTGACGAGTTCACAAAGAACCGGGTTGTCACTAACCCCTTGCCTCCCTCAATCAACCACAAAGGAGGATCGAGCCACTTAATATTGCTCTCACAAAGAGAGGGGTAATACAAATTTTCCGGTGCTCAAACCACAAAGGAATGGGAGCTTCCGGCGATGCCTAACCGTCAGGAGCAAAGCTCCAAGAGTAACAAACGTGGATCGACGAATCAAGGTTGCTTCAAGTGCTTCTTGAGACGAACAAGTGGAAGCTCACAACTGCTCAAAGGTCACACACTCAATCTTTCTCTCTCACTCAAACCTTAGGTGAATCAATGCAAGAATCAAGCTTTGGGTGGGAGTAGAGGAGTGAAATGAATGCTTTTGGAGTGTGTTTGGTCGTTGGAGGCAGCAGCCATGAATGAGGGGGTGAGAAGGTATAAATACCCAACCCCCCAAAACTAGCCGTTATGTGTTCTGCGAAGGGGTACCGGATCTTCCGACGTAGTGTCGGATCTTCCGAGATTTGAATTATATGAAGCAGAAACACTGAAATATGGCTAAGTCATGCAAGTTTCGACACAAGGTCCGGATGATCCGACACAAGTTCCGATACAAGGTTAGGATCATCCGACGGAAAAATATTGGAGACAGAGCCCGCCGGAACTTGTGGTCGGATCTTCCGGCCTAAGTTCCGACACCTGAGATAAAGACACACAAACTTGAAATCTGTCTAAGTGTTGAAAGATCCGACGCATGGTCCGAATCTTCTGATGGAAATTTAATTAGAGACAAAGCCGTCCGGAACTTGTGGGCCGGATCATCCGGCCTATGTTCTGACGACTGTACAAGGACTTTGAAAACTGGTTAAGTCATGGAAGTTTCGACACTTGATTCGGATCTTCCGACAGAAAATGAATTTCAGACAGAGCCGTCCGGAACTTGTTGGCCGGATCATCCTCTCGCCCGGGGAAGGGCAAGCGCGAGGAGGAGGAAGGCGAGGGCCAAGGGGTGCCGATACATCTGCCTTGAGCGCTCGGCGGCGCGGTGGAAGCCGTGCGCAAGTTCCGGCTGCCGAAAGACATGGAGGGCGACACTGCGGCGCGTTGCGAGTGAGACAATGGCTTGCTCACAGTTACCGTCATGAAGCAGCTTCCGCGGAGAAGACGACCAAGTCTGTGCAGGTCCATGTCGAAGTTTTTTTTTTGAAAGGTTCATGTCGAAGTTCTTTCCGCAATGTCTGAGTGTCTGACTGTCTCCTGCCGCTTGCGAAAGAGATTTTCTTTTTTTCAGATGGCTTGCGAACAGAGATTAGTAGCCTGCCAGCTTACTGTTGGATAAATTCGTTGCTACCCTATTTTTTGAATAAAATTGCTACCCTATTTCCCCTCTAAATTTATCCACTCTTTACAGTGCTATACTGCTATATACTACAAGATGCAGATATTCCATTTTAGTGACATTTAAACTGACAGGTTGTGTATGTTTCTGTTTCTGCAATTTCTAAATATGCTAATCGTTACTTGAGCACTTTGGATTGTTAGGAGACTAGAAAGAATTAGTGATAAAACTCAAACTCTATTAAACTGGAAGATGCAAAATTCAAGTCGTGTAGAAGCCATAACAAATGCTTGTAGTTCATGCATTTAAATGAAGAAAAATAATTCTTCATTGTTTATTTACTATGGTCTACTTTCTGCTTTCCGTGTGGATGCAAAGATGAATATTGGGGTACTTTACAGACAAGGTGTGAGAACATGACTGATTGTGGTAGTCGTGCATACTTCTCACGTCCATGCATAGTGAACACTCCCTTCTCTGCAGCACAAACAAGGCATTTTCTTTTATTTACAGAAATTGGGATGGACTTCAGCTGAAATCCACTTTTAGGGATGTGTCAGATTGACTTGACCATCTCGGCATCTCCTTCTCAGATGAGGTGCCATTACCTGGCAGTATAATTCCTCTAGGGTGTACTCTTCACATTTTAATTAGAGATCATCAATTATTGTAGAGACGCTCATTTACCCGTTGTTTGGAAACTACATTCCCCTAGAGTTCATTTCATTCTTTGGTTACTGTCTAAAAATGAACTACCGACTGCTTATGGAATGCTTATTCTGTTGTGAACAATAGTCCATCTGGCATTGATTCTTCTACTATGTGATGGATAAACAGATGTGGTCTGTGCTAGCTAAAATTTTCCAAGTGCACGAGGCAGATAACTTTGAGTCAATAGCTAAATGATGCTTTTTTGAGAAGAAATATGCAGTTATGAATATGTTCAGTTCAGCTTCTATCTCGAGTCAGACAAGAGCTTGTAGAAACTCATATACTAGGCTCCACAACAGGTGCTGCAGTGCAGGAGCTATCTGTAGGCCATTTGAAATTGCGACAAAGCTGAGATGTAGTCGTGATATTGCGAGCATTTCTGTTGCTTTTGGTGGGGGTTTTTTTTTACTTAGCTTGTAAAAAAGAATCCAGCTATTCTTCTAGCATTGTTTTAGTTATATACTAATTGGGTAGCATCTTGTTTTTGCATTTTATCCACGTGAACTGAGATGAGTTGTTTTGTAAAATTTTTCTTTTACAATAGTTGTTAGTTCATTTAAATTTTAAGCCCGTAGCAACGCACGGGCTATTACCTAGTCTTCAGTAAGAGCAGACCCGGTAGAAGCTGCCTCCTTGCAAATGTTGCTTCCAACAGGGAGTTACAAACGAAATATTATATGTGAAGGCAGGGAGTTTGATGCAAAGTTGGCTGGGGTCTGCGGAGGCCCATCGGGGCAGTATATTTTGCAACGCGGTACACGTACTCAATATTTTCTTGAGGCAGGTGTGTGGCTGACATGGTTGATAGCGACCACTTCCGCCTATCGATACTTACACGGCCGGAAGATCAGCAGCAGATACAACAGGAGCAAACTAAAACACACGATATCAGTTAGGCCAACCTACTCTGAGGCCTGGGCTCAGGCATCAATGCATCATCGCGCAAATACCACGGGGATGGTTCCGTGTACGTGAAACAAGTACCACCGCATTAACAATGAAACACATACAAACAGCTTATGCTGTGCCAACGCATAGAAACAAACACAGTTGCCAGTTCTTGGAATACCACTCAAAACATAAACGATGAAGTCTGTAGCAGTCACAATACATATTCCCTCGGCTATGGTCAAAGCAGTTCATGAAGATAAGGAAATTCCAAGGCCAACAAAGTAACGCAATTTAAGCAGACAAATCTTCAATTGCTTTGTGCGCCTGCAAAGTGAGAAAGAGATGTTAAATTCCCTGCTTATAGACGAAAGGAGCTAGAGCATAAGGTAGGATAATCAGTGGTCACACTATCACTAAATAGTGCAAAGAAGACCTGCATATTATGTGCCATCTTGCCTGAGATTGCAGGCTAAACAGTGACCCTGAATGAATATTGGATTGTCTATGTCATTTTTACATCCAACTTAAAACCCCACCAGCTCTTACTTAACACCATCTTAACAGTAATATTAGAAGTAGGTGATTGGAGCTGAACAGGCTATTATGCTGAATATGCATTTCAATTTTCAACAATTGAAATCATGGACTCTTACATGGAGGCAAGAGCATGGCTACATTAGTTCTCCCCATCTTCTGGTTTGTCTGACTTGTCTTCTTTTCCTGCAGTCCCAAAAAAGGGGTAATCTTCAGCTTTGCACATACATTTCCAAGAGAACCCAGTCATAACTCCTAACGTTACAGGATAGCAGTTCATCTGAAAGTTAAGTATAGTGCTTAGAGCACATTTCACTTTCACCAAGCCCATCTAAAAGGGCATATCAATTTGGTGGTAGAGTTTCATAAGGTATTCGTGTGGTGTTACCTGATAATGTGCTCTCTATTTCTATTCCATAATGCCATTTGTGCATGTGGAACATAAATCATATGCTATCTAAAAGAGCTATGACATACTCCCTCTGTCCCGTTTTATCTGTTGCCAGACAACAAATGTTATATCCAATGCAATAGGCAAATGACTCTGCTACCCCTATCTTTATAACATTAAAAAACAAATGTTGCGTGCTAACTGTGAGGAGCTGCGGCCGCTCAGGCTCGGTGTCCGAGGCGCGGAGGAGCAATGGCGGCTCTAGCTCGACGGCTAGGGTGGCGAGGCACGGAGCAGCAGCTGTGGAGTGCACGTGCCGTGGCGCCAAGCGAGGCAGCGGTTGAGCGGTGCCGTCGCTGGGCACACACGCGAGATGGAGCTCGTTGGCCACGGGGTGAGGAGCTAGCCGCCGCCGCATGCCACGGACAGCGAACACGCCGACCGCCGCTGGCCCGAGCACATGCCGATGTGGGGAGATTTCAAGGAGCCCGACTCCAGTCCCGGCGTCGGCGACCTCCGGAGCGCCGACCTCGCCGTCCCCTGCCGCCCTCACCGTCTCCGTCGTCAGCGGCAACGAGGAGCTCGGGCCACCGCGGTCGCGTGTCCCCGTGCGCCCGCTCTGCTGCAGCTCGCACGTGAGTCCCCGTCGGAGCTTGTGCAGGGAGTCGATTGAGGGTGGCGCTTGGGCGAGGTTGGAGATGAGTCTGGATTGTTTTTTTATTAGAAAAAGTTGGGTGGCGTGCGGGTTGTGTGGCCTTGAGAGGAAAGAATAGGATAGAATAGTGCGGTGCAGAAGCTATGGATTAGTAGGCCACGACACTTATTCTGGGACATTCTACTGTTTTAGCGACAGATAAAACAGAACGGAGGGAGTAGTTAAATATTGCAATGAAATTGCTGAACTGTGTACATAAATTGTCACAACGTACAGTTATTATGAAGATTTTCGGACAGATATTATACATTCTTATGTAGTAAGGTGAGGCTGAATGATGATCTCATACAAGATTCGCTCATCTAAAGGAAGGAACATGGATGTCATAGCATGACAGTGCTGGCAGACCTTTAGTGAAAGGAAACCAAAATCGAACATACCTCTCCCTGGCCATGCAATGGTGCCAGCAAATCTTTAACAGATGGATCATTGAGATCAACACCAGGAAGCTATTATTTCACACAGAAATGGACCAATTAGTGACTGAAATGATGAAGCTGAAACTATATCTGTATGTCACTAGTTTAAAAATAAAACGTACCTTCTCAAGGATAGATGTAACAAAAGATAACACCTTCCTCTTATCAGAGTCACTGAACATGTTAGCATCCGGGATAGACATTTGACGAGCTGCATATATAAACAATCAGAATAGACATTAGAACATGGGAATATTAGAACATGTGGTAGATAAAGAAAAAAAGGCTTCCTAATAATAGGTATCAATAGAAAAAGAAAACAGCATAGCCCGTGTTTAGTTCCCGAAAACTTTTCGGTGAAAAGATTTCGGGTTACGATTTTATCAATTTAGGAGTAGTAAATGTAGACGAAAAAGGTGGAAAGTTATATGGATAGGTTGGAAATCTCGAGACGAATCTAACGATGGTAATTAGAGGGTAATTAATCCATAATTAGCGGATGGTTACTGTAGCATTACTATTGTAAATCATGGATTAAGTAGGCTCATTAGATTCGTCTCGTGATTTACAGGCTATCCATATAACTTTTCACCTTTTTCGTCTACATTTAATACTCTATGCATCTAAGATTCTCCTTCGATGTGATGGGTGAAAAGATTTCGTTTTGGAACTAAACAAGGGCATAGTGAAACGGAGAAAATCAATAAGATCTCGGGATAGTCCAACTCTGCTGATACACTCACCACTGGAAGCACACGCAGAAATCCACACGGAAGTCCATGCAGATTCTTCCCAATCAGAAACTTCTTCCCCCCTTGGGCACACCTCGTACAAATCATCACTTGTCTGAACATAAAAGTACATACGTTAGTTAAAAATTAACAAGTGACTCCACATTATCCATTGTGATAACTAACGCTAGGACCCCAAATTACATAGTGACCCTCTTAAAAATAAATTTCAGCTTCCATTCCAAAACGATAATTACACAGGGACCCCCTTAAAAATAAATTCTAGCTTCCATTCCAAAATGACAAATTACATAGGGACCCCTTAAAAAATAAATTCCAGCTTCCATTACAAAATGGGGAGGCTATTGCAATCTCAGAAACACAAAAAAGAAGAGTAAAAAAACAAGAGAGAAAAGAAAAAGGGCACAATGCTGCAGTGATAAGAACATTGATGGCCAAATTGCACCATTCTACAAATAAATGCCCTTTTAAAATACAATATTTGCTATCTCTGAAATTCCCATTTAATTACCAATCCATTTCATACAAAATTCTTCTCATAGTATCACAATAACCAAAAACAAGTCAGTATCCAGGCCTCACTAAGCCACCTGTGAGGTGCTTGCTAGAAGGATGCCAGAGTTCGGATGACTACCTATTTGATGCAGTTTACAAATTATCCATCCATCTTAAACAAAACATGACAGCATGTTGTCAATTTCAAAAGGAATTAAACTAAGACAACTCTTGCTCCCACAATATCACCACTTACGACCCTCCATTTTTCATGTTTTTAGTTATTTTGCCATACTACAAAATTTCACCATCTTCCATGTTACTTGGTGGAAGATGAAGAACACGAATTTACTTAGCTTTGTTTGCTGCCTGACATCTGAAAGAGATTAGCTTGTTAATGCATGTGCTACTGTTAACTTTATGTACCCTTTTTACTTTCAGGCTCAGCTTGTTAGATTGTTGGAAGAATTTGGTACTACAGTACACTCTATAATTCTATCTTCAAACCAATCAGGTAAACTTTAATATCACTGAAAGATGACGCCATTTGAAAAATCTACCACCTTATCACGTTTTCATACACCATCCTTCTCACTATATTCTCCCCATTTTACTCCTATCGGGTGAACGCGGTTGCGCTCTCCCTCTACATCACCGCCAGGCTTGACACCAAAGGCACAACATGCTTTTGAGTATGGCTATGCATTTGTTCGTCCTGGACCTTAAAAGCTAAGCTCCACTGACAATCCATGAGCCCCTCATTACCGAACTGCGCTGCTTGCGTCACCTCACTGCCCCCTCAGACATGATCCCCACAAGCTCCCACACGGGACTTGCCCTAACGCCGTCCAGTGCATGCCACCCTTGTCACTGAACGGGAGAATAAAGATATAGAGCACGGACAGCAGGGTTGCAGGAGCCAAATCGTTCATGTGGGGGGGGGGGGGGGGGGGGGGGGGGGTGTGGGTCGGGGTCTATCATGACCACTACAGACTGGTAGTGGAGAGCAGAGGCTCTAACTTGACCTGGAGGATAGTGGCCCAGCATTGCGTCGAGAAGAGAGGAGGCATGAAAAGCAAGTGCAGGAGGAAGAAAGTTGTTCATAGTGGAGAAGACGGAAGGATAAACGGATTAAAAGTATTTACAGCAAATGTGACAGATTGGTAGATTTGTAACAGTGACATCTTTTGGTGGTATTTATGTGTACTCGGTCAATTTGATGGTACATTTCTGAAACTAGAAACTATGGTTGGTTATCACAGACCTGGTTCTTGGATGATTTTTAAGGCAATAACTGCAACTGCATAGCAGAATAAAGCAGTAATGAAACATTAAAAAAGGGATTGAGCCAAGCAGCCAGTTGAAGTGTTAAACCTTGGATTGTTTTCACCATGCATTCCCATCCCTGCCATTATGAGAGCAGCATTTTCTAGTGCTAGGTTGAATGCCCTAGTTCGCAAGGATTTCAACTAAATAGTTCAAACTGATCACATTTTTCAGCAAGAAAGAAAGGTAGTGGCCCTGTTAGGAAATACCTGGTTTAGGTAGCGGGTGAAGTCAGAAGTAAAAATCTTGAGGTATGGAGCGCATCCTTTTTTCTCAGAAGGGGCCTTGAACGCCGACACCACACCACCAAGGCGCATGTCAAGGCCGAGCACATACAGTTCTGTGGGTGCAATTATGTCTCGCTTGGGATTGTACTTGTGGTTATGGACGGAGAGGTAGATGACATGAGGCTGCAGCATGCTGATGACTGGAAAACTGGGCATCAGTGACAGATCATTGTAGTGTGGGTCATGCCAGAGATCTCCGATGCGCACCGAGTGCAGCAGGTGCCACTGCCATTCGGTCGGGCTCCGGGGGCTCTTGAGGATCCATGTTGTGAGCACCATGTCAGCCATGGGGATGTTGTCTTGGTTGAAGCCCTCTATTGAGACGAACTGCAAGGTGTTGTCGTCAATGCAGCACATGGAGCGGTACTCCTCCGGCCAGCCCTTCTTCATTGAATCTGTCTCGATCTCGGGGTGCAATGGGATGAAGTGGAAACCACCACTTGCAAGGTTGTCAGTGTGCAGGTTGTAGACCAAGACCCCTGACTAGAAGATCAACCCAGCAGAGCGAGGTGGATCCAACTGCAAACACCATGTCTGCACGGAAGGATGGGTGGTCTTGGTGACTGCAGGGGATGGGGAGCTCCACCTCCTCAGGGATCCACTGGCCCTGCACATCGCTGGAGATCCACGTGAAGAGTGTGGCCTTGCCTGTGGGGAGGTGCCTCCGGCCGTCTCTGCAGAGGAGGAGCTCGGCGAGGAGGTACCCACCATCGGGCCGTGATTGGATGGCGACGGTGCCGCCTCCCCACCCCCGTGCTATGTGGCAGGGGGGGCACCAGGGGGGGACACCGTCGCGCGGCAAGATGGGCGGGACGATGGCCACGCAGTTGGCCTGGGTATCGTAAACCATGTAGAAGCCAGGCTCGTGGTTGCCGGGGCTGCAGTTGCCGAGGCAGAGGAGGAGCAAGCTCTTGTGGCTCCCAGCGATGAAGGCGGTGCCGGGGTAAGAGCGCCTGGAACGGCTGGGTGGCCAGGCGATCTTGATTGACAAGCGAGTCACGCCGGGGGCATCAGAGACCTCACAAAGGCAGGGCTCGGTGCCGTTCAACATGTCCATGTAGTAGGCCTCTTCTTCGTCGTCGTCGCTGTCGAAAGAGAAAGACAGCGGCACCTTGTACACGGCGGCAGCGGCGGCGCTGGAGGATGTTTTGCGCTTGCGCAGCTCCTCGAACGCCTTGCACTCGATCTCCTGGAACCGGATCCGCTCTGCTTTGTAGGCAGCCTCCCTAGCATAGACGCACTTGCCCTTGAATTTTTCGAGGACAAGGTCAATGGCCTCATCGTATGAAATCCCTCCTGATTCTTTGATGAAGGCTTGGACTTCATCGACGAATCTCACGTGGCGGTCGACCAACACCATCGGCTGGAATCGGCCCGCCGTGGGTGGCAGCCCCATGATTGCTGCTGCTGGTGCTGGTGGTGGTGGTGGCGGTGGTGGTGGTGGGTGGGTAGGGTGGCGGTTCCGCCGGCGGCGTCGCCCGTAAGCCATGGTTGCTGTTGCTGCTGGGTGGGATGGCTGATCCGCCGGCGAGGAGGAAGAGGGGAACTCTTTCTTGGTCTTCCCTTCTCCTAGATCTAGGTCAGGATACGACGGCGGCGGCGCACAAGAGAGAGTTTTTTTTTTTTTTTTTTGAAAAACCAAGAGAGAGTTTATAGATGCGAACCCGCAACCAAAGCGAACGGTCGAGATGGTGGGAGGCTGGCGGAGACTGAACGGAGTGGATGCCTCCTCTCTCTCTCCTTTTGTTCTTTTTTTTTTTTTTTTTTTTGAGATCAAGGAAGAATTATATTATACCAAAGATGAGTACATCGTTAAGTTACACGTAACACTCTTAACGTACTCACGCACTAAGCAGCTCCAAAACTCGATCACAAACCTATGTAAACAATCAAATAGAAGGCCGCACAGGCATACGCTCAGCAAGCAGGCTGAGAACAAGCGCCCAAAGAACGACGACCAACATTCCTGTAGGCTGGAACGAGCACAATCTTTTTCTTCCTTCTTGTGTCTTTCCTCTTCCTCTTTCTGCCACCGATGAAGAAGAGAGACTGATCCCAATCTATCCGATCCGAGACTCATTGACATCAGCTCGGGGGACAGACCTAGTCTCACAAGCCTTTCATCGTGGTTGGATCTAACCACGACAAAACGGAGAAGTGGCCGGAGAAAATTATTCCATGACGACGGCACCATCCCCGCCTCGATGTCGCCATCCGGAAACCTAATTCTCCATGTCGTCGCCTCAAAAAAGTTGTCGACGCCGTAGATGCCGTCACCTCCTTCGTCGGTGCCGCCATGGAGAGACTCAAGCCACCCTATCTCGTCGCTGTTGCCAGCGAGAAGAAGGAGGAAACAAATCTCCCATACCACGAAACGCGGCATGGAGAACCCTAACCCTAACCTAGACTCGATCTACCAGAATCTATTGGAAGAGATGGATCCCCGCTCCCTCCGGCCTCCGACGAGATGCCGGAGGTGGGAAGGGAGGGGGACCAGCGGTGGTGGAGACGGAAGGCCGGCGGCAGGACGGGATCGGCGCCGCCCGTGTCGCCTGGAGGCGACGCGGGGGCAGGCGGGCGACGGGTTACTCGGGGATCGTTGGACTGTGGCGCCTAGTGCGCATCTCTCTCCTTTTTGTTCGTGCGGCCAGTTTGGTTCCTGGCCCAACCGGTCGAGTCGGACGGACCGGCCGCCATACGAGTTGGACTAGTTTTGTGGTTAGGGCATGTACAGCCCGTCTGTATACCCCGTCTCTGTCTTAGTAAATATGCAAAATGCTCCCCGTAGACACCTAGAGACGGGCTCCCCGTCGTGTGATGAGGCGACGCCTCCATCCCGTTCTCCCAGGCGGAGCCGACGCCTGCCTGTGCGTTGTAGCTCGTCGTCTTCACCAGGCGACGGGTGGTCCGGATCCTGCGTGCCCACGTTCGCTCCTCTCCCAAATCCTTCGCAGGCCACCGCGCGTGAGATTCCCCGCCAAAATCACCTCCCACCGCCAAAATCGCCGTGCCTTGCACTTTCCTCGCCGACCCGTGCTGCCGGAGGAGCTCCACCTCCGTGCTCCGCCTGGTGCTGCTCCGTCGCCCGCTACGGGCTACTCCGCCCCGTCCGCCGCGAGCTGAGCTTTAGCAGCCGCCATGGCTGAGCTTCCGGGTTCGATTTGCCTCTCGTTTTTGGCATGAAATCTCTCCTCACTTTCGGTTCATGCTGATTGTTGGGAGCTGAGAAGAGTGTGGTGCTAGCCTGTCAGATCTGGTGAAGCTTCGTCGTTGGTGCTGGACTGCCGGCAACACGAGCTCGAGCAAGCGGGTGCTCCATAGCAAGCGGGGTTGCCGGAGCTACTGCTCCCTAGAACGCGCTGCTGGCGGAGCCACAGGCCGCGAGCAGCAGGAGTTGGGCTGCCAACGTGGGGATGAGCTGAGGTTCAGATAGCAGAAAAAATAGCGTCCGCAAGAACTTCAAGCGCGCCCTATCATGGTTCATTTGGGCTTAGTTGAGTAGACAAAAGTAAATTTTATTTCAGGCTAAATGAACATTTAGTACGCTGTAATGACAAAAAATGATATGTAGACCTAAATTTCAATGTCTACTCCAAAAGAATCAATTCATACAAACCTACATGACTTGTAGCAGGAATTCCAGTTTGTGAGTCTATTATATTCCTAAATAAATTGCACAATCAAATATAAAAGAATAAGCCACCATTTAAGAGAACCAATGCATCAAAATAAACAACATCTATATTATTGTCTGTACAGCTATATCCATATATGGATATGTTCTTGAGGAATCATACACCCCAATGATGCTTAGGAATGACTTCGTGTTTTTCAAATGGACACTAAAGACATTGAAAATACCAAGCAACAGGTGCAATGTGCAATTTTAAATCAGCAAAATCATCATATGGAAGTACTGTGGAAGAAGGAACAGGAAGGAGAGGATTCTGGTTTAAGCTTCTTGACACTGACTCAACAATCCAGTAGCTGATGCAGTTAAGTCAGCGTTCCCAGGAAGGATATCAACTCATTAAAAAAAAAACTTCAGACAACTCCTTAGGCACCATCCATCTTTTTTGCGATCCTTTTCAGATTAATATCGCATCAACCATCAAGTTCATTTTCCTTGAATGAAAATCTTCAATCGAAAGAAGACTGCAAGGGGAAAAGATCAAGCACTCGTGCAAAATCATCAGACATTACAGGTTAAATCAATACAATAATCATCGTCATTAGAATTTAGGACTTCAATCTTCCGGGCCTAATATCTGGCTGTTAGGCCTTGACATCAAAGGCTACACATATCTACATGGAAACAAGAAAGAAGATGTGGTATGTATTTGCTTCCATGCCAGAACAAAGCACAAAAAACCTGAAAGAAAAAGGGTTCCCATAAGGCTTGATAAAAAAAAAGTTTGAGCAACAATGGCAACCTGCATTTGCTTGAAAGCAGCAACCTTTCATTTTCAAGCTTTTTACAACACTACGTCTAGAGCATATAACTTGTGTTTTGCATTTTTATCAAAGTTTCCTTGAAACTAATATATTAACTCTAACTTGTGTTTTGCATTTTTACATATTAACTCTAACTTGTGTATGTAGAAGAATAGATTGCATAATTTGAAGCCTATATCACCAATAGCATTTTTTGTCCAAGACCTCTAAAAATATGAACCCTGATGTAACAACAATTGCATATTATCATGTTAGTCTCTATAGAACTTTCAGAGGAGTAAACAATAAGCACTCATTGGAATGATAGGAAAAGGCACATTATTTATTTTCTTCTATACTAAGACTAAGTAATCTCAGCTAAACTCTAGTTTACTTCCTGTCAATCATATCCACAACAGCCTGTTACCAGCTGTAATGATCCCAGCAAAATATCTTCTTGTTTGCATACGACATGTTCTATTATTGTCTAAACTGCAGTCAAATAGGATGAATAAATCACAAACATACATTACAAAAAATAGGCAAACTGACCTTTGGACAGCCAGATATCGGTTCACCTCCACTGCAGCAGTAGAGACAACTTCAAGTCAGCAGCAGCAAAAGCCTATGCAGCCACAAGACATGAAACATAGAGCAGCGCGTGGCAACAATGGGTCTTTCTAGGATAGATCAGAAAAACATGTAGTCAGATAGGCGCAGATAGCAGTACAACCACGCATCATCAAATTTATAGGAAAACAATGCTATTATTGTAGGTTTCATTTTGTACATTGACATGCGTTAGAATGTTGTTTCCAAAGAATAAACAGTTCCATGGGCAACCAAGACTCTTCATATGAAACTTCACTACACAAAGCTATTCTTCACAACACTGCCGTCAGAGTACATTTTGTTATGAGAGCAGTTATCACCTAACATTGTGTTCTAGTTAGAGTACATTCTTTCTAATGACATACTGCCCTACACCCCTTGCCCAAAAAGAGTATAAGTTCTGTCCTAAACATTCAGAAAATCTCTTTATCACAAGCGAAGTCATAACAACACGAGTGCAAGCATAATCAAACCAAGAACACGAAAATTTGCCCGCTTCTTGGTAATTTGAACATTAAGATCTAGTAAATACAAGTACCAGAATCATATCCAGTTTTATAATAATAATTTACTAAGCCTTTTATCCATCCAATTGGAAAACAACTCATCAGCAAATGCTACCATTTAGCCCCCAAATACTTCAAGCCCCTTTGTTTTCATTTTCCAGTGGCTGCAGCTTGCGTATCTAACAGATTACGACAGCAGAAAAAGGCAAGCAGTATCCTTTTTTACATCTATCTTGCCCAATTCATTGTAGCATAATCAGTAGCTTTCACAAGTCACAACACTCTGATACTGCCCCAAAAAAATGGCACTTAGCTCAGAGGGAACAATATTTAGTTCTAATTACCGTAGATAGGTGGAGTTCTCACTGCCTTCTTACAATTCCATCTACTGGGCATTTCTGGTTGTTATGGTAGGGTCCAACTTCAACGGTAAGTACAACACCAAGCAGTAGGTTTAAGACAAGGCATATAGTTCCAAGCTGCCATCATGGACTTCATATGTAATACGATTGGCCAAAACACCAAGCCGAAACAAGAGCAGTCACCCTTTAAAACAAAAGTACTATTGTCTTTGAACCAGCGAAAGATGATTGTGCATTTTACTTGCCATAAATCCAAAGATGATTGTGCATTTTACTTGCCATAAATCCAGGATAACATGTAGCACATCAGTTGTCTGAAGCAACAAAATGTGTATCACCTACATAGCTCCTATATATCCAAACTTCCCCCAATTTTATGATGATTCCAACACTAATATAGTAAAATACTACAAGCATACACCAATTCTCCTAAGTCCTAATCCTTTCTTATCCCTGGTAAAGCATACAACGATGCTCCTAAATCCTAACCCTTGCTTATCCTTGTTAGCATCTAAGAGTAGTTTGGCGTGAGCACGTTCCAACAATCTACTGCCCGAATAAAGGATGTTACCTGGAGATGAAGGAGACCCCTATGTAGACTCAAGAGTAGATCTGAGGGCGCTAGCTCTTGAGCATCATAGTACGCAGGGCAGGTGCTGCAGGTAGCAGTCGAAGAGGATGTAGTTGTGCTGTCGAAAGGGAGGGCGGGCACGCCAAGCCGAAGGCGCCCATCTCCGCTAGTTCCTTCACCGTCGCCGCCGTCATGGAGCCCCCGCCGAGCAAGCGCTGCGCCCCGTGCGCAGCCGTGGACCAAGGTCAGCCCCGCTGGGTTACGCCCCGCCGTGGGCCCAGGCTGGCCCCAACAAGCAGGGGAGGCGGCGAGGGAAAGCAGGGAGGAGGAGGCGGCGACCGGGAGGACTGAGGAGAGAGTGAGCGAGGGAGGCGGCCGGGAGGAGAGATAGGCGGCGGCCAGCAGGCCGACGCGACGGCGCGGGCGAGCAGGAGCGGCGGGAGGGGAGGAGAGAAAAGGGAAGGGTGAAAGACCTAGGGTTCGGGGTTGGGGGGTGTTTCTGAAAAAAGTCCTTGCGGGGGATTTTTACAAAAATAACATTCGGTCTTGAGTTTTCTCTTCTACGCATCAAAATAAAGTTTAATTAGAGGGTCTATATGAAAACTATCTGAACGTGGGCACTGTTCATTTGGACGATCTGGACTTCGTTGTAATTCTTAAAAACTGGAGAGCTTTTCCGCAAAATGTCCAGCGCAGGCGTTCTTGCACCTTGCAGCGCTCTCGCTCGCCGAGCTCTCGGTTGAGCCACGTCGACAAGAAGGACGCGTGAAGCGCGGAGGTGCGAGGAAGGGCCAGCTGCTACTAAGAAACCCGACTAGAACATCGCCCTATCACGATTTCAATCTAATTCCTTTGAAATTATGATTTTAATTCAACTCCTCTAAACCCTTCAACTATCGCGGTAGAACAAATCATGTACATAGGCTGTCGCAAATAGGGAATGACTAATGAGTGGAGGCAAAGAAACTTATGTATAGTGAAAACAGGTAAAGAAACAACAAAGCAGATTTTATCATGACAAACTTAGAGTCAAAGCCATTTCCTAATTAAATTGGTTAGTATTGGCGTATTTGCTAGGGATCGCATTGGAATTTCTAACTACCAAACATTTTAACGGGTTGCTTAGAACACCGATCCAAATAACATGAGAAGTTCTAAAACATTTTCAAGACCAAATAAAGTTTGAATTCTCAACCACACCATGCCTCTTAAATATGATGAACCAGCTTCATATTTAACTTATCCACACAACCAAAACGAACAATGAGTAACAACTTATGAAATGGAGAAAAGATTAGCACTATAAAAGAAAATAATTCCGACTTCCACATAACTACCGAAATCATGATACAGCCATACAAGGGGCTACTAAATTTCCAATAGCAGTAAATGTTATTAGGCCAAAGCACCAAAACAGGCTAAATATTTACAGATGGACCAACAGCTAAAAAACTGGAACATCATTGGTTAGCGCGCCCCCACGGGAAGTTCTGGAAAAGACCTCGAAAGCACCCTAAACTTCAGCAAGAGCTCTAACCCATGCAGGTCTGACACCCATCACTGCATGGCCTCGGGGGCTACTGTCGGTGTCAATCCTGGGAGAGGCCCTAAAACAGCGATAATCACCAACTAAACCGCCGGAACCTATTAACCAAGCAAAAAACAAGTGTGGAAGCCTTGATCCGCTGTCAAGCTCGAGGGTATCCTGCCCCCCTCGAGCGAGGCGGAACTCCGCCTCGCTCGAGACTTCTCGCTCGAGGCCCGGAGGCCGCTCCCGATGCCCAACTCCGCCTCGCTCGAGGCCCCTCGCTCGAGGGCCCACTGACGGCTCACCTACCCGCGGACAAGGGCATTAAATGGCTCTGCGCGGTCTGGGGCAAGGAAGTCAAGCGGCGAATCATTAGCCCATCCCCGGTCATCTCCGCCAACCCCTGACCCCGTGCGGTCATTTCCGACACCGTGCGGTCATCATCTGACCCCCTGCGGTCATCCTCTGCGTCATACAGCGTGGTGAACCTGTGTGGCGTCACGGGCCCGAGCGATGTGACAGCCCTGTACTGTCACGCTCCCCCGTTCTACCAACTCCGGTACGGGGACCCCTCGAACGAATAGAGGGAACCCTCGAACGGGCCCGTGGCCTGCTGTACTTGATGATGACGACCCACACCGACCCAGAAAATCAGAAGCATAAGGAGCGCACGTCATGTACAGGGAACGTCGCGTCTTCCGCCAGAACGCCATACGCCGGGGAGTCGCCTAATCCGACAACACAAGCCAAGACAAAGGTCACGCCCGAGGTCACGCCCCGTCGTACGCCGACACTGTGCTAAGTACTGTCCTCCTACTGTTTGTAACTGCCCCTCTTTGAGCTATAAAAGGAGGAGGCAGCCCCACGGAACAAAAGACGGACCGGAGACTGATTCACACACTCACTACTTAGTTCAAACCAAGAACACGACCCTCACTCGTTCTAAGGGACCTGGAGGCTCATCTTCCTCTCCCGCCGAGCTTGTAGCCCCCCTACTGCGAGCACCCCCGGTGCGAGGCAATACAAGTGCACAAGCACACCCTGCTGGACGTACGATCGATAGATCGGAACCAGGATAAACCTCGCGTCACCATATTGCCCTTGCATCGACCATCGAGAGACGGGACACAGCGCACTTTTCTGCAGGTGATTGGAGCCCCGCGCGGTTCCGGCACCGACAGTTGTATTGCATTCCAGAAGGGGTAAGTTGTTTTTGTTTGCTTGATGTTTGAAGAATGCATTAATAATCTGGTGGGCATACAGTTTCATGCATATTTACTTGAAGAAAATAAAGTCAGTAAACTGACTGCACTGAGATACAAAAGTGGGTAAACTTTTTTCTCCTTCAAGGTGTGAGAAAATGTTGACTGACTATCACATTCACAAAGGTCACAAAATGAATACCTTTGAACCTACTCCAAAAGCTATAACACACGCACAACCACTTCCAACAAACGTTGTTCTCAGCAAAATGAAACAAAAAGAAGAAAAATATATGTAACACATCCCCTTACAGTGATTCATTGCTGTCGTCACTTTCTTCACACAAAGGTGCAGATTGGATTATAACCCGAGCTCCAGAAGGAAGCCTGCAGTTTTAAAACAGCCTGTTTTGTCAGTATCTAGAAACAAAACCAGTATATGCAGAAAAGAGAACAGTAGTTTTCATAAAACATATATGATAACAGCGAGAGGCAACTCAACTTTCTTCGATCTTGATCACATCTTTTTCCTCGTGGAATGACTCTATTCTCGCAGAAGATAGTTTAGCCAGTGATGGATCAGTCATCCTATTGCTTGCACTCTTTGATGAACCCAGTGGCGAGGATCTAGCACTATATTCTTGTCGACTAGAGCTGTTCCTCACGTCAGAGGCAGGGGAGAGTATTGTTCCATTTCTCGATTGCTTACATGATATAATTCTGATAGTTTGTGGGAGACACCTGAAACTGCCTGGCTCAACAGAGCTTTCTGTATCACTGTTGGAATGTGCTCCTCTATAAACCCTGGAAAATGTTCAAAGGAAGTACTAGGTCAAAAATCAGTACGCCCAGAGGTACCAACAAAGGCCTAACCGTATATAAACAATGGAACTGTTTGAGTGATGTAACAAAACGCTGAATAATAAAAGTGATAGTCTGCAAATTTCTAGCTTAGGGACATTGCAGATAACATGTTCAGTTTTACACCTAAAGTAGCTGCCTAAGAAAATTACATGGTTTGTTTTCGTCATCTTCTTGTTGTTGTTGTTGTGCAAAGTCAAATCAACATTTCTTCCTTTGCCAACGAGCCAAGCAATTTTCTTTACTTTACTTTTCTTTTTTGCCTTCCGTTGAATGCAACAACCTACCAGAGAGATATCCCAAACCCTTGAAAAGCTTTTTACAGTCCAGAACAAACCATGAGTGTGGTATAACAAAGTCAACGAATAAATCTTCCACATCAAACTCTCCGTAACTATGTTTTGTAGAAATGAGTTTTTATTTTTTTGTACCTTGCCCTCTAGAGTCTAGTCTAGAAACTATCATAACATAGAACGAAGAAAGACATAAGAATTAATTTAAGCCTTTAGCATGCAACATTAATGCGACTAGTTAGCACCCAACACTGATAAGAAGATAATGAGGCATGATAGGCTACACTATTCAGGATACAATCATGCATTGTTCTTACTGGCAGCATATAATAGTCCAAGACCAGAAGTTCAGAACAATTTGCGGTAGTATTATATACTGTACCTATCCTCGTCATAAGATGATGAGCGTTTGAGTGTGCTGATTCCTCTCCCAGACTCATCCTGCTTCTTGGTCTCGACCAAGCTCCCACTGAAACATTCAGACTCTGGATCTCTCATTCCAATTGCTCGTGAATTACAAGGGATTTTGTCAAGGTGTCGCAATGCCACAGGAGTGGAGAACACTGGAGAAGGGAACTCAACTTGTGTAAACCGAGGCCTGTATGTTGGGATGATCCCAAAGCCTCGGTGCTCTTTGACAGATATAGACCCACAAGTGATAAGCTGCATTAGCAAATTGGCTGGCTTGAGCTTCACACCCATTGAGCCAAACATATGTTCCTCCTCTAGTGTTCTGAAGCTACTTCTCCTAGTGGCTTCCGCTCTTATCAGGGACTCCAATGTCTCAACTCTGCCACCTGGTGAAGCATCAGACGAACACACCGCTGGCGATTCTCGAACGATTTCAGGCCCCTTTGGTGATACCAGCTCACTCCTTTCATGGCATTCTTGAATCTCAGCATCTGATGTGCCAGCATCCATGGACAATCCTGTCACACGAGTATCCTTCTCAGGAACATCTCTCTCACTGTCATCTGTTGTGTGGCAGCATCCTGAGCCCCAACGGGCTTGCAGACTCTGAACTCTGAAGGTCCTGGCGAGCTTGCCTCTGATAATGGAGCATTTCTCCCTGCAGGTTCAGGGGACTGGTTGCCAGATGAGCTTGAATGCATAGTCCGGCATTGCTCATCCTCGTGGTTGGTGGAAGCCGACGACGATGGTAGCAATGGTGATTGTGCCTGTTGCTGTGGCCGTGGAGTAGTAGGCGGAGGTGAGATGTCCTTGACGACGGCAGATGGAGATGATGATGAGGAGCATCCTTCTTGTGAACCCCGCGACTGAGGGGACTCCTCTTTGGGGTGCTTGGGACCCTCGACCTTTGGGTTGCTGACGCCGTTCTGCGGGCGATCTAAAACAACACACATGGACAAATTGAAGCAAGATCTGATGAACACGTGATTAATCTACGTAGCGTCAATTCGTCTTCCTTGGTATGAAAACCGCTATGAAGGGCAGGCAATTGATAGGTGGGAGTAGAGTAGGATACCTGGCGGCGGCGAGCGGTCGAGGATCTCGGAGCCCTTGAGGATGTACTCGTTGCCCTGCGCGGGGAGCACCAGATCGTCCTCGGACAGGTCGTGCCACACGAAGCCGTTCTTGTAGCTCCTGGCAGCCGGCGATACAGAACGGAACGGATCATCAAACCAAGCAGCAGGTGTACCAGTTAGAAAAGATAGGATTTTTAGGCGTCATTCTCCTGTATTTGATTGGATTGGATCCCCGAAATCGAAATGGTAGTGCGGTAGTACCTCTTGCAGGACCAGGAGTACAAGGAGGCCATGCCCTTCCCCCGCAGCACGTTGAGGCGGTTAATCACATCTGCAGCAGCAACGGGCGCCATTAACGCGAATCGCATCAGCTCGTTGGTAGGAGTACATTGCATAGAGGTGGGCGGTTACGGTTGATTCGATTTGGGCCCCGAAAGGCGACGCCTTTATTGAGGCTACGGAGCTTGGAGGGAGGACTGACCTCGCAGGTAGAGGCCTTCCTCCGGGGAGGCGAGCGGCACCTCGATGAAGTGCGGGTGCTCCAGATGGCGGTTCCGGCAGAGGTAGTACACCACGGCCACCCTCTTCGGCGGCGCCGCCGGGGCCGGGGGCGGCGACCGCGCCGGGGCCTGGTGGTGGCTCTTGCCCGGCGGCTCGACCCAGACCTTGTTGCGGCCGGGGCTGGGGCTGGAGGAGGCGGAGGCGGCGGCGCGGCGGCGCGTGGGCCTCCCCTCCATCCGTGCCCCGGCTGGAGGAGCCAGGCTGGCCTTGAGCAATGGCGCGGGCGGATCAGATCGCACACGGAATGGTGCTGGGCATGGGCACAGCGGCGACTGGAAAGAAGCAAATGGAAATGCGGGGAAGAATCAATCAGTCGAGTCGAATCGAATCGAATCGAGAGGCGGGGGTTTGCCTTTGCCTTTGCCTTTGCCTTTGCCTTGCCTGTGTGATTGGTTTGGGTTGGGAGGAGACGAGGGCCAGGGTGGCCAAGCAAGCGGGCAGAGGCGGCGAGATGACGGGAATCGGGAGGGAGGAGAAGGCGAGAGCTAGGCGGCAAAGCAATAATGGAGCAGGAGCAGCATGTTGTGTGTTGTGTAGGTGCACGAGCACGACGCGACGCCACTGTTGCTGACGGACCCGTATGCTATGGTATCATGGTATGCAGCTCTCCCCTTCCCCTCCTCGTGTCCTCATGGCCACCACCAACTCAAGATTCCGGACGACAGGGAAAGATGGCGACGGACTCGTGCACGCCAAGACCTGCCTGCCGAGTTAGGAAGACGATGATGCAATGCAATCAGCAGAGCCGGCGGTGAAGAGTGAGAGATCTACTACTTGGCTGGCTGGCTGTCAGTCTCAGTCCTTCGGTGCTGGGGTTTGCTGCTTGCTTCGCTTTTCGATGGATGGCATGGCTTTTTGGCCGCTAATGCTTGGGTCATAGCAGCTCATTTCTGCTTTCTGCTGTCTGCTCCCTTGTCTGTCTTGATCACCTCAGCTCCCGGCTGATCAGCAAAGCCAAATCATCTCCCTTTTGCTTGCTCTGTGGCTGTGGTCGCTCGCTTTTCCCTTTCTTTCCGTTCCCCAGCTGAAGCTGATCTCCTGATCTCCACCTCCACCAAGCCCCCTCTCCTAGTATCAGTGATTCAAGTGTGCTAAACTCTCACTGCTAGCACTTGTACTACGTACAGTAGCAGTAGCTTTCCTTTTGGTGTGTGTGGGGCTAGGTTAGTGCAATAGTAAAATGTGGTCACTCACTCGTAGCCGTGGGCACCGTCTCCTGTCCTGTCCAACTCATCATCAGAGTCTCTGGGTCTCGCTCATGTGCCCATGTGCACCACAAATCCAGGTTAAACCTAACTGCTAGTCGTATGGATGGCACGGTTCTGTAAAAAATTCTCCACCGTCTGGTCGCTTTCCTTCATCAGTAATAAGCAAAGCAAAAAAAATCCCCGGCCCATTGGTGAGCCACATGCATGGGGGGCAAAAGCAGACGCAGTAAGATGGGATAGATGGCAAATGGAACACCTGCAGTACATATTTTCAGCATCATCATCGATCTCTCATACCACCTGCCATGTCTTTTGCTTTATGCCTAACATCAGTAGTACTGTAGGTTGGGGAAGAAAGACTGAAACTAACGCCTTTCAGCTTTGAGCTTTATTTGCATTCCAAATCATGCCTTTTGACATGTGATTAGTAGGAGACACCTTTAATTTAAAACTCTAATGGAAGGAAGGAAGCTCACTGGCAGTTCGAATTGGACACTCCTACTATGCGCGCGCTAGGCTACGATTATTCCTCAAGCTTGGAAGTAAGTTAAGAGTGCCTTCCCATGTGAGGAACAAGACAATGCATCCAGTGCAGACAAACAAACCCGAATAAGAAGCAGCAGCAGCAATTAGAGATCGCTAGCTAGACATACACTAGTTATTATTATGCACGAAAGCTCTCCTGCACCTAATGTCCTGCACACATGTGGACTCTGCTTCCCTCCTTTTGTAGTGTTCTACAAGAATCATTATATTTGCCAAACAAAATCACCACTGTTCTTGCCTGCCCTTAGTTGATTTGCAATTACTCCTGCTGATGCGAGATCCGAGATGGGGCAACATTTGGAAGCAATTAGATATAGTACATAGATTTTTGACAACAAAGTGTGCTTGCATCCTGCAATTTTTTTATTGTTTATCCATCCACCGACGACGCCAACTTTCGAACACATGTGTTTGTTGCTGCTTCTACAGAGAAGAATGAAGGAACGCGTACATCAAATGGATAGGATACAGGCGTTCCATTTTGCAAAATTTTTGCGAAGCGAAAATACTATTTAAAAGTAGTAAACGTGAACTAATAATAAAACTAATTACAGATCTGGCTGGTAGATCGCGAGACAAATCTAATGAAGGTAATTAGAGGATAATTAAACCATGATTAATGGATGGTTACTGTAGCATCACTGTTGCAAAGTATGGATTAAGTAGGATCATTAGATTCATCTCGCGAAGTATATTCCATCCATGTAGTTTCTTGGTAGCTGTTTGGTTCAGCGGGGCATACCATGTCTAGCTAGTTTAATTACGGCAAAAACTGACTTTAAGTACAAACTGCACCTGGAGAGCGCCATGTTTTGTTTTGTTTCTTGGGCCTTGTTTAGTTCCCACCCGAAATTTTTTCACCCATCACATCAAAGGAGAATCTTAGATGCATGAAGTATTAAATGTAGACGAAAAAGGTGAAAAGTTATATGGATGGGCTGTAAATCGCGAGACGAATCTAATAAGCCTACTTAATCCATGATTTGCAATAGTAATGCTACAGTAACTATCTGCTAATTATGGATTAATTACCCTCTAATTACCATCGTTAGATTCGTCTCGAGATTTCCAACCTATCCATATAACTTTCCACCTTTTTCGTCTACATTTACTAATCCTAAATTGATAAAATCGAAACCCGAAATCTTTTCACCGAAAAGTTTTCACGAACTAAACACGGCCTTGATATCGTTTTCTAAAGGGCGCATGGCTGGCCTTGTTTGAAGAATCTACCTAGTTGCTGGGAACTCATTTGTTTATAATCTATCGGAGATGAGTCGTCAGCTCAGTTTGATGGAACTACCGAATATACACCAACCTATCGCAACTCACATGGCCAGACGCATGCAGAACCTATACGTGTATGCCGTGCCTGTTGCATGCACGACATGGTGCTTGCATTGGGACCGACGACCCATTCCATATATCATTGACACTACTGTATGTCTGTATGTTTTTTTAATCTGTCTGAAACGACATTATTTTTCAGTTGATATCGAGCATGGCTTGAGGTGAGGCCGAGAGCATGCAATGCAAGTATCCATGCATGCGAGTATCCCGATTCAGAACCGAATCAAAGGCAGGAACCTCATTGTGTTTACTTTTACTGTTTCTTTCCAGAAGGGGGCCGTGCCTGGCAGGTTGTGCGGATCGTTTGCAGGACCAAGCGCGCCGGGGCCGAGATGTCCGTCGGCGGCGGCGGAAGGATGGGCAAGGGCGGCAAGGCCGTCGAGGCCGAGGTGTCATCGGGCAGAGGCGGAATTGAGCAGTAGGAGACCCTCGATCAAAAGGCTATTTCCTGTGACAAGACGCAGGACGCCAAAACCCAAAAAGGAAAAATTTCTTATCTCTATTTTATTAACGGTTAATTCGTAACTCATCGCAAGCATCATCATCATTCAGTGGGGGGAAAAAAAGGAGAGAGGCTTGTGGAGCAGCAGGGGAGAGAGAGAGGCGAGCCAGAAAAAGAAAAATGCATCGTGCTTGGGTTGCAATCCATGGCTTGTGACGCGAGCTGAGCCACACGCGGCACATCACAATCCATCGGGCTGCCTCGGACGGGATCGGCTCTGGCAGCAGCCCCCGTGTGCCGTGGTGCGCTGGCTAGGCTTCGACTGAGCAGAGTACAATAAGGGCGAGCCCACCTTATCGCCGCCCGCCAGTCACCCACCCCCAACCCAAGACCCTCCCCAAGTCCCAAAGGCCGCCGCCGCCATGGCCACGCAGACCTTCCTCCTCGCGCCGCCCGCCGCCCTCTTCGCCGCCCTCTCTTCCTCCGCACGCCCTTTCCACTCGCTCCGCCTCGTCGCCGGCCCAGGGAGCGCCGCCAGGGCGCTCGTCGTCGCCGACGCCACCAAGAAGGCAGTCGCCGTCCTCAAGGGCACATCCGAGGTCGAGGGCGTCGTCACGCTCACGCAGGACGACGAGGGTGCGTTCCGCTTCCCCTTCTTCTTCTTCTAGCTGCTCACCTCCCACAGGCTAGGCTAGCGTCGGGTACCCCCTTCCTTGGTAATTGGTACTGCAGTAGCACGTTCCGTTCCTCTCTGGGCTGTTGCAATTTGCTCGACTTCGTGTCAGGGTTACCTAAAAATTTGAACTTGCTGCTTATACCACTATCAAATCGGGTATAAGGACTGCGCGAATTTGCCCTGCAGCATGCTTCAGCCAGGAAAATAAAAGCAGCTTCACACATGCATACCTTGATAGACACTTTGTAACTCCATTCGATGGTTGTTTCACTGTTTTGATGCAAATGTATGACTAGAATTCATCTCCACTTTTCACTAACTCATCTAAACATGTTGTCGCAATCACAAGTGTTGGGTTGTAGCAATTCGCTCGAGTTCATTTCACGGTTACCTAAAAATTTGAACTTGCTTATATACCACAATTAAATCAGGTACAAGGACTGCGCAAATTTGCCCTGCAGCATGCATCAGCCAAGAAAAATAAAAACAGCTTCTTCCCATGCTTCTTGCACACATTCCTACCTTCATATAGGCTTTGTAACTCAATTCGAGGGCAGTTTCACTGTTTTGCTGCAAATGTATGTCTAAAATCCATATGCAAGGGACTCGGCTTTAGTAACGCAACTAAACATGTTGCCTCAAGTGTTGGGCTTAGTGATTGATGGAACCATTACTCACGCTAATTAACCTCTTATCAAACACATCACTAATGCACAAGCATTTTGCTGATTAATTTCTTATCAAACACATCACTAGTGCACAAGCATTTTGCTTCTGAGACGTAACTGGTTGTGCCTACCCTTGCTCCTCTGAATATTTTTCTTGTACAACAGGACCTACCACAGTTAGCGTCCGTGTCACTGGACTTACTCCTGGACTTCATGGTTTCCACCTCGTGAGTTTTTTTCTCCTGCATAGCTTTCAATCTCAACTCCTTGGTTTGTAATGATGATGACACAATTATTTGTTTTGCAGCACGAGTTTGGCGATACCACCAATGGATGCATATCGACAGGTTGTAATTGCCCACTGGCCTTAATTATATCCTCATATGTTATATGTTCATGCTTAATGTGCCACCGAGTGTTGCCTGTCTTCTGCAATATAAAAAACTGTTAGACTGGAATTCTGTTAAATCTCCCAAGTAAATGTATTTTGTCATCCAGTGCTATTCAAGCTCTAGTTTCACAATCCTCAATGATGCCTGTTGCTCAAGCTGCCAAATGCTTTTTTTCTGTGGTTACTTACGAATCAAAGATTTATATGTCAGGACCACATTTCAACCCAAACAACATGACACATGGTGCGCCAGAAGATGAAGTCCGCCATGCGGGTGACCTGGGAAACATTGTTGCCAATGCCGAGGGTAAGGCCTGTAACAACCAGTAGTACGTACACTTACGATATTCATTTGCAAATATCTCCTTCAAGACGATGACTTATTTTGTGGCATGTTGCTATATCTGTGGTGATATAGGAGTGGCTGAGGCAACCATCGTTGATAGCCAGGTAAATTTAGAAATATCATACTTTTACACTATATAAGCTGCCTCATGTTAGCTGTGCAGTTCAAAATTCAGTTTGGTAATTTTTTATGATTCCTTGTACACAGATTCCTTTGACTGGCCCAAATTCAGTAGTTGGAAGAGCATTTGTGGTCCATGAGCTTGAAGATGATTTGGGGAAAGGTGAGCCTAGTTGTACTTGCTGTATTCCAGACTTCCTTGTCTTTGGTAAGTATACATGAATGAGTGGTACTTATTTCTCTGTCCATTGCATTTAGGTGGTCATGAGCTTAGCCTCAGCACTGGAAACGCTGGTGGAAGACTGGCATGTGGTATGTACTCTGTCGTATTTATGAACCCATGAATGTAGATATGTGATAACAAATGTTACTTAAGCATGCATGAGAAAGATATCAAACTCTGTTGTAATCACAACCCCGATTGAGTAATAAAGACAAGGCGCTGTGACTATTTTACATGAAGTATTCGTATTTCAGTTGTTCATCTGCCAGGCATTGCTCAATTAATATGTTGTGCCATGTTTGAAGCCCAAGTTTTCTGATAAATTGATTTTCTTGAGCAGGTGTTGTTGGCCTGACACCGTTGTAGGTCCCTCACCAGATTGCAGTTGAAGCTTCAGCGTGACATCCATGGTGCCCTTCTGTCCTGAGTCATGTTATTGGGGCAGCTTCCTTTTTTGTATTACATGGATCTGCGCCATGCCATGCATGGTGCAAAATAGCCTTTGCAGGTCGGTCATACAAAAAATAATATTTAGTTGAGGAAATAAGTGGTCACATGTCATGATGTCGATCTATGAAGCACTGCACTATATATGAACATAAACTCTCTTTTACTGCTGTGCTGCTCCACCTGTAAAACGTTCGAACATCCCTGTGGGTATGTTGCATTAATTGTTACTGGACATCCATGTTTAGCAAGAGACCATTGTTGCAAAGCTGTGAAATGCTGAAAGCTGTCGTCCTCTGTTGTTGTTGTTGGGATGGTGATGGGTCCTCTGTTTGCTCCAGGCCTCTTATTGCATAGCATCCCAGAATTAGCGCCTTAACAGCCAGATAGCAGCTAAAAATGGCCAGATGGATGCAGATGTGCAGTTGCCATAATAATTGGTACTGTATAAGAAGAAACCTCGCCGCATCATCGAAGAGATTGTAGTACTTACGTAGCTAATAATAATAACCCATCAATTAATCATGTCTGGTTCGTGGATGGCGACACCGCCGGCGAGAGGAGCTTTTTGTGGAGCCCGTCTCCTCGTCGTGCCGTTGCTGCTGGTGGCAGCGGCGGCGTTCGCGACGCCAGCGAACGCGGCGGTCCACCACAGCCACGGCAAGTTCACGGGCGGCCCCTGGAAGCCGGCGCACGCCACCTTCTACGGCGGGCGCGACGGGTCCGGCACGACCGCCGGCGCGTGCGGGTACAAGGACACCCGCGCCGAGGGCTACGGCGTGCAGACGGCGGCCGTGAGCGCCGTGCTCTTCGGCGACGGCGCGGCCTGCGGCGGCTGCTACGAGCTGTGCTGCGTCGACAGCCCCGGCTGCAAGAAGGCGCCGCCGCCGCTGGTGGTGACGGCGACGAACCTGTGCCCTCCAAACTACCAGCAGCCGGGCGACAATGGCGGGTGGTGCAACCCGCCGCGGGAGCACTTCGACCTGAGCATGCCGGCGTTCCTGCAGATCGCGGAGGAGAAGGCCGGGATCGTGCCGGTGTCCTACCGGCGGGTGGCGTGCGTGAAGCAGGGCGGCGTCAGGTACACCATCACCGGCAACAGGTACTTCAACATGGTGACGGTGACCAACGTGGGCGGCGCCGGCGACCTGGCGGCGGTGTCGGTGAAGGGCAGCAAGCGGGTCAAGTGGACGGAGCTCAAGCGCAACTGGGGACAGGTCTGGCAGACAGGGGAGGACCTCACCGGCGAGTCGCTCACGTTCCGGCTCATGACCAGCGACCACCGCAAGGCAACCTCGTGGCACGTGCTCCCCACCAACTGGCAGTTCGGCGTCACGTACCAGGCCACCAAGAACTTCTAGAGCTCTGCTGCCATTGCCTCGTTCATCCATGCACGGCAAGCCATTGCAGATCGAGCTGAGCATCATTAATATATTCTCCTACATATATATGTACTAACAAACTAATCCATGCTGAACGAGATGGAAACGACAAGCCATGCTGAACGAAATGGTAACTCGAGCGATTGTCCTGAACCAAAACTTTTTAAACGCTTTCTATAAAAGCCAGTAAACTCTTTATCAAGAATATTTGGAGATTGCTGCTTCCAAGGAAAACGACTGACATAATTTGTGTGGAGCTAGTAAGTGAGGATGAGTGGCAGAAATGGAGGAGCAGAAACGACGCCGAGCACTCAGAAGCTGCTGACCTGGACAGTGACATGGCAGAAGAGACGAGAGAGAGCTAGACGACGTGGGCAGGGAGGGAGAGTGAGGCCCGTGTCCGTGCTCCAACAGTCGCTGTCGCGCGACGTGGCACGCAGCAGCTGGTCGGCCTTGCCGCTCAAGCTCAAGGTAAACTAAACACGCGCTAGTACCACCAACGGAGGTTGGTATGTTGGTAAATTTTTTTAATTGCTTATTAGATATAAATAGGCGGGCTAATCCAAACACGGGCGCTAATCTCCTCCACTCCCCCTATGCAACTGCAAGCTGCTAGTAGTAAAAAGCCTGTAGCTGCAGAGCCTCCCCCTCTCCTATCCACCCGCCCCGCCCGGTATCATCCATCCACTCCTCTGCTCCACTCAGTCCGTCCTCATGGGCCTCTCCACAGCTTACTCCCCGGCCGGATCGCGCCTCGCGACGGCGCCCCTCGCCGCCGCCGCCGCGCGCCGCGGCTCCGTGCAGCACCTCCGCCCTCGCCGGCCCCTGATCGCCACCGTGCGATGCTCCGTCGACGCCGCCAAGTGAGCAGCTGCCTCTAGCTAATAATCTAATATACGTGCTGGTCGACTCGATTGCGTATAGATATGCTGTGCATGCCAGCAGCAACTAAGTATGAAGTAGTGTCGACGATTATATATGTGCAGGCAGGTTCAGGACGGCGCGGCGACGATCGCGGCTCAAGAGCCGGCGCGGCACAAGGCAGGGCGCTTGCCGCGCTTCGGGGTCTTCTGCCCCACCTACGATCTCACGTCGGTGAGTCGAGTCGCCTCTCACCCTCACACGCCATGTGTTTGTTCAAATGCTCCGTCGCCTACTTTCTTTCTTTCTTTCTTTCTTTCTGCTGCTGTCGGGCTCGTACGTGCTACTAGATCATCCAAGTAGAATTTCCCTCCCTTTTCGATCTACTCAGCTGGCGCTTTTTCTTAACCAACGGCAGAATTTTCATTACAAGGAGAAAAACAGAAAATAAGAAGGCTACAGCCAACTGCAACTGCCCAACAAAGACCTTTGCTGGGATCGCCTAAAGAAAACTATGGCGACCTCGAGCCAAGGCACAAACAACTAAAAACAAAAGGACAAAAGAAAGGAAAATGCTGAAAAAGTGCAAAAAAAAAAAAAAAAAAAAAAAAAAAAACCACTACTGAGAAGCTTGCGGGGACTTGCCCCATTCATCTCCCAAACTGAGTTGCCAAACGCCCAAACCAAACTGTTGAACATCTTCCCTGATTGTGATTGATCAAGTATGCCGCGACTAATGTTTCTCAGAATTGGTGGCACAACCGTCAAAAGATTGGATTCACGTACTACTCTATTGCTTGCTATTGCACAATCTCACCTACTAGCTAGAATAGGACCACATATTGCACGCTAGCTTAGCTTGTTGCTGCGCTACGCACTGGATAGCGCACACACTAACAACATGCATTGGGCCTCCAACAAAATTTTCCCACACACCACAGCGTCGGGTGGAGTGCCACCTTCATGGTGAGCACTGCATGCCACCTAATATTGACATCTAACTATATGCGATCAAGTGGTTTCGTAGCAATAGAGCAAAATGGTGTTCACATGTATGTAACAGCTCTTTGAGTCAACCCTTTGACTTCTATTATCATACTAATCTATCTTCTCTCCTTTTGAATGATTTTGAGCACAGGATGACAAGACCAAATCTTGGAAGAAGTTGGTGACCATTGCTGTGTCGGGCGCAGCAGGGATGATAGCAAATCATCTGCTTTTCCAAGTAAGTCATCTTTAATTTTACCAAGCTCCCATGTTTTCTACCAGGAGAAACGCTACAAGATTCAGTGTTGTTGACCACAAAAACTTCAGCTTGCCTCTGGTGAGGTTTTTGGACAAGACCAGCCAATAGCACTTAAGTTACTTGGCTCAGAAAGATCATTACAAGCACTAGAAGGTAACTGAATTTCTCTCTCTGCCTTATTTTTTCAGAACCAGAATGAATTCATCTATTTTTACTCCAAAACATAGGAGAAATATGTATATTTGTATTAAGAAAGAGATCAATACATGTTTGCTCCATACATATTTTAAATTCCAAAGAAAACTACCCTGACAACTTCCAGTGTATCAACGAGTTACTATGACAGTAAACAACGCCCTTGTTCCTAATGTGCTCTTAAAATTGCAACTGCAGGCGTAGCGATGGAACTGGAGGACTCGTTATATCCATTGCTGAGGGAAGTCAGCATTGGTATAGATCCTTATGAGGTATTCGAAGATGCAGATTGGGCCCTTCTTATTGGTGCTAAGCCCAGAGGCCCTGGAATGGAGCGAGCTGCATTACTAGATATCAATGGTCAAATCTTCGCTGATCAGGTTTCTTTCTGTTCCTCGCTTCTTCTCAAGTACTATGTCGTGCAATTGTAAGAAGCCCTCTCTGGAAGAGTGCCAAGAAGCATCTCTGAAACTTGACCCTCAAATTAACAAGGATTACTTAGCATAGAACCTGCTACCCAAAACCAGCAACCAAGTGTATATATCTGAGTACAGTTAACAAATTGTGATGGAATAACTTATTCTTGTTGTGCTCTAAAATTTTTAATTGTGTCAGGGGAAAGCACTTAACACTGTGGCATCGCCGAACGTGAAAGTCATAGTTGTTGGAAATCCCTGTAACACTAAGTACGGATACTTATATGTATTGCCATGTATTAACTATTTATGCTCTCTCCACGTCTGAGTTGCGACTTGCCCTTGATGCAGTGCACTGATTTGCATAAAAAATGCTCCAAACATACCAGCAAAAAATTTCCACGCCCTGACGAGGTTGGACGAAAACAGAGCAAAGTGCCAGGTGCCAGATGTTGAAATTTTATCATGTCTTCTCCTTTTGTTCCCAACAGAAAAACAGCTTAAGCAATAACACCCAATCTCCTTTTGTAGCTAGCACTGAAAGCAGGCGTGTTTTATGACAAAGTATCAAACATGACTATTTGGGGGAACCATTCTACAACTCAGGTGAAGATATGATTATGAATGACCAGACTACTTTGCAGATACATGTTTTTGGCTGATTGTTGGTACCGATCACCCATGCGTAGGTTCCTGATTTCTTGAATGCCAAAATTGATGGGAGGCCAGTGAAAGAAGTCATTAAGGATACGAAGTGGTTAGAAGAAGAGTTCACCATGACAGTTCAAAATGTGCCTCTCCCTTCTTGCAATTTATCTGCAACATCTATCGTTCAAGAAATTAAGATAATGATGTTCGTTTCGTTCATATATTTAAACAGCGTGGAGGTGTGCTCATCCAAAAATGGGGCAGATCTTCAGCTGCATCAACCTCTGTTTCTATTGTGGATGCCATTAAATCCCTTGTAACTCCTACCCCAGAAGGCGATTGGTTCTCTTCAGGGGTAAGTTCCGAGCCCTTTAAATTGTTCAGCATTTTGTTTGGGCATGTCTCTGAAGAAAAAAAACACAGGTTTATACTACTGGAAATCCTTATGGCATAGCAGAGGACATCGTGTTCAGTATGCCATGCAGATCAAAGGTAAGATCTAGGATCCAAGTTGACTGCATTACTTTTGTTGCTAGGATCAGGCACCACTCTAATGATCATGAAATTCTTGCTGAAGGGGGATGGTGACTATGAACTAGTTAGCGATGTGTTAATGGACGATTTTCTGTGGGAACGGATAAAAAAGGTAAAGGTTGCAGGAACTGCCTCCAATAATATGCTGTAGACTAGAAACGACATAAAGATTTTACAGCGACCATTGACCCTGTGATTCTGATTCTTTCAGACTGAAGCTGAATTGCTTGCTGAGAAGAAATGTGTTGCCCATCTTACAGGAGAGGTAAGTCACCATGTTGAACAATCTATTTTAGCGATGTATGTTTTAAGAGACATATTGACATTTTTTGCTCGTGCAATGCAGGGGATTGCATTTTGTGATCTTCGGGAAGATACCATGCTACCAGGAGAGATGTAGTTTAGGGTACGGCAGCACTACCGGTGCAATGTTGCTACAGTTTCCGGCGGAAACACAGACAATAGCTGAGAAAAGCAGCGCTTGCAATTGCAAGATGCAGCAGCTACCTATGTGTATATTCGATAAAGCGACATACCTGCGAGGCTATGACGCAGACTTTGTACACTGAAAAGTAACCAGAAATTATTCGGATCGGCTAAGCACGCATCAAGCACAAGTAGCTTTCAGTCTCGGTAGCAACAACAATCCATGGCAAAAACAAAAGGCAAAACAAACAGAACTACCTGGAGACGTAGCCACAACTTCACATTCATCGCTACGTCAACCGTTCATTTTGAAACATGAAAACACTCAAAAACACCAACACAACCATACTGCAAAAGCATCATGATTCAGACACGGCGGATCTGAAATATATATACAGGATTCTGCACTAACATTGTCCGCTGCAACCAGACGCATGACAAATAGCATCATCACACCCCAATGCGATGATAAGCAATTCGCAAACTATTGCTAACAGCACTGGAGGAATTCATACATACACCATTAGCTCTCAAGCTGCAAAACGGTACTGCTAGTGCTAAACAACTCCACGGTCCCATGTCTTGCAATGCAATACACTTAAGCTAGCAGGAGGCCCCAGTTGAGTCTGCCTCAAAACAGAGGATTAACCTAAATGTTATGACATTATCTTACTCCAGTACCAGGCTGCTACTTGCCATAGATGCACATGCCCACCTCATAGCTCACTAAGAGCATTATTGCCGAAAAGAAGACAAGGCAGAAGCCACCACGCAGCACCGTGGTAATCGCGTTGCAGCCACAGTGCACACGGGCATCAGGCTCAAAATCTGTGAAGAGCAGCTCCATGCCTTGATCCTTCTGCAGGGCCCACTTATTCGGCCCAGAAGCAACAGCTAAACTACCTATACTGATCACTTCAGCAGAGACATGGATGGTGTTGGGGCGTGCTCCAGAAATAGGAGCCAAGGATTTGCGGAGGTTGGCCGGGAACTCCGATGCAAAAGCTGGGGGAGCAGAGATTGAATCCAAAATCTTTACAAATCCCTTTCCGATCGTACCACTCTTAGCCTGCCCATCTGTGGAACACCACACAAAAACCTTGTCAACAATGTTCTTTAACAGGTCAGATATAATCTAATGACCAGGAAATTGCATGCCAGCTGTATACAATCCTGCCCTGATTAAGCAAGATTGAGCTAGATTTTCTCAACACCACCAAATGGTCTAATACTCCAATCTTGCTTAATGAGAGTAAGTAAATACAACTAACATAAAAGAAACTGGTGCAAAAGATATGAAAATGCTCCTTTTCCATTATGGATCATACAGCTGACCTATTGTAATTTCCATAGTAGATTACCTGGTAAAACAACACAATTTAACTGACTACCAGCTTCAGGTAACCTAGCAGATGATGGGGCACCAACTACAAAATTAGGTTCTAAAACCTTTTGAGTTGGACTATATGCATACATGGTATTGTTGACCTGTAAATAAAAGTAGAAAATTGTGGGTGATCACCAGTAAACATATCTATGCTCTGCACAAAACACGGCAACTGCGTCTCTTAATTCAGATAAAAGCATACCTCTTGGGTAAGAACTGGACCATTAAAAGCATGGGAACTCCCAGCTGGCTGCTGTATGGAGCCCAGAATATCATTGAATAAATTATCATCCATCGCATCATAATATGGCATGCCATCATCCACCATGCCAATACCAGATAGATTGGTTGCCGGGGAGCTAAGAATTCCATTCACCCGTCCAAACCCATCATCACACATGGTGGAATCAAAGGGTGCATCATAGAACATCACAGAATCATCCTCTGGTATAACTGAATTTGTTACAGAAGAATGAGGGGGGTCGATGATACTTGAGCCAAAATGGGAATCTTCTTGAAATGACTGCAACAACTGCTCCAGCTCATCAGGCTGGAAAGTCTGGTCGTCAGGGACTGGAGGAATATCATTGTTAGCTCCATTTACAGCTTCCAAAGAATCTGGTGTTTTCCATGCCCAACCATCAGAAGGCCAGACAGTGGATTCATTGCCTAAAGGGTAATCCAGATTTGCAGCATCTGCAAAATCCTTCAGCTCTAGGAACCCATCACTGGGGCTGGAATTATTAAAAAAATCTCCAGCATTGGCATTTGATATCATATTTTCATTAAGCATTAAGCTATTCTGCTCCCCAGGCCCAACATACTGAAGAAAATTAGAGCCAAGGTTTGGGTCACTTAATATGTCCCCAGAATTTCCATCTACATCTTCAGAATGGTTGCTATTATTTGAGGTATCAGAAACTGGCAAACCAACTGTACCATTCCCATTCTGATCACCCAAACCCTGAAAAAAAGGAAAGAACGGTAATCAGAACAAATATACCAATTGTAAATTTGATACCAAATCAAAATGGACAGAATATAAAACAAAAAGATGACCTATCATAACTTACATAAAAAAAAGGCCCTGCGTGAATGGATAGTAAAGCTAATTTTAGATTGTAGAAAAAATTCTATTACCAAAAAAACACCTGATGTCAAGGAACTATTCTGTTCGATAATATGTATTCTGTTGCATGATGTGGAGTTCACACCATACAGTTAAAGATGGAAATGACAACACAGAATCCCAACCTTTAATGCTCAGACATGAATACTATGACATCATGACTCTTGTAGTCGTGATCTCATATAACTTGCTATGTAATCCTGGGAAAAAAGTAGCAAGATTTATGCCAAAAAGACAAAACAAGTCAGCGTCCTTGCTAGACAACATGGAATAGTATTCCATAAATACAAGTTACAACAAGCTAAAGGCCAGTGCCGGAGAAATACGGCAACCCTGTTAAGAGCAAGATGGATGATTAATCGATATGTATTCAGAAATGTAAGGCTTGAGTCGACAGGGGAGGGTGAATTCCACTGTGGGCCGCTATCAGTGATGAACATAACCTGGATCCTACAATGGACTACATGCTATCAACTGATGAAACCCTAGAAGAAGCACATTGAGAGAAATGTGATGATGGACTAGCCAACCACATGTTTAGTGTTGACTACAAGTGCAAGGCAGACGAACTCTGTGCAACAAACAAATCATACTTGTATTCGCATATTTTTGCATCCTTTTCCTTTAATCAGATACTAGAAGCGACCAATGAAAATTCCAATACTAGGCAACCAAAATCTGACTTGACAACATCACACAATATAGTAATAACCACCTATAGAACCCACAAAAAAAAAGCATTCAACATGTGACTTTTTACTATAACCAGTATCGTTGCCTAAAGCAGTGATTTTGTGAATTATTGTAGATGGCAGCAGTCAGTGATGCACAGAACATAGGTAGGTCCTTCAAATGATCCTTGCGATGCTCCCACTTGAAAGTTCAGATGCGTACTTTAAACATTAAATTGGCATGCTTTAACATGGAATTATTCGGTGTATGAGTATGACAAAGGCTTTCACGAAAAGGAACAAATGTCCTGGCAGATAATTTTACGGGCTCATATAGAAGATTCATAAGAATAATTCATACAAATAGGAGTACAAAAATGAGATGTACAGTATCAATTGCTTCTTCAGGTGCCATTCAACTTAACAGAAAATAGCAAATATACCTACTCCCTTTTGTGTTATCTTCAGATTTTGGAGGCTAACAAGAACAAGTTAGACCTAAATATGTAACCTCAACACGAATTCTACTATGTACAAAAAACATTGGCAGACAAAAAGGCATTCAACTTGACCGGTTGCAGTTATACCTGAATGAGATCGCTCATTTGAAGATAGCCTTTCTCCATAGCACCAGGGATCTCCTTAGGACCTGGGGGAACCTCATGGTCCACAACTGCATCACCCGCCACCGGAAGCAAACCCACATCTTCATCATCCCCCTCCCATTCCTCCTCGACAAAGGGTGCTCCATACTGTGCCCCGTTCTGCGGGCCTGGGCCAGCTTTCTGGAAGATCCGGCACACCACAAACGAGTCCTGGGCGAACAATATTTTTACAAATCAGTGTCAGTGCGCTGCATTTATAAGAACACAGATACAATAGGTGTAGAACGAAGTAAAATTTTGGCCTATTATAGTCAAGTTATTAAGAATCCGCACATGGTGCCCATTTTCAGTTGAATCAGGTATATATTGTGACCTCAATCTATCATATTTCCCACAGGGAGGACAGATTAAATACAGTGTGGAACGCAATTTTAATTTCGGATTGACGAGGCCTATTATCAGCAACGTAGCACAGAACAATGTGCGCGCAAGGCGTGAGCAGATATACAGAATTGAGCTGAATAAGATAAACGGACGGGCGCAAGCAAGGGAGGCCTATGGGATGGATACCTGCGGGATCCCCGCAGCCTCTTCGCCCTCGAGGCGGTACTCGTGCATGACCCAGTTGGTGCGCTCGCCCTTGGGCGCGCGGCCGGCGTGGAAGACGAGCGTCTTCTTCATCCCCACGATCCTAGGCCCATGGCGCACCTCCCTGTCCTTGCCGGTGGTCTTCCAGTATCCCCCCGATGTGGCGCGGTTGGTGCGGGCGCGGTTGGCGTGCTTGCGGTCGAGGCGGCTGAAGAAGTACCACTGGGAGTCGCGGGAGCGGAGGCGGGATCGGGCGGGGAGGTCCCAGGGCTCGAGCTTGTAGAGGTCGACCTCAGCGATGGCCTCGACCTTGAGCGGGCGGCCGAGGACCTTGCGCTTGAGGTAGTAGGAGACGAGCTCCTCGTCCGTGGGGTGGAAGCGGAAGCCCGGCGCGAGGGAGGTGGCCTCCGCGGCCGCCGCGGCGGGCGGCAGCGGGGCGGAGGAGGAGGAGGAGGAGGGGTGGGTCATGTGGGTGCCACCGGCGCCGGCTGGTGGCGGCGCTGCTGCTAGGGTTGTAGAGGAGATGGGAGTGGAGGGGGATTGGGGAAAGTTTTGGGGAAGGATTGGAGAGACGGGAGGGGGAAGAAGGGGAGTGGCTTGGGCTATAAGAAAGCCCAGGGGCCTTTTCGGAACGCCACGCCCCGCCCCACAGCAGCAGCCGGCAGGGGAGGGGGCAAAATCCAAGGATCTCTCTCTAATTACTATAATATAATACGCCCCTTGGCCCTTTCTGTCTTTGCTTTGGGAACCCTTTTGCAGCATTCGCCCTCTGGAATGGGTAATCTCTGATTATGGCCCCTTGATTGACGACAGTTGACAACACGCCCCCTTTTTTTTATTTTACAAGTTCCTGCGGTAGTCTGCTTGCGCAAATGTTAACATCCATGTATCTTGTATGCATCTAGGTTGCCGGATTTTATTTCTTACGTAACAATGCCATTTTGTATGTTTAGTTTTAACATCATACATAGAAATAAAATCGTCAAAAACTATCATATATAAGGATCATCTTAGGAACTACACTTATGTCGGTTGTTATTTGAAACGTTACTGGATGCCATGAAAAGAGTCGTTGAAAAGGAGATATATAGTAGTACGTTACTAAATGGCATGCAATGAGACGTTCGGAAATCGGAATCTTAATAGATATGGGCAGCCGTATTGGCAACTGGGCAGTCTTGACCATTGACATGAACAAAGCATAAGCAAACAACCCTTATATCAAGAGTTTGTTCATACCATTAATAATGACCATGATCAACAAAAAAGAATAACAAAATTGCAAGTCTTTAACAAATTCAAGGGGAAAGCCATGCATGTTATGCATATACCTTTACAAAAAAAAGGCTATAGGAGAGTTTCACATGCCACGCTATCTTCTGCCACAGTAGAGTACTATGTGCCATTCAGCGTTATTATTCTAGAGAGAAGGAAGTGACTAAGCACGTGCGCAAGAGAGGCCGATCGAGAGAGATTATATATACAGATTGATACTGGTTGGAAATGGACTTGGAGGGAATAACAAGAAGAAGTAGCCGTTTGCAAATTGGGGACTAGTGAGGGAGCAGATTGGCAAAACGTCGGGGTCGGGGGGCAGTGACGCAAGCGGACGGGACGAGGACAGCTGGGGGTGCTTCGGCTCCACGGTGGAGTAGTTTCCCACCACCAGCATGCATGGTTGGGGTTGACCGTGGACTTTTCTGCGCCAACGGCCACGATTGGAGCGATGATGATATGGAAACTCGCGGCGCCACGTGCTGATGCCTGATGACGTGGCAGGCCCACCGGCCAGTGACCCAAGGTAATCGACTTGCATGCGCGTCAAAATATTACTGTACTGTATTTCCACTAGAATAAAATAAAAAGGGAGACTAGTAGCCGGTCTGTGTTCACACATACTACTGTACGTTGTGAGTAGTACACCAACCTGTACTGTACCGTCTGTACTCCTATCATGGATGATGGATCAGGTCTCTCCAATTAATTACAAAATAGAGCAGCGATTTGAGCTCTTGCATGCATGTGCTTTCCATTTCCATCAGTGGTTAATTAGTTGCCCTATACTCCGTATGTATGCATATATGATTGCGTTTACAGCATCAGCATTTCACCTGTACAGAAGGAAAGTTACCAATACTGCAGAAGGACTGACTTTTGGCTGGTACTCCAATTTATATACACATGCATTTGACTTAGCTTGCATCCAATAATTAATGCCGGCAAGATTCGGAGCTAAGCATGCTGATATGCGTAGATTAGCAGCAGAATTACTGGACACGACACAGGGAGTTGCGTATGCATGCGTAGCTATATATATAGAGGATGATGAATTGCACGCATAGTTTAATCCCTGAACAGAACAGGAAGTATATATAGTAGAGGCTTTCTTCACTTACCAATTCAATCACGCTAATTAACCAAATAGGCCGGTACGGCCGGTAGCAAAGGTCGCAGTGGACAATTAGCAATGTGCCTTGTCTTGCTTTTAATTGGTCAATGACCACTAGCTAGTTTTCGCGGGTCAATGGCAAAACAGTCAAAAGGCTAGCAAGCGAAAGCTCCATTAGTAATAGAGTATACTCCTGAAGCAAATCTCTTTCTATTAAGTATATCATCGATCGATCTCTGACTGTGATGTACGGAGTGCGAATGCAAAAATAACTGATCAAATCAAACGTGTGCACTTACAACAACCATGCGTGCCTCCTTGGACGCGACATCTATCGATCTAACCGGCCTGATCGATCTTTCTCCGAAATTAATGAACAGAGCGAGAGATTTAGATGTCTCTGCATGCAGGCCCATACATGTCTGTATCTGTAAGCAACAAAGTCGCGAGCGCGGTGCGTGTGGACAGGGTTTTAGACAAACCATTGACATTTCTATTAATTAATTAATTATATTGTATCCTGTCATCCTGTGATGAGTACCAACGTACCCGAATCAACATACCCTATATATCTGCATTAAAACGAGTGAATGTATATATATTGAAATTAATTATTACTGTTTGTGACCGAGTGACAAACAGTAGTGTTGGGTTGACATGTCTGCATGAACCAACTCGGTAGCTGCTTGCTATATCTTAACACAGACGCAATGACAAACGAATTAAAACGAGTGAGGAAAAAAAATAATATGCACCTTCATTCGGTCGATTGCTACGTACGTACGCAGAGCCAGCCAATTGTATATATGATTACGTGTACGTGTGTATCGGTGTATGTATACAACATACAGTACTCTGTATGTATACTCCATCGCTCGCCTCGATGAGTCACATGATGTCAGGTGATTGTAAATATTATTATATATAATAGTACTATCTATATCGCTGGGAGGTTTGGCGCCCTCCCAGCGATCGTGCTAGTATAGCTTTACTTATATTTTTTTGTGTTTTATTTTTTTCTATACAAGCATTATTTCAATTTTATCTTCAGAAAAAATAAGTGCATCTATATCATGAATAAAGCATATCTACTTAGAGTCGGTGCATCCTCATTTGCCACGTCGTTTTGGACTTTTTAACGTTGCGTTTTTTATACGAGTGTCACGTGTGCTGGTATTTCGGCATTGTCTTCAGAAGATATAGGTACATCTATGTCACCGAAAGAAAGCGAGCCCACTGAGAGCCGGTGTGTCCTCGCTTGCCACGTTGTTCCAGACTTCTAGTATTGTGCTATCACGCAATTGCTCGGTCGTCAAATATTAATATTTTGTATTGTTGGCAAATGAAATCGTAGTGCCTCTTGCGCATAAGAGAGCCATCATTGCCTCCCCACGAAGTTGAAAACATGACACAAACATTGTGCTTCTCAGCTACTCACTCAAATTCTCCCTCATGTTTCAACTCGCCTTCTCTATCCTACGCTCGAGCCCCTGCTCGGATCAGAGGTGGTGTCGCTGCCGCCTGGAAAGAGGCACCACCCTTCTCGTGCTGATTAACTTCACGTGTGAAGCCCACTGCCACCATCTTTAGGGAGGATGTGTTCGCTAGACAGACCGTAGTTCGGTAGTTCCTCCTCTCAAGGTATCCTCTCTGCTCTCTTTATTGTCGCTGGCTAACAAGCCACCAATATCACAACGCGTCGTTTTGGTCCTCTATTTTTAGGAACTCTAGTGCAGCAATAGAAGGCCCTGATAGGGCCGCACTTTCTGTTAATACGGCCACACTGTTTATGATCGAGAACATCTGCGTTGCCGCCATGTGAACTTGCCGAGAGGTCATGCCAGAACAAACCATCAATCGGCGGATCGGTTGGTGGAGTTGGTGGACGCCGTGGCGGGTGCGCTGGCCGGCGTCAAGGTCGGAGGTGGCGTTGTCAGGGTCGATGGCAAAGCAGAGAGAGGTCGGGCCGCCCAAGTCCCTGGCGCGCTTGGGGTGGAGGTCGGAGGAGCAGAGCAGAACCGTCGCCGTAGATGCCGATGGCCAGAGCAGAGGCACGGAGGAATCTGCAGTCACTCACGACGATGTCCACCCACTGGCCGGCGGCCGCAATGAGATCTGATGCATGCATTTTCCATGAACATTCTCCATCTCATGAAACCTGATTTGACCGTATACAGTATACTGGAATTTGATTCGAATGCCATGGAAACAAGTTCAAGTAAATGGCAACCTGATCCATCAGTGGGGAGGCCTCCAATCGTGGGCATCAGCTAAGCGACTGAGGGCAGGAAGGGAGGAGTCAGAGGACGCATGTGCAGCCGAAAGGGCGACGGCAGCGGGCACGGGTCCAGGATGGCGCGCGGCGACGTGCCTGCGAATTCCCTCTGCCTGCGCCGCTTACTAATCAAAGACTGCGCGGTAACCAAGGAAGGATCAGGGAAGGGAAAATCGAAGAGGTCAGCAAACAGAGCTTCTATCTCGCCTGCAATCCGCGCAAAAATTATCCCCAATTCTTTCCACGCCGGTCAACCTCCCCCTCCTCCGGCCCCTACGGGTATAAATGTCTTTTCCTGTAGAGTTTAACAGCCATATGAACGGGAGTGCTAGAAAAAGAACCTGAAAAATTTTAGGTGGCAAGTAAGGAAGAAAGAAGTTTTGAGTGTTCTATAAGGAAGACCGTTTTTCTTCAATGCTAAATAGGGAATTTTCTCAAATTAATTTCTCAAATTAATTAGTCTAAACAAGTCAGCCATCGGTGTAATAATATTGAATTGTTAAGACGGCGCTTTGTTTGCTTGGCTTATCAGCCCAGTCCTCCAGATTATTTCCTTCAAATAACACTATAGAATCGGCCAGAATTAATAGACTTTTCAGCTCAGTCCTGCCAAACAAACAGAGCGGTCTCATCATACTCGATCCCAAGTCCCAATAACACATACTTAATTTGACGAAATTCCAAATCAAGCCTAGAGAGATCGCAAATACATACTAGCAACTAATGTTCAACATTACTAAACAAATAACATATGCTCACTTAATTAGCCTGTCTTAGGGCTTTGGACCAGAACAACAAAGTAGAGAACTAATGAGCTAGCAATATGCCAATATCACACGATTTTGATCTCACACTAAATTAATAAAATGCGAAAGTTGCCATCCTACGAAAATAACGTAAATTAAATCCCGTACAGATCTTGTACATTCATGCCAAGTCCTAACAAAATAATTTTTGGGGAAAATCAGATCAGCAGCACCGCACCATAAACATCATTTTGTTGCTATATATACATCACAATAAAAAAGGCACAAATTCTTGGGGGGAAAATACGTACTCCAAGTAACATTGCATTTAGCGCTTTATGAAAAAGGGCAAATCTACCACCCAATGACAACTACAACATTATCAACAAGGAGGCAGTGAGACATTAATAGGGATTATTCCCCTCCACTCTGAAATATAGGTAGTGTTTTATGATGATCCAGGTTGGTCACTTTTTAAATCAGCTCTAACAAAAATAAGAATTATATTGCATTTTATTGGCAATATAATGTTGAGATGCCACTAGATTTAATATTTTTAATGAAAAATACAATCGTTGAACATTTTAGGATTCGATCTAGCCAGCTCGTTCTTTCTTTGGAAAATATAGTCTGACAGAAATAGCTAGTTAGATTGTTTTTGTATATATATACTGTATCAGTGTCTACATTTTGGGGCGGCAGAAGGAATACATCATTAATTGGTAGCTCTGATTGGTAACATGGTGCCATGTGTGTCCCTTGACACTTGACAGTTTAATTGTGCATAATTTCATGTTCCTGCTAATCCTCCAAACCCGCAACCTAATGCACTTATTATGTGAATACACGCATGATGCAGCTCTTAAGTATCCTAATAAGTATATATTTTGTGTTATATCAACAACTAGGGGGCAGGCATGCTTTGGAATTGTACTATCTTACTATAAGTTTCTTTATAAAAATTTAAAACCTTGCAGTAATGTAATAACTTGCTAATCTCGAGTCTCGACTATATAGAAAAAATGGATACGATCGAAGAGCTATTAATCCCAGGCATATGTTCCAGTAATGAGATATGGTGGTGCCAGCTAAAATGTAAGTGATTCATCCCAAAATAAATACATTATTATTCTGTGCATGAGAAAGTAAAATATATGAATTTAATTTTCTGATGGTGTATGACTGTATATGTTGTCAATTACGAGAAAAAGGAACTTTTGCAAACAAATTGAAGAATGTTAAAACATTCACTAAACAATGTTACTGACGGTATATATATGTGTGTGTTTGGTTTCAGTGCCTTGCATAGCCTATAGCTTGCTACTAGCTAGTGGGAAAAGAAATTTGGTGTTCGAATATTTCCAAAAGAATGAACTACCTGGATATATAAGCTACAGAAACGGGGAGAATTCCCTTTTTGCCCACCAATCTTGCATATACTAATTACAAGGTGCAATACTAGATGACCAAAAACGTGCCTATAATCACACAAGAGCCAACAAACTGCGTATGTTATAAGGTGGGAGACATAACCGAGCGTGCCTATATGAACTAAGCCGACAAATTGTGTGCCTCTCCATTGAAGATCTGAAGCAAAACACTGCAACCTTCTGGCATTGATCTCCACTGAACTCACACTCTTTCAAAGTTATAACCACATTCATTCCTTTTCCCCCACTTTGAACTGAACTACCCCGCCTCCAGTTGTACAGTCGGAGGACCGAAGTTGTGCGGGATGATGGTACATTTACCACCCTAGTGTTATGGTCTATGGACCAAAGTTGTGTGGTTTTCGGAGCTGATTTTCCTTATAAAATGGGCCAATTCTTTTTTCTTCTAATAAAAATTGAGGAAAGCAAAAGCTTTCGCCGTCCTTTCAAAAAAAAAACTTTGAACTGAACTGAAACAAGCTCATTCAGGCTTGGACCCGGCCTAGAATTTGCAAAGTTAGAGTAAAAAAACCAACTGTGGCTCCATTTAATTTATTACTATGCTATATGATGCCATCTATTGGAGTATTATTATTAGTACATTTAACCAAGACTAAGACTACGCGACATAATCATATCACACTGATTTGTAATTAATAATTACAATCCTATGCCGATGGATCTACATACAGAAGAATAGCAACATATTATGAGTTTACTTGGTGCTCCTTTTTTTTAGGTTAGATAAAGGAGAAAGCAGCAATCAAACCCATGCGATGCTGTTTTATTTGGAAGCATGGACATTCTTTGTAAAATGGCTATATATATGCTGATATTGTGTGGAAACAAAGAGGAACATACCTTTTTGCCAACCAACCTTGCATATACATACATAATGCAAGCTGCAAATTAATAAAGGCTACACATAACCAAACGTGCCTAGCTATAATTGCCAAGACCAAAATTAGCCCAACAAAAGCTGCATATGGCTAGCCAGTGAAGTTTTCTGAAGGAGAACGATGCAGGCAACCTTTTGTTGCATCGATCATCTCCACTGGACGTACTGATGACACTCTACAAGTTAAGCAAGCTTACAATCACGTTATTATTTTTGCCCGGACGGACTTTGAACTGAACTGAAACAGGTTCATTATTCCTGATGAATACATGAAATCTACATTACAAAGTACTACTTTTAGCCACCATATACATTATCCAGTCTTTTGGGCCCTAGAATTTGCAGGTAGTTAATTGGTCCCATTGGAGTATGTACTAGCTAGTTAGCACCATTAAACCAGCAAATAATCCATAACTAGTAAACCACATCCATCTATCACACTAACTTGTACTAATTATAGCCCCTACTGTGCCAATTGATGTACACAAGAACAGCAAACAGCATGAGTTTGATTGCTGTTCCTTTTATTCGATCATCAGTTTAGAAAGAGAAAATTAAACAGCAATCAGATTCATGCGACTATCTAGCTGTATCTGGAGGAAGCATGGGCGCATATATGTATGTATATACTCTACTGACACGTACTACTGCTAGCTGTGAATCTAGCTGTAGTGATGATAGATACACATCGTCGATCGTACCTGAATGATGACGACGATCGATGGTATAATTAATTACATGCATTACACACACAGCTTAACAATTCCGATGATCGATCACACCTGCTAGCTGCTGTTACGTACCGAGGTGATGCGTGGCCGTCGACGATCTCTTGGCATTGCTGGATTGCCTGTCGACGAGCGGGACGGCGGGCTGGTGGCCGGTGAAGAGGGCGAGGTGTCCGATGAGCTTGTCCTTGCGGGAGAAGGATGTGCCGCAGGAGCAGAGCCATCGGTGGTCTCCGCAGTGCTTCTCGTGGGTGCGGAGGTCGGAGAGCACGGAGAAGTGCTTGCGGTTGCAGCGGTTGCACACGTACATCTTGGGGCAGTGGCTGCGCTTGTAGTGGTTCTTGGCGCAGATCACCGACTTGAGCGGCTGGAACTTGGCGTGCTTCCGGTTCCAGCGGCAACCTTCCTGCGGGCACGAGTAGTAGCTCCTGCTGCTGCTTCCGGCAGCGCTGCTCGTCGCGCCGCCGTCTCCTCCCTGATCTCCCCCGCCTCCGGCAGCCTTGATTATTGCCTTGGCCGGGTTTGCCAGCGCGGCGCTGCTCTTGTACTCGTCGCCGTGGGCGCGCATGTGCATGCGCAGGTTGGCGTCGCGCTTGAACCCCTTGCCGCACACCTGGCAGTAGTGCGTGTACTTGGCCAGAAGCTCCGCCGCGTCCAGCTCGATGATCGTGCCGCCGCCATGGCCATCCTCCTCCGCAACGGCTGTCTGCTTGGTGTGGACATGTTGTTGGCGGTGGTGCTGCTGCTGCGGTGGATGCCACTGCTGCTGCTGCATGACGTTGACGATACCGTCAGCAGCAGCAGCAGCAGCAGCAGCAGCAGGTGTGGTAGAGGAGGATTGCTGCGGTGCACCACCAGCATAACCACCGTGGTGGTGGCTGCTGCAGAGCTGCTGGAAGGCGTACATCATCGAGGAGGCGGCGGTGATGATCTCCTGGATGACGGCGCCGGCGCTCGACACGGCGGCGACGGGCCCGCCGTGCTCCACCGCCAGGCCCACCAGCGGCTGCAGCTGCTGCACCTTCTCCCGCAGCACCGACAGGTTGTACAGCAGCGCGTGGCACTGCGCGTCGCCCGAATCGGACGCCGGCGGCGGCGGAGGGGGCTCCATGAACCCGCCGCCGTCCATGCCGTCGAGGGCATGCTGCTGGAACAGATGCTGCTGGTGCTGCACGAAGTAGGGGTTCCCCCCTCCTCCGCCGCCGATCATGCTTGCTATTTTCTCGATCGATCTCAGCAGGCTTAGTAGCAGCTTGCGATTCTGCGCATGCGATATGAAGCCTACCGGCTGAGAGCTTAATTTGGGAGGAGGAAGAGATCGAATTGACGGTCAATGGAGATAATAAGGGCATATGTGGTGCCGTGTGGTGGGGATAGATGGATGGAGAATTGGAGATGGATCAAAGGCCTCGCCCTGGTCTGCTGGACGAAGAGGTCAACTGCTGCTGCCCAAGGAGAAAGCACAGCACTTGACAACATCCCTACTTGAAGCCTCCCTCAAATGACACCCAGCCCAAAAGGTGACACACACCGTTATATATATGCATTATGACTAGCTAAGATGTCAGAAATAGAATACACTAATATAATATATATTGTATGCTCCCTATGTTCATACCCCTCTCTCTCTCTCTCTCTCTCTCCCCCCTCTCCTCTCTTTAATTTCTATAGCTCTGTCCCATGGCCAATGCCAGAACAGGCAGGAATATATATGTTGCTGCTGCATGTATTTTAGTCCAATCATGTCCCAGCTCAAATGTTTGTTTAACTAGGTTGGTCCTTTGGAGGAAATATATAAGGTTGCTTTATTGGCCCTGTTTGGGAGCTGATAATAAACTACATTTGATTATTGCTTCTCCAAGGCAGCACCTAAGCAAAGCAAGCATCTATTGCATATCTTATATATGAAAAAAAAGAGGAGAGATAAACGATACTACTACACACAGTTTGTCAAAGCAGTGTCACTGACCTGTGGGGGCATCTCCTCCCAGATCTACTGATAGATTATTAGTGCACTGCTAACTTCTGAGCCACTGCCCAATAATGGAATTAAAAATGCATGGACCTGGAGACTGGAGTGGTAGTTGTGTGTTGGAATGCAAATACTATTATAGGACATGTTGTGCGAGGCTTTATCTAGGACGATCGAGGCTGCTCTTCTTATTAATTATATAATTTGCCATGGCTAATGGCTTTGATAGTTAGCAACGGTAGTATCCCCTAGCTAGGGATGCGAAATTAAGTAAACACAGTCACAATGCTGCGGTATGCCAGACGCCCATAATCGATCTGTGAACAATAATAACTGACGCACGCACACTGCACTGCTTCTTGTTGAACAATAGCTACGTTGTTATATCGACCGTCGTTCCTAAAATATGCAGGAGGCGTCTATTTTCCACAGCAAGCTATAAGGACTCGGCGGACACTTTTGCAAAGCTATTATATTGTTGCTTATCTTTTCCTTTTCTAGTTTCATTTAGACCAGCTGAAAGCTTCATGTTTCTCACATTAAACTTGATATGTAATTTACTTCATGGGAATGGGAGTTTTTCCTGAGACCGAAAATCGGAGAGTTCATGGCCAAGTCCCACCGAGAGGTGGGATTTTAGTGAGAATTGTGTTAGAGCATCTCCAAGAGCCTAGCTAAAACAAGTTTACTAGCTAAAAATAACAAAATTGGGATAAAAATCGGATCCTAACAGTCTCTTCAAAACCCACCGCTCGTTATCCATCTCGGTATCGAGCCTCCTCCGCTAGCCGTTTTTCGAGAGCGCATGCGCTCGCCATCCCCTCGCGATTTCCCGGTCCCACACCACCACACGAGGTGGAGGCGACCTTCTTCGTGCGGCGCGGCGGCCGCAGGAGCTGCTGCTGCTTTCCCTGGCCCACGCGGGGGCTGGCGGAGAAGGAGAGCCGGCGCAGTGACAGGGCTGCCAGCGGCCTTCTTCACGCGGCGGAGCTGGCGGTGCTCAAGGTGCCGGAACGGCGGGGCTGAATTCGTCTCCCCCGTGATCGAATCGAAGTACAAGCAAGAAGTGAAGTACCTCCGCCGCAAGCAGAGCAGCAAGACGAAGCAGGAGGAGCCGCTAACCACGATAAGATTGGAGACCACCGTGAGCCTGTGACTAGTATTGAGTCTCGTGCCTGCATCCATGACAGCGCTCGCCGTCCTGCGGAGCGGGTCACGGAGGACCGAGAGCAGGCCTCCGTGGCCCGGCCCACCTGCGGAGAGGGAAACGAAGGCAATTAGATTAGTTCTGGGTGAAAACAGAAAGATTTAAATGAGAGGTCCCACATGTCAGGTATATGAAGAGTCCGATTTGGCTAGACTGTTGGAGTGTACCCTAATATAGAGAGGAAATCTTGGCTAAATGGATAGCTAAATGACAATATATAGAGAGTGAGATTTGGCTAGGCTCTTGGAGATGCTCTTATATGTACAAGTGGTAAGAAGGAAGACAATGTGTGAGATCATGCTTTTTTACTGGCGGCATAAATGAGTCGGCATAGTCAAGGACACTTTGCAATGACAGGCACTTGTTTTGTGCAATTGAACGCTTCAAAGCATATACTCTAATTTTTAGGTAAACTTATTGGTGGTTATGTGCACACACATCGTATGATGAGCTCTAGTGAACGAGTCTACGACAAACCCATAAAAAAAATGACATGTTCGTGAGGGCATCGTCCTCTACGTTTCAGAAAGGAACGAGAGGTTCGACAGATGTCAGCAAAGAAACAAGTCTGCATTTTTTTTTTTTTGAGGAAACCTTGTATAGTTCTCAACTCATACAGTATGACTGGATAAACTACACGGGCACTCGCCTCTTCAGATTAATTCACCTGGATATATTTCGGCAGACATTTGTGCACTAGCTAAAATTAGCTGTAAGCATAAATCCAAACACTGGCCAAGTAAACATGGGCCAAACATCCAATCTCTACAAGAAACCTCAACTAAAACAAACACTGGATGCATTGCAGCCTTTTCACCTAGGGTTGGTGCTGTGACTGTGAGACTTCTGCTTCGCCTTTGCCTTCTCTATCAGGGGCTTCAACTGCTTCTTCTCCTCCAGAATCTTGAGGAAATTGAACAAGAACGGCACATAGTTGTGCTTCCTCCTCATGTTCTCCGTCTTCCACTTCTTCACCTTCTCTTCCTCCATTATGATTTTCTCCGTCACAGCCTCGATCTGAGCAGCCACCTCTGCTAGAGACTGCTCGACAGATGGCACATGCCTGGCAGAAGGATCACCCATCTCATGAAGGAGGTTCTCCCTCTTCTTCTGGAGGTCTTTGAGCTCTGCTATGTACATCTCCTTCCGATTCTTCAAGATTGCCATCACACTGAATCTTATCTCATTCTGAGTGAACCGGTCAATGTGCTCTTGAATCACAGGCTGCGCAAGCCTAAGCCACCCTGCCTCACCAACACCACCTGGGCATTTTCCCAGGCTTACTGGCCCTTCCTTAAGTCCATCAAGCTCATAAAGGACTCCATCCACCGGAACATAGCTTATGAAGTGGTAGACGTCGTCATCCTTGCTAGATGGCTTCTGCTCCTCAGGGACCTCTGACCTTGCAAGCGAGTTGTTCAACATACGGATACTTGCGCAATTCACTATGGCCAATCCCTTGAGCTCGGGTGGCAAGTCCTTTGCAAATTCCTTTAGCTTTTCAAGCTCATCACTAAGGGTGATTCCAGGAGAGTTCAAGAGAACAGAAAGGATAGCTTGGGTTGCACACGCATTATTGATTATCTGCAGGTGAAGAACAAGCTTGATTTTAAAAGATTTCACATGAATAAAGGTGGCAGGAGTAGCTTGGCAACTCAATGCTTCTGACCTGGTTGGCAAAGAAAAGGTTTGGGATTGCATCCTTGATGACAGGACGCTCATCCTTTTCTGGAGGTCGCCATTTGTACAGCACTATGAGCCCATATATTGGCCTGGCAAATGCCAATAGGAATTAGGTGAATTTAGAGAGGAGAGGGAGACATTCACGGTTGTGCTAGATGTACGATAACATACTGAAGATCATTGAGAGCATCCAGGTTAAGTGAGTAGAGTTCGTCAACCTGATAAGGAAAAAAAAAACATAGCATATAATGCTCTGCCGGCTCTTTCTGAATTGTAAAAGAAATACCAAGTTTCACAAAAGAAAGAAAAAGCAGAGCCTCGCTCTTTTTTTCCCAAAACATTATATTTCTGTTCTATACCACTGCACAATATATGTAGTTTTAGTATCTAGCAAAGGTTAAAAGATTGAAAAGTATGACAAAAAGCTACAGGGATCAATAGCTAAACTACATTACTATCTGTGTATAACTGTATGCTAAGGTGGCAGCAATGTTTTAAACAAAGGTCATTGTGGGCTTGTAAAAGGCCGCTTACATGGTCCAGGTAAGAGTCAGGTTAAACTAATCTGTTGGCCGTTTATATGCTTTAGGGGACCCTAACATCTTGCAAGGGCTGTTTCATCATACAAATATCTGTTTTTCATCACAAATTGTAGCATGCAACGTCTGTCATAAAGTATTAAACAAGCAAAACTTTGTCAGATACTCTTGATGTCAATGCCCAGTGTGGATAATTGCTAATGGGGTTCCATTCTACGAACAGGAAAAGGATGCAGTATATGCTCACTTTGGTACAGTGCATAGATATTAAAAGGTTGGGTGACTGTTTGTTAACCATCTACCTTTGTCAAGAACACAGAGTCATAGAGTGGAAGTAGTTGAGTACTTACTTGAAGACCCTTAAGTTGCATCTGGTGCAACAAGTCCGTAAAAACACCTGTAACAAGATAAAAGGCTCGTGAGTTTTTTCTTCCTTTGACACAGAGGCGGTCAAAAGATCCAAGGTGCCACAAGAAATTAACAGTGTGTGGTTGAGCCAGTTAACATATATTATCGTCTGGAGGAAGAGAGTTTAAGCTCTATTAATTATTCTATGCCACTCCAACCGCAAATGCATTAAAATAGGGAATTCTAAATTGAAAATGACCATTCTGTTAGTCTGAGGCAATCCAAAAATGAAAAAAAGAAGCAGAAATAGTGCAAATTAAAAACTGGGAATGACCATTGTGTTAGTCCAAGACAATGTCGTACGACACTTAGGTGCCCTCCTATGGTTGAGCGAGTTGTAGAAACCAGGCATGGGCATTTCAATTCTGCAAGCTTGCTAAAGCAAGTAGCAACTCACGTCTACTGTTACTTAAAACTGATCCTAGTAACACAGCTACTGTGGCCAGACTGGTCCGAACGCTATAGTCAGCATCCAATGAAAGTAAGACGATCATCAATCAGCACAACAGTATACCATGTACACACAGTACATGTGATCTTAATCGGTGGAGTTGGCCAAAAAAAGGGCCAAACAGAGCCATAGAGGAACCTTATCAAGTGCACCACCATATGTGCAACGTGTGTTAACAAAAATTACAATGGCTACCTGCTTGTGAAAAGAAAATAAATTTACCAGGATCATTCTCGATCGCAGCCCAAGACATGTTGAGGCAGTCGCTCCAATCCTGCACTGCACATAGAAAAGGACAGCAATAAAGATGCATTCTGGAAATGCAGAAATTGGTAGTAGCAGATATATGGTCTAGTATGAGCATATATAATAAATAAACTAAATAGAAGTGAACCAATTCTACGTTTGAGACAGTTGCTTGGGAACGCAGATGTCATTCAGAATCGTCTCCCTGTATAGGCAAATAAAGGGATCCGGCGCTGAACTGGGGCTTGGAACCCTAAACCCAGCGGCTTGGCTGGCTGGGCGCAGGGGAGGCGGCGGGGAAAAGCGGCAGGGCTGGGCGACGAGCTGAGGCGAGCAGGGGCTGGGCGAAGCGGCGGCGCAGGGGCAGGGCGAGATGATTTTTCCCGATGCGGAGGGAGGAGGAGGGCGAGAGGCTCTGAAGAAACGAAATCTAGGGAATCAAGCAAAAAGGGCTAGGGTTTCTTACCACCAGCAGGAGCAGGAGCAGGAGCAGGAGGAGATGAAGAAACGGATGAGGACCAATCCCCAGTCCGGATGGATCTCCAATGGACGCCGCTGATTCCAACACCAAACAGAAGAGAAGAGAAGGACTGGGAGCGCTTAGTTGAGGTTGAGCCGGGAGCGCTCGCTTGGGCACAAGGATTGGAGGGCGGCAGCGACCCAGGAAGACGACGACGACTCGGGATGGAAAAGGATAGCCGAGTTTAGTTGGGCCAGAACCTATTATGGGCCGAGCCCATGTGGGTAACTTAGTATTGGCCCATTATATTATACTTTATATAGTACGCAAATTTTCTACAAGCAAGCATCGTTTAATTTACGCCTAGGCGTCCTGGCGCGCGGTGAAAAATGGTGGACCATCCTCCGTTTGCTCAATTGGGATAGGCGGGTATTTTGTGCTAGATACCAAGAACCTTATCTGCATAGTGATTGTGTTGATCATGAGTTTGGTGTGGGCAGTGATCTGAGGACTTGCTTTGCAATAAACAAAAACGAAATAAAGCTAAAACTGAAAATACCTCATCATCTAGATCTAGATATAGCTCATCACCATCTTCAGTCTTCAGCTTCCACCTACCATCGGGTCCCCTGGAAATCCAATGAGCATTGAACTTGATAAGAAGTATAGAAAATATACTGAACTTCATGCTGGAAATACTTTCTATAGAAGCAGAGGAAAAGCTCAGTGTTTCATCAATGCTATTAGTTAAACTAAGGTTTCTTCTATCTACTCTAAAAGTTCTATCTGTTTGCTGGAAAGAACAAACATCGTTTTCTTTTCCCCCAGTCATGTTTCAATTTAGTTTCTCAGAGATTAATGTTATGGCATTACAGTCCATAACAGTCATGGTTGGGAGTGCACTGGTATGATAACTTAAACAATTTAGGTCCCACTTGAGATGTAAATGAAGAATAGTTGAAATGCTAATCCAAGACAAATGAAACTATGTATGATATCACTCCCAAAGCACATAATAAACTTCAATTTTAAATAACACTACTGATTTCTGTACTGCGCCAATAAATTAATAAATAGGGTTGTGCCCAACCTCACTGTGCCATACTGCATCAAATGTCCAGGGATGCATATGTCATTGAAGAAATCAAGTGAAACTGCAAAAAGGAGGAGAGGTCTATTAGCAAAAATTAATGCGATGATAACATATGTTTCTGGTGTTTCATTTAATGGTCAGAACAGGAACGGAGCATTCTAATTTTGAGGCAACCGAGAAACATAAAATGCTTGTAAAAAGCATATTTATATTTTCAAGAAGAAATACTAGAACGGATTAGACATAAACCAAGATGTTTGGTTGTTTCCTTTAGAAATTTGATGGGCATGAAAATATGAAGGGGGAAATAGCATGCAGAACGAAATGTTACAGAAATGTTAAAATACAGCATACCAAAGCACCCTAGACAAGTTCAATTGAGTGAATGAATTAATAAATTGCTAACCGAGCAATTCTCCAAAGTGAACTCACCCTGCAGCCCCTTATCATCATATCCAATGATTCTCCCAACAAGAACCTCCCCTTCAAAGGGCTTGGACATCAGCAAACGAAATGAAATCTATCCAAAACAGGAACAAGGAAACCTGAGTATGACTTGCAAAGTGTAGGAAGCCTCAGGGTTGAAATAAATAACTTCACAGAGATGAAAGGCCTAAAAAAAGATGCATAGTTCTAGCTACAAAGTGTTATTCATGTATCATACTTGTGTTGAAATCAAGTCAATAACAAGTAGCAATACTAAAACAATGAAGCAATAGACATTCACATCAAGGAAATAGTAAAACATTGTTTTTTTGACAAAGGGAACTGAGATCGATAAGAAAATACAGGTTGAACCATCATAGTTTAAACTAACAGGTTAAGTACATGTGTGCCAAAGCCATCGGAAAGAGAGATGCCAGGAAATGTCCATATTTGCCTTGCCTTTCAAGTGATGAGCAAGTAGCTTGTGAACAGAAGAAAAGCTATTGACAAGATAAGTAACCACTGTAAGAACATGCTTTTAGGATCAATCGAAAAAGCTACTATTTTCATTCAAGCACAGCAACCAAACAGTGAGCACTACCAAGCCACTATTTTCATTCAAGCATAGCGACCAAATAGTAAGGACTACTAATAAATGGTTTAGTAATTTAGTGAGCACCAATGAGAAGGAAACAGGAAAAAGAAGTTAACTTAGTTTTCACATCTTTGCATTGATGACACCGACATAGCAGCACTAATGTGATTGGGGAGGTCACTATTTATGGGAATGGCAATATTCCACGAATTTGCCTTCCATAAAACATTGTAAGGCAAGCACAGTATATCAAGAACTTGAACATTTGAGATAAGAAAAGATTAAGGCACGCATTACTTTATAGGTCGAGCAGCCCTCTCCTGCAGGGATGGACCGGATATCATAGACAGACACGCACATCCCAAGGTCCGCGATAACCTGCGTCAGTCAAACGCCAAACGCGAACAGATACACTCAATTAGGAATCACCAATGTTGGAGCAAGAGGATTCGTTCCGATTAGAAACGACTATCTGAGCAAAAATTTCGCAAAACAGCGCTAATTCTACGGGTAAATAAAAACAAAACCCGCTTTACCTTGTCCAGGAAGAGCCTCTCGAGCTCGGTGTTGATGGCGTCGGGGAGGGGCCGGCTCAGCAGGTGCGGCGGCATCGGCAGGTCATGCTCAATCAGGCTCAGCGCGAACATCCTGCCCACCTAGAACCACTCGCCACCGGAGCCGATTGAGCCGGAGTGGAGGTTTGGAGGCGGCGCCGGCGCCGGTGGTCCCCTGGCCCGGCGGGCTTCCCTCAGCGAGTGAAAACGGGGAGCAAGCGCAGGTCGGCCGGCGACGGCGGGACAAAAGAGAGGGATATTTAAGTATTTGCCACTTTTACGAGTGACGCTCCTTCAAATGCCAGTTTTGTGCGTGCCTCTACACATTTGCCATCGTCTCGCTCCAAAGGGTAACAGTTTTGCCACTTTGTCCTACGTGGCAAGGCACGTCCCCGGTCCAGCGCATCGTTGATGTGGCAAAAGGCAAGAAAAGACCCATATACCCATGCTTTACCTGTGTAGCGCTTGCCTCTCTCCTTTGTAACGGGACCCACCGGTCATCCCCTACCTCCAGCCACCAAGTCCCGCTCAGAACCAGCCCCTCCCTCCCCCGTCCCCGCGTCCTGGCGGCCCGCCCGACGCGTCGCGCTGCACCAGCGCGCCCTGGTTCCCAAGCCCGCACGTCACGCTGGACCCGGTGGCGACGGCGGACGGCCCCTCATGCCGCGTTGGGCCAGCGCACCCTGGCGGCCACCATCCACCGATGCTTAGCCGGCAGCCATGCGCCTTGCCCAGCAGCCCCGCCTGTACGCCACCCGCCTCTGGTGCACTTGTCTGCAAACGGCAGTTGTGCCTTCATGGCAAGAAGGTTAGGAAAGATTTGAAATCCCAGCTAGATAGCCCATGAATTAAAGCTCTAATAAAGTAAAATGGACAAACCTCAAATTAACACAACGACCACAACCTCAAATTGACAAAGACAACAAATCATCCTACTCTATATTGAACCACAATCTCAATTCACCAATTTACAATCACAAACCAACATTCAGATTATAGTCTGCTCCATGTCTGGAGCTTGTTAACTCCTGCTGTCACCTTCTTGCCAGGAGACCGTGCGTGGTGGTTGCCGCTTGTCTTGCGGTGGAGCAAGGATCATCCTTGGCAGCAGTAGTCGCCTGACACTGCGCGCGGGCCTCAGGCCAAGAGCTCGGAAGCTGTCGTCATCGCCCTCAACTCCTCAAGCTCCACGCAAGGATAAGCTAGGCTGCTATGCCAGGGGAGGTCGGCGGCGGCGGGCAACGACGAGAAAGGGTCGTCGCTGGTGACGTGGATGGCAAGCAGGTGGCGGTTGAGGGAGATGATCTCCATCTCCTGGTGGAAGACGACGACCTTGAGGAGGCGAGTGTGTCCTCGTCGTGCTGGATCCGCTCCTCCGCCACCCGCTGGAACTGCTCCGCCTCCATCCGATCCGCTGCCTTTCCGCCTGCAGCCGAAGGATCATCGCCAGCGCCTCGTCGGCGTCGGACGCCACCGCCTGCCGCTCCTCCTCCAGCTCCGACCCAAGCTCATCCACGGTCTGCGCCTGCTGCCGTAGGGCCTCCCGCAGCGCCGCCACTTCACCTTCTTCCTTGACTCCGGCCATCGATTATTCCGTTGCTTGGTTCGGGTGGAGGGAGAGGCGACAGAGTAAAGAGATAAAGGCGAGGGCAGGGAGGTCTTTTCGCGTAGCCATTCCAGCGTGGAGAGGTGAGATGGACTGCCACATCGGACAAAGTGGCAAAAACGTTAGGTTACAGAGCGAGACGATGGCAAATGTGTAGAGGCACATATAAAACTGGCATTTGAAGGAGCGTCACTCGTAAAAGTGGCAAATACTTAAATATCCCCAAAAGAGACGGCGCGCGAGGTCCAATAACCATAGAGGCCCACTAGCATATTCGGCCCAAGTCCAATAACACTTCCTCCACGGGCAACCCTAGCTATATACCCCCACAGCCGCCGCACATCACACCCCGCCGCCGTCCACCCTAAACCCCTCCCAGATCCCCTCCTCCGGCCCCGACGGCCCCGCGTCGCCTCCCCCCGCGCTCGTCGCCGGCGTTTTCCAGGTACTCACCGGCACCCATCGCCCAGTCTCATCGGAATAGTGGGTTTCGAGTTTTTTTATGGAGTCCGTAGATTCTCATGTCGAATCGATCTGTTAAGTAGGAATCCTTCGCTCGATCGCCAAATCGTGGCCTAATCCCGCTTGTGTGTTGCGCTGCAGGATTGGATCGCCGCCACAGAACCCTCGCTGCGACCATGGCGACCTTCGCGAAGCCCGAGAACGCGCTGAAGAGAGCTGAAGGTGAGTCGACGGGACTTGGGCTCGATTTCATCTGGTCGATGCTGATTGTTGTTGTCGTGGTTGTCTTCGGCGATGCCTGCTGCCATTAGGTTTCGTTAGGCACCTGCGAATTATGATACAGTTATGGTGGCTTTTCTGTCTCAATTTAGGTGGCGGTAACTGAGCCTCATTTTGCATTTTAGTATCAATGACGCATTGTAGGTCATGTAATGTGCTAAGCCATGCCAAGTGGATGTTAAAGTGACCCCTGTCTGTTATGCTTCTCTTCTTATCCATGCTTGAACCGGCCTTCTCCTTGTGGAACAATAAGTTTACAAAAAAATAGAAACTCCAAGTGTTGTTGACCTCAGCTTCATTTCATCTAAGCTGGATGGTTCTTGACTGTTGCAAATTCTAGACTTGACTATTGGGGCAGAAAATGTGCATGTATGCTAATTGCTACCTGCTTTATTTCAGAATTGATTCATGTTGGCCAAAAGCAGGCGGCGCTGCAGGCTTTACATGATCTCATTACCTCAAAAAGGTACAGGTCATGGCAAAAGCCTCTCGAAAAGATCATGATGAAGTATGTGGAGCTCTGTGTTGACCTAAGGAAAGGCAGATTTGCGAAAGATGGCCTTATTCAGTATAGGATTGTCTGCCAGCAAGTAAATGTGTCTTCCTTGGAGGATGTCATCAAGCATTTTATGCAGCTTTCCAATGAGAAAGCTGAACAAGCTAAGAGCCAGGCAGAAGCCCTGGAAGATGCTCTGGATGTTGAAGATTTGGAAGCGGATAAGCGTCCTGAGGACCTGATGCTAAGTTTTGTTAGTGGGGAGAAAGGAAAGGACCGATCTGACAAAGAAGTTGTTACTCCATGGTTTAAATTCCTCTGGGAGACATACAGGACGGTGCTCGAGATTCTAAGGAACAATTCAAAGCTCGAAGCGCTGTATGCTGTAAGCTGCTCAAATTGCATATTTCTTTGACAAATTTATTTCTTCTGTGATACATAATTTCCATCGATATTGGTAATATTTTACCGTTTACAATGATATTGTTCCTCTGTTGATGGATCATCTACCCCTTATTTTTCTCTCCCTACAAGAAGCACCCTATCCGATGTTTCCAGCCATCGTCAGTTTAATCTTTGTTTGTCCTTTTTTGTCTTTAAATGTTACCTAGAAACGTTATCTTCTGGAGTCAATAGCGTAATGTATTTATCTGATATATTCTGGTTTTAGTTTCTCATTGCTAAATTACCTGTTGGATCATGTTCCTTCTTTTACTCATCGATTCTGTGTTCTTGTACAATTGGTTCCCTTTTAAATGCTGTTTTGACTGATTAACTTCCCATAATGCAGATGACTGCTCATAGGGCTTTTCAATTTTGTAAGCAGTACAAGAGGACAACAGAATTTCGTAGGTTGTGTGAGATTATCAGAAACCATCTTGCCAATCTCAACAAGTATCGTGATCAAAGAGACCGCCCTGATCTGACTGCCCCTGAAAGTCTACAACTGTATCTTGATACCCGGGTTGAACAACTTAAAGTTGCAACGGAGCTTTCCCTATGGCAGGCATGTTCAGAATTTTCCTAATTTTCTTCTTTATGCCATAATTGTTGCATTCACTGAACCTACTATATCTTGCAGGAAGCCTTCCGATCGGTGGAGGATATCCATGGTTTGATGAGCATGGTGAAGAAAATGCCAAAACCTTCTGTTTTGGTTGTATATTATGCCAAGTTAACTGAAATTTTCTGGATATCTGATAGCCACCTTTATCATGCGTATGCATGGCTCAAGCTTTTCAACCTGCAAAAGAGCTACAATAAGAATTTGTCTCAGAAGGATCTACAATTAATAGCATCTTCTGTCTTACTCGCTGCCCTATCTGTGGCACCGTATGACCAGAAGTATGGTGCATCTCATCTTGAGACAGAAAATGAGAAGGAACGTAACATGCGGATGGCCAACCTTGTCAACTTCTCGCTTGATTCCAAGCGTGAAAATAGAGAATTGGTTTGTGTCTGCCAAATCGTTTGTTAATTAAAGTATATCTTCAGGAGCTTTTTCTCACCCTTACATGTCTCGTTTCTTTTGCAGCCTTCAAGAGCATCTCTTCTATCTGAGTTGGTACGTGCTGAATCATTTTCTGGGAACTGTTATTATTCCTTCAGCTGTGTTTTTTAGTGGCTCCGCATGGCCATATCACTTTGAAATATCTTTCTTGTGACAACTGTGTTTTTGAATACTATTTCATGTGATTGTTGAGCAGTTCATTTGTAGCACTATATCAGTTGCGTAGATGAATTATGAAATCACTGCCATATTCAACTCCAGGTCATCAATATAGAAGCACGATATCTCTCTTTGTTAGCTTTTATATCTGTTTATTTTGACTTCTTTTAGGTGTCAAAAGGTGTGCTTTCATGTGCTTCCCAAGAAGTGCGAGATTTGTACAACCTTTTGGAGCATGAGTTTCTACCTCTGGACCTTGCATCGAAAGTGCAGCCACTTCTTTCGAAGATTTCAAAGATCGGAGGGAAGCTTTCATCTGCTTCTTCTGTTCCTGAGGTTAAGCTATCTCAGTACATATCTGCTTTGGAGAAGCTGACCACACTGAGAGTGCTGCAACAGGTACTAGTTCTGCTACATGCTATATGCGGCAATGATGAGTCTTAACATTCATCTTTTATCTTTCCAGGCCTCTCAGATTTTCCAGTCCATGAAAATTGATATGCTCTCAAGAATGATCCCGTTCTTTGACTTCGCTGTTGTGGAGAAGATTTCTGTTGATGCTGTGAAGCGCAATTTTGTTGCTATAAAAGTTAACCATTTATCAGGAGCCGTTCATTTTGGTACTGTGGTAAGTTGACCTGATTCTGCCCATCAGCACTCTTGATGTAAGTTCTATGGTGTCTAGACAAGTTATAGGTTTACCATCTGTTTTTCTCTCTCTTTCGAATCAATTTAGTTTGTTAATTCCATTCCAGTTAATAGTTTAGATTAGATGTGTAGGTCTCCGTAGTGGGCGCGCGCGTGTGCGTGTCTCCATGCAGTCATTTTGTGAAAGTAAAGTATTGCCAGCAATGCTTCAAACAGGCAAACATGTCTTAGTATCTTAAAAACAGAGAAAAACTCTAATTTCTGAAAACTGTGGTATTACACGGTTCTAGTATTTAAAACCATAGTTTCTCAATACTATGGTTCTAAAAAAACTACAACATCCTAACAGGGCCTTAGTGTCCATGTGTGCTTGAGTTTACTTGGACTATGTGTAGGTAATACCGTGGCCGAGATTGAACATTTTCCTTTTCTGTGACTGATTTCTATTTCTATGTAGGACATCGAATCTGATGGATTAAGTGAACACCTCAGTGTTTTAGCTGATTCTTTAAATAAAGCGAGGAATCAAATTCGCCCACCAGTCAAAAAGGCATCTAAACTTGGTGAAAGTCTCATTAGTTTAGCTGGAGTAGTGGAGAATGAACACAGGAGGCTTCTTGCAAGAAAATCCATTATTGAGAAGCGCAAAGAAGACCTTGAGCGCCAAATATTGGAGAAGGTATATTATTTTATTACTATACAATCTGTGCTAGTTTCTGCCTTCTTTATTTTGTTTTTTAATTACTGTTGCTCTATTTTCTAGGAAAAATTAGAAGAAACAAAGAGAGCCAGTTTTCAGAAGAAAACTGCAGATGAGGAAAGGATTAGACTCCTCAATGAACAAAGGCAGAGGGAGCAGGAGCGGATTCGTAAGGAAATTGAGGAGAAAAATAAAGCTGAAGCAAGAAAGTTGCTTGAAGACCTGACAAAGAAAGCAGGCAAAAAAACTGTTGCTCTTGAAGGGGTAAGAAATTATTATTGCCTTCCTACCTCTGCTTGGTATCTGTGTTGCTTATAACTTGATTCAATGTACTGTCTGCTAACTTTTAATGACTTGAATATTCTGATATAGGAGCTTACCAAGGAGGCTGTCATGGAATTGGCACTGAATGAACAGTTGAAAGAGCGCCAGGAAATGGAGAAGAAACTGCAGAAACTTGCAAAAACAATGGACTATCTGGAAAGGGCAAAAAGGGAGGTAGAGGTTCCCCTGATCGAGGAAGCTTTCAAAAAGCGCCTTGAGGAAGAGAAGATCCTTCATGAGCAAGAGCAGCTGGTCAGTTCTCTTCTATTCTTGTTGTTTATGCAGTTCTGATGACTGTCATTACTCACTTCTGTCTTCAATTTTCTGCTTGCAGCGGGAGATTGAACTCAGCAAGCAACACCATGCAGGTGACTTGCAAGAGAAAAATAGGCTTTCTCGAATGTTGGAACACAAGGTTTGCATTTTCTACTTTGTCTAGTGTTAGTGCGTTACACACATCATATGGTATATATATTTAAATTTCAATGCTGTTTGATCCAAAACCATTCTCCTCTAATTCCAAATGGTTATTTTGATATACGCTGCAAATGATTTGTTACCATATTGCAGTGTGAATGTCTGGTTGGCTTGTGACGCTGTTTTGATTCAAAACCAGCTTGTGTTACTGATAGAATGCCTTAGCCTATGATAAGATTGAATTTCTCTGGATCTGCACAGAACATGATTTTCATTTTTTTTTTTGGTCAAGCTCATTACATTGTCTCATCTGTCCACCACTTCCTGAATTTTTGTTCCCTGCCAATTCCTGAATTTTTGTTTTTTTATTCCAGAATGCTTTCCAGGAAAGAATTGTCCAACGTCGTGAAGCTGAGTTTGGTCGTCTGAAGAAAGAGAGAGATGAACGGATCAGTCAGTTGATATCGTCAAGAAAGCGTGAAAGGGAGACAGTAAGGAAATTGATGTATTATTTGAACCTGGAGGAACAGCGGATTGAACGGGTTCGTGAGGAAGAGGAAGCTAGAAAACGTGAAGGTAAGTGAATTCTCAACTGAGAAAATTTATCATTCTTTCATTGTACTTGTTGGGTGCAACACTACTTCAGTACCTTTTGGAAGTGAAAGTTTGAAGTTATTATTTGTGTGATCAAATGATGTCTTTGCCTTGTTTGAACAAATATGTTGAAGTCGAATCATCATAGGTTCTTTCACGTAAAGTTTACTTAATTAACATTCAATATTGTTATGGTTTTGCGTTCTCCAACCAACCTTGTTTGACTACTATATTCACATAATTCTGTCGAATAGCCAACCAAGTTGCGCAATTTTCAGTTTGCTTAAAGTTTTGCACCATGCTAGATAGATTTATTTTGTTCTGTTAGCTTGTGAAGACGTTCCTGTTCAAATTGATCGGACACTGGGATTACGATGTCTATGCAAGAAATGGGAATGCTAATTTATTCCATATTTGGCAATTGGAGGTTTGAGCTGCAGGATTCAAACTTGTTTCATCAATATTGATTATATATATATATTTTTTACTCCAATGCAGAGGAAGAGAGATGGAAGAGAGAGGAGGCTGAGAGGAAAGCTAAGCTTGATGCCATTGCAGAGAAGCAGCGACAGAGAGAGAGGGAGTTAGAGGAAAAGGAAAAGATGAGGAAGGAGCAGCTCTTAAGAGGACCTGAGCCTGCGCGTGTTCCTGATGCTGCCCCTGTTGCGCAGCCACCTCGTGAGCCAGCAGGTCATGTTGCAGCAGCAGCTGCTGCACCTGCACCTGCAGTTGGCAGATATGTTCCCAAGTTTAAACGCAGCAATGATAGCAGCAGCAGCAGTGCTGGTGGCAGCCAGAGGCCAGTGCGCGACGATGACCGTTGGGGTTCACGTGAAGACCGCCCTCGCCCCGATGTGCGTCCACTCCGCCAAGATCCTCCTGCACGACAGGATGCACCTCCAGCCCGCCCAGATGGCCCTGCTCCTTCTACTGACCGCTGGCGTGGATCAAGGTCTTCCTCCAACTCTTCGTCCTCTTCATCGACCTGGGGGAGGCCCCGGAACTGATGCTCCCTTTCCTCAGTTTTTGCCGCCTGTCAGACTTCAGTGCACAATGTCTGTCAGGGAGATCTTGAATTTGTTTTTTTAATTGCGCTGACTGCACCTAAAATGTTGGAGCTTGTCCGTTAGTGCTGTGGCACCTTTCCAGTCAATGTTTGATGTACCGAGTTAGCAGTACCCCATGCATATTTTGTCGTTATTATTTTTTAGTAATACTGGAATCATATGTTTCTATTGGTGCCCACCTTTGTCAGCCCTTTGCTAAATGCAAGGTTTTCGTGCTGCCCCGATGCCCGTTGTTTTTTTCTGGTTCTGTATAATAAAGGTGGGCGTGGGTTCTCCATGGAGCGAACTATCCTGCCGGGGGCAATACGCAATCCATTTGATATTAAGATAGCAAGAATGGACAAACAGTTTTACTGTTTGCTAATCGTGTTATAATGTTATTACAAATCATGAGTTCGCACTAGCCAAAAATCTCCCGAGTTTTGGGCCAAGAACAGAACCTATGGGCCGAGCCCTTCGGTTAACTGAGTATTAGCCCATTCATTATACTTTAATTTTCTACTACCTAATACAAGCAATGGCTGTATAGTTGTGCTTGCAGCAGTAGGCAGCGGACTCATAATCCTTTCCTTAGGTATGCACACAGTGTAGGAACAGTAAAAAACGACGTACATACGGAGACATGTATCACTCCGTTTAATTTGTTGGACTCCAACATTCGCTGCCTGCCTGGACCACAGTAAGTGTCAGATTTTCTTCAACTTGCTGCTGGCTGCCATAGCATAGCATAAAGAAGATGATGCTCATCATTTGTTACGGTACTAGCGAGGAGGAGCAAGCATCGAATACCAATGAATGTGCAGATTCATCCATCCATTCTCGATTCCATACATTAGATTATTACACAAGTAATTAAACAATCAAGTCGGTGGCCGTGCATATATATATATAATGCAGCACATCCTTGCTGCTTATTCATTCCAGCAAATACAACGCCTCACCTCGCTCGTAGGACTAGTGTACACACAGTACAATCAAGGAATTAATACGACGGCACTAGCTAGTTGCTCCGCCTACGTAGTACTCCGTATACAGCAAGAGCAAGAAGCGACACAACACACACACACACTGCTAGTATCATATCGTTCGTTGACTGACAGACAACAGAAGAATCACGCAACAACAAACACAAGACACTTATATTAAACTAGATTAATTAAGCAGAGAGGAGGAGGAAGTCCGGGTCGTCCTGGAGCCTGCGCATGGGGTCCGGCTGCAGCGCGAGCTCGACGTCGATGCCTCCCTCCTTGTCGCCGCCGCGGGCCGGGTAGAGGTAGACCATGCCGTCGAACTTGTTGTTGCCGCCGCTGCGCACGCGCTCCGGCCTCCCGAACCCGAAGTCGACGTCGTACACCTTGAACCGCGGCGAGCTCCCCACGGCGACGCAGTTGGGCCCGGCGTCGCTGTAGTGGAATAGCTTGGGCGCCGCCTCGTACTCCTCCAGCCTCCTCACCACGGCGGCGGCGTCGTGGTCGTCGATGGCCTTCTGCAGCAGGCCCGCCGCCAGCTCCGGCGGGCCCCCCAGGAGCATCCCCGCGGGCACCCCCGTGAAGACGGCCTGGATGAGGTTGCCGAAGTAGGCCGGCGGCAGCGGCGGGTCCAGGCGCCCGCGGCAGTCGGCGAACACGGCGAAGGCGGTGATGTCGGCGGGGCCCAGCCCGCGGGCGCGGGACACGGCGCGCCAGATGTGGGCCCCCAGCGACTGGAACGTCGAGAAGGGCTTCGCCGCCGGCGGGAGGGCGGCGTTGGCGGCCGCCTTGACGCGGGCCACCGTGGCCTCCGGGAAGGAGAAGACGCGGGCCACAAGGGCCTTCTTGGGCCCGTTCGGGTCCGTCTTCTCGTGGGCCTCGGCAGACTCGGGGAGGTCCAGACGCACGCGGACGGAGCGGGCCAAGGAACGGTCATGGATGGGCTTGGGCTGCTTGCTGCTGCTGCTGTTGGAGGCGGCTGCTTCTTTGGCAAGACCACCAGCAGCAGTGCGGCTTAGCTCGGCCCAGTATGACATGAAGTGCCACGTGGAGGTGCCGTCCAGCACGGCGTGGTTGAAGGCGCACCCCACGGCCAGCCCGTCCTTGAGCTTGGTGAACTGCAATACATTTTTACAGCATCAAGCAAACAGGCTGTAGTTTGGACTAGTAAATTGTAAAATGGATTTACAGCAGCGCGCACAGGCTGTAGTAAATTGCAAACGCAGCGCAGTGGTACGAGCGAGGCAGCAATGCATTTACCCCTAGGCCCTGTCGGAACGCAGGCAGCGGTGCAGTTATTCATTCAAGACATTTATTCTGAGAATGAATGCCGATCGGTCCATACAGTACTCCATCCATTATAGTATTGTACTGGTCCATACCACTATTTTGTATAAATAATTAAAACAGATATCCATATGCAGGTACTAGTGATGCGTGCAAATACAATGCATATAGATAGACGACGAGCTAGCGAGATCTCGGCAGCTAGCTAGCTAGCAGAAAGCAATGCAGCAAGAACGAATACCTGGACGGCGAGCAGCGGGCGGCGGAGGCCCTCGAGGTTCATGACGCCGGTGTAGGGCACCAGGTGCTGCATGACCCTCTCGGCCTCCTCGCCGCAGTCCCCTCCGGCGAGGTCGTCGACGGCGACGCCCTCGGCCTCGGCCTCCATGACCTCGGCGCCCTCGTCCCCCTCCACGGCCAGCGCGCCGTCGGCGTGCTGGCGGATGCGGCCGGCGAGCGGGTAGAAGACGCGGAGCGCGTCGGCGAGCGCGGCCGTCATGCGCGCCACGGCGTCGGGGAAGTCGGCGGCGCGGTAGAGGAGCAGCTTCTGGTTGTAGTAGAAGGTGATGTAGGGGAGGTCGAAGGTGGCCAGCTCGCACCGGATCTTGGCCGGCGCCACCGTGCGGGTGCCCGTCACCATCACCGCCGCCGGCTCGCGGCTGCTCTTCCCGTTCTGATCCACCGACATTATTGTGCTATTTGACTGTTGCTGCTAGCTTAATTAGCTACGACGGTGTGTGTGAATGAAGGGCAGTGGAGTGAGAGGTGGGTGAGTGATATAGGGAGCCATCCAGCCAACAGGAGGGTGGCGGTGGGTCGGTCATTAATGGGGGCGGAGCGGATAGCGAGATCGAGAGGGAGAGCAAAACATATGGCGGAAGAAATGATGATCAAAGAGTACGTACAGCAGGGCAGGGCAGGGCAGGGCATTCAAGGAGGAGCAGCGAGGGTAGCTGGGTTCGGTTGGGAGGGAGGAGGTGCACATTTATGTCTTGCTCAACTTGATGGTTGGGGATGCCGCGCGCTCTTCTCTTGCTCCGGCCGGCCAGCTGCCCCATCCATCGCTCCAACGTCCGATCCAATCGATCCACCGCTACCTCTGTATGCCCACAGCATGCCATTCCATAGCTAGCTAGCTAGCCAGCTGCAATATCTCCACAAGTAAATAGAGAGCACTTGCAACTCCCATCTGTCAAATTAATTTTAATTTACTAGGGCAACCAAGAGAAACAAAAAACTTTCTCGTGAGAGCCAGCTAGCAGCTCCCGAGAATTGAATGGCACAATATAATATATAATAATGCAGTCCCAAATAGGTATGTAGTGGCCCAAATATAATGGAACTCAATATAGAGAGACCGAGTGGCTACCTACCGACATTATACTAGAGGGCACATCAACAAGCGTTATACTAGTACTACTAACTTGGAGTTGCCCTAAGTAAATTAAATCCATCGATCGCATCATCAATAAACCCTTTGCTCCATGACGATGCAAGATACAGACAAAGGTTTGATCGAGGCGGCGAACAACACCCACTCCAAGCTTAATTTACTGACCAGCTAGGGTTATCATATCAATCATCGTATTGCAATTGCATTGGGCGGCACTGCTGTACATTTGGTTTTAACCGCGACATGAGAATTAATACGTAGTAGATGGACAACGTGTGGAGTTGGAGAGATTAGTGCCTGCAGGCCAAGTTGCTGCTGCTGCTGCGTGTGTACGCATGAATATATATGGATGAGAATGCAGCAATGTATGCATGGTCGTCTGCGTAGCAGCTAGGTGTGTATACCACTACCAGATAAGTTTGCTAGTTGTGGCTGATTTTGACTGTTTTAATAGTACTGAAGAAGATACAGAGCAGCTCACCTCCGATCGGATCAGATGCAGGTGGCTGTTTTATTATATGCATGTAATAACAATTAATTGGATCGAGTGGATACTGTGCCCACCTACCGTTCTGTCGACCGAACCGGCCGGTGCATCCTGTCCTATTCCTATATATCCGTGCTTATGTATGATCGATCGGGAAACAAAAGTATTTGCATTGCATGCAGAGACCACAATGCAAATTTATACAAATAAATGAAGGTGGATAACCATATATATATCGGAGGAAGAGTAGGCGTGCTATGCTCTGTGCTGGCAATTAGCAGAGACCCACAGCGGCCGGCACGGCATCCACCAGCAAAGGTGCATGCTGAAAGCTGAAAGCAAACAAAGTTGTACATGGGATGCACGGGAGAGCTGAGTTGACGCACCCAGCGCTGCGGAGGCATGCCTGGGAACATGCATCTCTGTCTTACTAGAAACAAAAGTCACAAAAAAAGGAGGAGAAAGTCACAAGGATACGAGACATGCCTGGGCCTCCATTTCCCATCAAGTCAGTGGTTTGGGCTCGTTTACCTGCTGCTTGCTGCCGCTTGCTCTGGAATGCACACCGGTCCCAGGAGGCCCGGCCCATGATGCCACTTTGCTCAATCAAAACTCCTCAACGCCGTACGCTGACAAAAAAAACAACGCCCGCCCCCCAAAAGGAGAAAAATGCGAAGGAGGAAAATAAAGAAAGTATATATACCATCACAGGCTGGGTGTTCCGGAATTCCCTTGTATCCCTCCTACGTAATGAATTGCAATTTTTTTAGAAGAATGCAATGCCTCTTTAGGCCAAGCCCAACGCAACCACCACGTCGGCATCAAGGTTCCATCTCAGCAGTATCAAAGTAGATCAATTTCACTTGTGTTACAAACCATTTTTCAGAATCTTAATACGAAGAAGTTTAAAGCAATAATGAGGATAACATTTTCTTCTCTTTTCTCAAGTTCTGTAGTTCCTTTCTTTTCTCAACTTTTGAAATCCTTTCGAAATCAAGTTGACAGTTAGTGATATTCACTTGATTTCAGAAGAAACAAATAGGAAATGAAGGCGTTTAATATATTCAGATCCTGAACACTGCTAAACGTATAAACATTACCAATGAGAGTTATTACCAATGAGAGTTATTAGGCGATCCTGAACACTGTTAACCGAGGCCTAATTGCAGTAAAGAAAAAACAACTCCCAGGAAGAAACAGGAAAAACCGTGTGTCAAGTTTAACAAAAGACCCAAGTTAATAAAGGAGTGGAAACAGTAGGCATGCATGATGGGATTCTAATACTCAAAAGAACACGTTGACAAGATTTAAAGAACAACTACCCCAGGCAAAGGAACAAACGTCTAATATCAGCTAATTAACAGGGACCAGGCGAGTCGTTTCCTGACTGTTTCTCAGATGAGTCATACGCCACATCGCGATGAAATCTTATACTCTCGATCGCATCCTGCATTAGGAAGGTATAAAGTTAAGTTGTTTAGTTTATCACAGCAGACATAAAGCAAACCAACACAAACATACAGAGACTACTGCACTTGTGCATACTGATCAGCATCAAACAGAGACTCATAAAAAGTTTATGTCAAAATGAACTGTAACCATTTTTTTATTAAAAAAACTGTCAACCCGTTGGTGGAAGTATATGCATAGCGCTGAATAGGCAGACGTCACATTGCCATTAGGCGCCTTCATTAAAATTTGGCGCAGATATATATATAGTGCAGGAAACGTAGACAAAGCAGTCATATCATAACATCAGCAGATCGAGTTGATTGGAGAGTCAATTGAATATGTAGAATGGACTAGAATTAAAGGAGCATTTCTCAAGTGTGGAGAACTTGGGCATGAAGTCGAACAATCCAAGGAACAGAGGCATGTATCATCTATAGAAAATATTGCCATTTGACAGAAAGATGTGTATGGCCAACCCAAGCCCAGCTCGTGGATGCTTCCTCTACAGACAGACAGACACAGACAGGTAGGCCGAAGAAATCTTTCCTCTTTCACTCGTGCGTACTGGTGAACAAAATCCACCACTCATTTCTTCATTGAACCAGAGTACTGTACGTAATTGCGTTGCAGACTTGCAGCAGTACCCAGGTGCATTGGCCAAGGACTTTCTTGCCATCCTGCTTGCCTCTCTGATTGACTTTTTTCTTTAGTATGGACAAAAACGCCAGGAAAGATTTGGGTACTCCCCACTTACGTCAAAAGCAAGAAAAAGATTGGATTCAAGTAGTACAACAAGCAAAGGAAATACAGTACACAGGTTAAAATGGATCGTCTCAATCACTCAACACTTATTCAATCGATTCCCCCGTCTGATCCGTACTTCAATTTGCCACGAAGGAATTGTTCTAGTAGTCGTCGTCGTAGCCACCGTCGTCGCCGCCGTCGGCGTAGAGGTCGTCCTCGACCTTTTCGGCGACGTGGTCCTCGAACTTGTCCTCCAGGTAGCTGGCCCCCTCGGCGAGCGCCAGCCCGCCCAGCAACCCCGCCGCCGCGCCCACCGCCAGCCCCGTCCCCATCCCCATCTTGCTGCTGCTCTGAGCCGCTGCTGCTCCTGCTGCTGGCGGAGGGGCAGCACCATACGCCGCCGCTGCTGCTGGAGGAGGAGCACCGCCGTAGTACGCCGCCGCTGCTGCTGGAGGAGCGGCCGCTCCGTAGGCGCCAGCGCCGTAAGCCGGGTACCCCGCCGGCGGCTGGCCGTAGTAGGGGTCGCGCGAGCCTGCTGCTCCGGCGGGGTTGCCGTACGCTGGCGCGGGGTACGGATCGTAGTATCTCGCGGCGGCCTCCCGGACGGCGACGCGGACGTCGAGGCGCCCCTGCGGCCTGCCGGAGGGGCGCTTGAGCCTGAGGGTGCGGGAGACCTTGCCTCCGACGCCGGCGTCGTCGAGGACGTCGCGGAGCGGGAGGCGCGCGGATCCGACGAGCGGCTTGACGACCGCCTCGTCGGCGTCGGCGTTGGCGTGGACGACGTCGATGTAGAGGACGGCGTCGTCGAGGCGGGCGGCGGAGGGCGGCGGGACCGGCACGGCGAGCTTCTCTTCCCAGACGGGGTCCTCGCCGTTGTCGAGGTCGACGCGGGTGGAGCACTTGGGCCCGTCGTCCACCCACACCACGGCGTACGGCCTCAGCTCGCCGTTGCGCCAGTTGACGTTCTTCAGGTTGCTGGCGGAACCCACGGTGACCTCCACCTCGAACCGGGAACCCATGATGGATTGGATGCTTCTGGAAGAGAGAAGAAATGGATCGGACGGTGGTGGTGACGAGAAAGAGAGAGCTTGCCTGGGTGTATAAATAGTGCCTGGGATCAGGGGGATGGGTGCCGCCTGGCCTTGGGAATTGGGATGGACGGACGGACCCGAACCCGACGGTTACTGCTGACTCGCTGGCTTTGGCTGCTAAAATAAACAAAATGCAGCTAGCTGGTCGCCCGTCTTCGGTTTCTTCTTCCTCGCGCCGTTGCGTTTGAATGGACGACCGCTCGTGCGTCAGTTTCTTTCTTAGTCATTAAGCTCCTAAATCACCATGCTCCACTTTTCTTTGTTACGTACTACCAAGGAATGGAGAGGGACACAAGAAAAGGAAAAAGATGTGCGATCGTCAAACTTCGATCGTCAAACTTTATCATGCATACAAGTACTAAAGAACGGAAGGATTTTAGCATTGTTTTCAAAAACTTAAAAAAAACTACACTTCCAAAAACTGAAGACTGATTGCTGGTGGCTAGCGTTGTGATTGCCGGTATGTGATGTACTAGTGCTACTATTCCTTCCACACCCAATAATGCTACAAGCATAGCATAGCATGCGACGACCGAAAGCAAAGCATATCCCGTCCCGTGCTGCTGCCACTGTCTCAAAAGCATATCACCTCATGCTCATCCGTGGATGCACACGGTTTGGACGCGCACTGCACGCACGCAACGGTAAACAGATGAGTTGACCCACTGCACCCATCCCGTCACACGCGTTTGCATCCCATCTTCGTGCAATCGTGCTGTGCTGCACTGCACAGACGATGATGAATCGGAGTACCATTTTTGCGGAACAAGGAATCAAACTCTGTCTGGTGGCTAATCAAAACCGACCTGCTGGAATAAACTAGAGCTAACATAACCTGGCAAGGCGAGGCTGGAAAGCTCCAAACCTTACCAGAATTCTCTCAGCAAGTCTCGTTTCAGGGACCCATCCACAGAAGGCGTGTTTTCTGGCTGACACGTGCACCAACATGGGAGTGAGTCCACCAGGTCAACTTCAAGAAAGCTACTGCTACCACCATGCATGATCATCCAAACCCCCACCAAAACAGGCATCAAGACGCCAATTTGTTCGTGCAGGTTCAAAAGCAGGCCTGTTTATTACGTACACAACTTAGCGTTATGCCTACAGATGAAGATATCCACCACTTCAGTTACGCACACTCGCACTAGTCTAGAACTACCTTGGAACCGTCCAAAGCCCACCACTACCATGTTCAATTTCACCGATAAAGCCCCCAAACTAATCTGCCAAGCTCTTTGAAGCTATCTCGTACACATTTTCAGATAGTCCATTGGCCGACACGATCATCTCCAGCTGGGCCTGCATTATCAAATAGTCAATGCGTTACATCAACTCCATTACCCTACATGGCTACTATATTGCCCTATATTATCTTATCTATTCACATCGATGAGATTGAGAAAACGCCACACAGATAGATCATCACCTTAGCAAGAGCTTGTCTGGTCTCATCATATCGCCTCCACCTAGAGAATGCTGAAACCATGCGGGAAGCCACCTAATTTCACATCCACCAATGCATGTTAGCTATGATTCTTCAAATATCTAAAGAGCAACCACCAAGATAATATGAGAACAGGCGCTCTGAGTTAACCTGAGGGTTTATCTTGTCAAGCTGCAAAACAACTTCACCCAAGAACTTGTACCCAGAGCCATCTTTCGCATGGAAGTTCACAGGTGATCCGCAGAATCCCCCGATTAGCGAGTACACCTGAGTTTTTTTACCAAGTAAAAAGTCAGGTCCTACAAGTCCACATTCAAAATTTAAGCCAATGCAAGTCAGAGATGATAGCACTGTGTACCTTGTTGGGGTTCCTCATGTCGAAAGCAGGGTGAGATAGCAGCTTCTGAACATTTACCACATTTCCAGGAATGTCCGAAGTAGCTTGAAGAGCAAACCACTTGCTTACAACCTGTTGCAGCATAAAAGCAAATACAGGTAACAATTTAAAACGGGTGTGCTACACTAAAGCATAAAAAAGATTTATTTCTTATTTGTAAGGCATGTATAATCAGCATGTATCTTACCAAATACTCATCCTGCCACTGGTTATAGAAATCCAAAAGGGCATCATCACGAACTTGGCCTGGATTTTGAGATAGTGCTGCTAAGGCAGCAAACTGCTCTGTCATGTTAGTAGCAGTCTTGTACTCAAGCAGTGCAAGTTCAGTGACATCTGCCTCATCCAGAGATGCAAGGTATGCTACAAGGAACACCAGGAAAATTTGCATAAGGTTGTATTGCTAAAGCGTAATTCTCACGTTGGACCATCAGTTGGAAACAGAAAAACATACCAAGGCATGTATTTTTCAATGCACGGCGAGCCATACTATCATGGTTAAATGTGTAAGCCTCAGAACTCCTGTTGCTTGTCACCTAACAAGAACAAGTTAATGTAAGAGGCTGATACAAGGGGGCAGGGGAATAAAAATTGCAATACAGACAAACAGCAACTTGGCCAGCGCCACTTACAGCTGCAAGAAGATCATCTTTAAGTTGCAAAGCAAGCTCCTTCTTAATAAAGTTACGGACAGCATGAACTGCATCAGGATCCGCGACTGCCATCATATCCATAATCTCCCCTTGACCAGGCAAAGTTATTGCTTTTGCAATGAATTCCTGTAGCAGATTGTTTTTGTTATACAATTCAGGTCATGTTACTGTGCAAATAAATCACAATGGGGCCATGAAATTTTTTTACCTTGTCCAAGCTTGAGTTGCGCAGAATTGATCTAAGTCCGTCGACAAATTTTGGATTTAGGACCAGTGTTTTCTGTTGCTGGAAGTCAGCTACAAGACTGAGCATCAACTTACGTGCCAAAACTTGGCCTGCTTCCCATCTAGGGAATGGACAATCGTTAGATTGAACTCTATAATAGAAAATGCAAACATCTTTACCAGTGTAATCCACAACATACCTGTTAAATTCATCCGAGTCATTGGCAAGCAAGAAAAATAGGTCGCTCTCGCTCAGATCAGAATCAAGACGGACAGGAGCACTGTATCCCCTCAACAAAGAAGGAACTGGCTTCTCAGGAACATTTTTAAATATGAATTCTTCTTCCTTCTGAATAATAAAAGCATGCTAAGGTATCAGAAATAATGTCATGCAAGACACTTCACATTTGATATTACATACAAAAATACTACAGCTAGGTGTCTGGGTGCCTGTGTACACATGCCAATTACTGACTACAAATTTCAGTCCTTGCACAAACTCCATGCCTATAAAAGGTCTTCTGAAAGTAAATTAAAAATAAATAAAGCCGCAAATGTAGCAGAGTATCACTGGTGTAGCACTGAATGAAGAACGAGCACCAGCACTAACCGCACAATATGCAACAGATTCACCAATCAAAATATGCCGTAAGTTCATTACTTAAGGAGAAAGATTAATGCCTTTTTAAACTGAAGCACAGTGGTGAAGACTGGCTGGCCATCACTAGAGAGTGTTTGGAGAATTCCATCACTGTAAACGGAAGTTAAGGGCATATCTTGTCCGGTAGAGTCAACAAGTCCAACAGCAACAGGTATGAACATAGGCTCCTTGGCTGGTTGGCCTGGAGTGGGTGGCACTTCTTGGCTGAAATATTAGAAAAGGAAGGTGGCTTACTTAGAAAATGCACTATTTCACCAGTTACTACAGAACGAAGAAAAGCAAGTACCAGGCTATGTAAAATCAATGTGGTACTAGCATGAATGAAAATGAATGCAAATATAGAGAGTGGAATAATAGTTCAACATAAATCTAATCACAGGTCCTAAAGGTCAATAAGTAATTAAGGACCGGAGAATGTGGAAGTTTACCTAAGTTTCAAAGAGAATGTCTGAGAACTAGGATCATATGAAGATGCCACCTTGACTGTAGGCGTACCTGCTTGAGAGTACCTATTGGATGGTTCTTTCACAATTAGATAGTGCTCGCAATAAGTAACATGATTGAAAGATAGCTGTCTACTACCATTGTAAAAAGTTTGGCAATTGTGCATTATTTGCATCACACATGGCTGCATAGAAGTCTTCACAAGTGACAGCTTGTCCATCATGCCTTTGGAAATAAAGATCCATGCCCTGCAGGAGAAGGCGAAGTGGTAAGTAAATCAAATGTATGCAGCACACATTCAACAACTGAAGGAGCCAACCCATGGCAAACGCGACATGCACAAGATTCACAACACGAGGTAATGCATTAGTTTTTTCATATATAATAAGAAACAGCACCTTATTCCAGAATTATGATTTGCAACAAATAAGGCAAATCTTAAAACTTTGACCACTGATATACACAAAAGTAATTACATACTGTTTATGATTTTTATTTACTGACATGTAACTAGAAAAGTAATGGCCATGGATGCGTATTAGACAGCATGCTAAAATCTAATGGAGGTGAGATTGTCCATTTGTCCAAATGGGCAGAGGTAGTGCTGTCCATCATCAATATGGTCTTGTACAATTAAGGTCAAAGCACGATGTTTACCTTTCGGAATCCTGATGCTCCAAACATGGTCTTGTACATTCTGACAACTTCAGCACCCTGTAACAAGTACATGTCCAGATTACATCGCATTATCCTTTTCAATGAAGGTGAACAAACTGAAAAGAAAAATTGTTACATGTACAGACCTTCTCGTAAACCTGTGATGAACCCCATAATGGTTGGATGAAGAAAAACAAGCAACGAAATAGAACGTCAGAGTTTTAATCGTTGCAATATCAGTGTGTGTGTGCTCAACAGGAAACAGCATGAAAACACATACCGTGACTGCCAAGTAGTTCATAATCAAAGTCACCAGGTAAGATTCAACAGATGCAGTACCAGTGCAACAGGGGATGAAATATAATCAGTTAATGGCTTTGTGTGTCGCACTGTATGCTGCAAACTTTATAGACGAAGAAACTCACCAGTATAGAAGTTGTCCATCTGCCAGTCAAATTAAACAAGTTAGACACCATATATCTTTATGTTGGTTGCAAGCAACAGATGAATTCAAATGATTAAATAATTAGAGTGTTGTACCTTGATATAGGAATGGGGGCGAATAGGATGTGCCATAGGCCCAGCATCCTGGATATCAGGGAAAAAATCACAGGGTGGTCAGAATATCATGCTGCTGCAGTTTATTTCATTGGCAACAAACAGGAATGCAGTGATAATAGAGCAGATCAAGAAAACCTGAGGGAATTGATAGATTCTGAGTTTGGAGACGTCAGCGATGCGTTCTACTGTACGGCAGCCGAGATCTGAAGAGAACTCCTGCACAACCAATGTAATTAGAATAGTAGGATGGAAAAACATAATTGCAGCAGCTAACACATGGCTGCTTGCCTGAGTACCTGATCCCTGAAGACGGTCAGTCCTTCTTTCAGGGTTAGCTGGAACCAATCACGGCAAGTTACTCTGGAACAGCATAGAGATAAGGATCCTTTTGTTAGGGGGAAAAAAGAGACCGTTCCCATTCAGATATCCAAAACTAATAACTAATCATGGCTGTAATCTCATAAGGAAAAGCATTAGACATAAAGAAGCGAAAATGATGAAAACATATTAATCAGTCATGATGGAACTAAACACATGTTTTTTATTAAAAAAATAAAATTATAAATAGAAGGAACATCCATTCTGGTGACATCGTGAAGAGAATTACCTATTCCCGGTCCAGTTGTGGAAATACTGCAAAAGTAACAAGCTGTAATGTCAACTCAGTTCAATGAAAAAGAAAGATCAAGTGTATACATTCTACAAATGTATGTACCTCATGCCCAACGACACCCAAAATTGCAGCATAATCACCATCAGTAGCAGTCTCAGGTGATGCCAACACAAGTCTAGATTGGAATATCTGTTATTTATAAACCAGAGTGTTAATAATGCATTGACGTGCAAATAGTTTCCAAGCAAAGGTAAAATCTTACGTTTAAGCTCTTATTCTCCATTGCTCCCCTGCAATTAACAAAGTTACCTTTATCAGAAGATTGTTCGAGTCATGCTAGATTACAATTGGGCAATTGGCTTGTTAATATTCAACCAAAGTAGCAAGTTTGACTGCATCAGCCACACTCCTACAGAGGAAAGAAAAGCCATTCCCCAAAATATACTGCAATTTGATGATGCGAACAAGAAAAAATGAACTTACATATTGAAATCAGGAACAACAACAATGTTGAACAGATCGAGATCATACTCAAGACCAAAAACCTGGTAGGTGGCGTAACAGAAGGGCAGAATTGGATCAGCTATTTGAACAACTAAATAAATTGTAGACAAATTATAGAGAGAATGAATCTGGAGCAACCTCCTCATCCCACTTCATTGCTGCTTTAAGAGAATACATAGCATGTGCTGTTTTTGGTAAATCTTGGGCAGGAGTCCAAATTCTGAGTGTTACATTGCGGCCAGAGCATGTAACAAATGAATCCTCCCGGCATCCCAACTGACCAGCAACTAGAGCAAACAGGTAGCTTGGTTTCTTGAAGGGGTCCTCCCACAATGCATAATGCTTTCCACCCTACAGTGCAGAAGAGGAAAAATGGCATACAGTGATTATCCCTTTCTTAGCTCTACTGTGTGGTGATTACATTAAGAAGCTATCTTACCTCAAGGTCTCCCTGCTCAATAAGATTCCCATTGGACAACAATACTGGATACAAAGTTTTATCAGCTTCAATGCGGCAAGTATATTTTGCCATAACATCTGGACGATCCTGTGAAACATTCAAGATTTCCAAATACAGATCATGTATTAATGAAACATCAACAACTAGTAAAAGAAAATCTTTTAGATACAGCACAATATCGATGGTATATATCAGACAACAAGCATACGTGTACCAATATTACAATATCTGATGTTCATAAACAATATAAAAATCTTAACATCAATCTATAGAGCAATTTACAGAAAGTAGAACTACCTGAAAGTAGGTAATCTTCCGGAACCCTTCTGCTTCACACTGAGTGCAAAAGTTACCGGTCGACTTGTACAGCCCCTGTGAATTTACAAGAAATTAGAACAGAAAACACCACTGACTGTTAGCCAGCTGCCTACATCATATCTGGTGGATTGCAGCCTGTGAACTGTAGCACTCTAAATACAATCAGTACCTCCAAAGATGTGTTTAGCTGAGGATATATTTCAGTAACAATTTCCAAGGTGAATACACCAGCAGGTGGTGTTGAAAATGTCAGATGGCATGAATTGACTGCATACTCTTCGCCCTATATAATACAGTACATAAAAGCAGGTGAGAAACAAAATGGTGGAATAAAATACAAGAATCAGAAAACTTTTGTAAGAAAATAAATACATATCAACTGTAGCTGGTCACTAATTACGGTGATGGATTTTATTAGGATTGATCCACATCATGCTAGAAATGTTTGCAGGGCAGAGATCCACTACCTCACTAAGTCACTGCAACTATCACTACTGCGACAGGAAAACATAGGATGAAGCACTGATGTTACCCACAAGAGACCACTTGGCTATTGCTGAATGGTATCATATAACAACTAGGAAACAACTATTTCTCTGGAAGTGCTTCTGTCATCTCATCACAATCCCGTCAAAAAATCTAAACAAAAGCCCCTCCCCCTCTTGTCATTCAGGTGCAATTCAAGTGCAAGCCTTCATCAGATTTTTTTTCATTGGAAATAAGAAAATTACAAGTATAAAATGTAATCATTCTAAGCTGGAACAAAAGGAGTTTCTTCCCACTGTTTGTTGGACAATCTTGTGACATTCCCATCAGCACATTTCCCAAATATATGCTATGTGTACCGTTTACTGTTCTACAAGTGTGAAGAAAAGCTAGACAAATTTGAAGAAAAGGATATGGTTATTGAGGTTCAAACTCATGATTGAAACTATTGCAGTTAAAGCAGGGCATGATCATAACAGGAATGACAAAAGAATCAATTATCTTGTAATTTGAAACATTACAACACAAAGGAAGAGCTATGTGAATAGTTGTTTGAACTAATTATCACCTTCAATTCGGTGCCATTGACTTTGATTGATAACAGTTTCAGGTCACACCCGTGAAGAACTAGTGGAGCTGAGATGCCTGCTACAATGTTACAATTGAAAATTAGTTATGAAGAAAGAACTCGTCTAATACATTCTAAAAATTACTTCTCATGGTGCAAATCAGAAAACCAATTGAGAAGAACAAACATATGCAAAAGAGATCTGGTATACAACAATATTTTGCCAAATAAAAAGGTATAATACGATAGTTGCAAGATCACCTTCAACACCAGGTGATACAACTATTTTAGATGTAACTATGGTCTTTTCTTCACCAAGTTGAAATTGCAAATCCACCTGCAGTCGAATCAGGTGACAGTAAAAGGTTAGAAACAAAATACAGGTAAAGGTAATAGCAAGCAATCAACAGCCAAGTTCCAGGAAACATTGATCACTGGCGGCCATGTGACCCATCAAGATAAATAAATAAATTTACAGCCAGAGAGTGTCAAGATAACTACACATGTACTTGCTAGCCACATTTCTAAACATGCCGTGCAGCTCTGAACACATGCACACAGAAAATCTAAATCAGTCATATGGAAAAAAAATTGTAGATTTATCATCAAAACTACTTTCAATACACGACTAGGTGAACTTGTATTAATATATTTCTTAAAAAGTAATTGTCAGAGGTGTATGTTGGAAATATGCTGATGTCTAAAACAGCAGCTATTCCAATAGAATCTGGATTCCAAACTGCTAGCCTCACCATATATAAGCCGTGGCAGTTAGAGAATTTCCAACAATCAACGATCAGATAATGGAAGCAGTGAAGGAAAGCAAACAGGAAAAGCATATGGTTACCTTGTCAAAGAAATAATCAGGTTTCTTGTAATCTTTCAAGAATATCTCCTTGGGAGTGTCCATCTCTGGTTCTTCGGTTGCAGCAGGAGGCGGCTCTGTTGCAACTGAACAGGATGTCCTCTTGCCGATGAACTTTGCACTCTGTGTTATGGGTAAGAGAAACGGTAAGGAAGATCCCAACAGAAGAGCCATCAAGGTGCATTGTTTGGCAAGAACTAAAAATTTAAAGAAACACACTGTTGTTTACTACGTTCCCACCCAGCAGTAATACAAATACAAATCATGGTATTTTTGTTACTTAGCAGAGTAAGAGAAATATATTTCCCAGCCCAACAGCCCAGCATGTACTCCCTATACACAAATGTACATTTATTAATGATAAATAGCTGGGCATGAAAGAAGATACTGACATTTACTGACAAGAAAGGCTGGGACCTTATCCAACGTGAACCCTGCGGCAGTGTAAACATAAATATAAGCAGTGCCCATAATGCCACAGAAGAATTTATAACTGGACAGATGTAACAGCATGCAACACAACTGTAATAAGAATCTGGAAAAAAGATTGGACCTCTTTTCTTGAATCAGCACGGTAGCTAAAGCAATTCTTCACTGATGAACTCCGCTTGGACGAGCACGATGGCAAGCTTTGATACTGCCAAAAAGGAAGGGAAATTACTAGGCAGTCAGTTACTGTAAGGAGTACCTTGCACCATACGTACGTAGTTATGCTTACTAATCGCAACAATACACGACAAAAAATAAAAATATATCTGTTTATATCAGAGCCATGTACATTGTTTAACTTAGGAGGCAACTAGAAAGAGCATAACAGTACATGGAAGAGGAATCCCCAGTGAGGCAATCTAATAGCATGACTTCAATGAAACGTATAATTAAAAAGAGAGAGAGAGAGAACTGGCCTAGGACAATTCCGATGTGCACCAAACAAATTATTACTAGATGCTAATAATGGAGGGATTGGAAGGAGAAGACTGGGTAGGAGTTAGGCGGGGACTAAGGGAGGGAGAGTGGAATCACATGGAAGGAGGAGAAGGCGCCGAGAAATCCGGCGTTAACTCGGCACGCCGCTGCGGGGCTAATGAGGCGACGAGCCATCCCCCCAACTCAATGGATCCCTCGAATCGAATCGATCCTAAACTGCATCCAGTTAGTACAGTAGAATACTCGTATCTTTGCACACGATGATGCAGCAGCATACAAAGCAAATCCAACAGAGCAGAGCGGGCGGATTGGAACAGCAAACAAATTGATATTCATTGCTCCAAGGACAGGAAATCACTAGATTAGATTGAGGTGGAGGGAGAAGAGAATCGGTCCGTCGGAGCGCGCAGCGAGACCGGCGAGCCTTACCGAGGAGAGCGGAGCAATCGATCCAAGTTCGCCGCGGATGGATGGATCTGCTGAGAGGAGAGGAGAGGAGTGGAGGAGGAGTTGGCGTTGCGTGGCGGCGCCGGCGCGGGATTGGAAGTGATTTGCAGATGAGACGCCACTGCAGCTACAGTTTCTATTTCACTGCAGCTACAGTTTCTACAAATTGATATTCATTGCTCCAAGGACAGGAAATCACAAGATTAGATTGAGGTGGTGGGAGAAGAGAATCGATCCGTCGGAGCGCGCAGCGAGACCGGCGATGGGGGGTGGCTCCTTACCGAGGAGAGCGGAGGAATCGATCCAAGTTCGCCGCGGATGGATGGATCTGCTGAGAGGAGAGGAGAGGAGTGGAGGAGGAGTTGGCGTTGCGTGGCGGCGCCGGCGCGGGATTGGAAGTGGTTTGCAGATGAGACGCCACTGCAGCTACGTTTCTTTCGGGCCCACGCGTCAGTGAGAGTGCTAATGGAAATATCTTATCCCTCTCTTATTTTGTTTTCCTTGCGAACCCCAAGGAAAAGTAGAGTATATCTTTTCGGGAAATGAATGTAAAGATAGAAAAAACTAGTTATCCCTTTCCTGTTCGCCATGAAAGTTCCCAATCCCAGCCGAGTAGAATAGCCAACAATCATCCTAGTCCTAGTTATAACTAATAAACATAGAACGCTTTTGAATTTTGATAGATATAATATTTTTGCAAAGATATTAGTACTACTTCACAAAGAATGTCAACTCTTAACTAATATGTACTGTGTGTGGTGCCACTTGGATTCCGATACTGACATTGAATTTGTGATGACGACTGATGAATTAGATGGTTTGTATGCTGATTACTGTTGCATTATGATTGTGATGGCAAGATGAGCATTATCATTCTGTTTGTATTGTGAACAAACACTGGTGCTATGATATATATTTTAAATGCAAAACTGGTGTGAAGGCATAATTTGTGTCGGGGCTAACTCCTTTGTCCTATCGACAATCCGTTAGGTTTCAGCCCGGCCTAGCAAAATGAATGAACAGGGGACGTCCTTATCACCGCTTGACAATAAATTTTCACATTATTGATAGGCAAGTACTACGTTGATAGAGACTCCTCAGACCAAGAAGCATAAGCGGCGTGACGATGAAGCACGTCAAGCATAGTTATTTTTTGCTAGTGTCGCTGTGACGAACACGTACGTTTTCCGTTGCTCCGTCCCTCCTATGGTTGCTTTCACTTTGAAGCAAAGGGCATGACACTTTGCAACAGCAGCAGCAAAAAGGAAGAAAGCAAATACAGCATCAATCAGTCGCCTTCGTTGATCTGGCCGGACCGGAACATGTGAACAATACATGGGCACGGTATGGCCATTTTGGCAGCTGCGTACTCTTGGTCTCGGCATTGATGTGCTCTCGGCCGCATCATCAGCTGAACCGTCGGTCCGTTCCAAGAGGCAATTAATGACGTGACAAGAACCCCTTATTGTCTGATGCTACAGATATCATCTATCGTCTCAGATTTTCAGTGGACAGAAGATAGCATGCATGATGGTGTTTCAATTAGTATGTACTAGTGTAGTATGTGGAGAGAAATAATAAGAGAAACTTGCATTGCATTGCTTGAGTTCATTCCAAATTAACCATAGGTACGGCGAATCAATCAAAACTACCACCTGTCAAGACATGCCAATTGTGTCATGGCAAGGCAAATAAGCATGCCAATATGCTGACGCCTCTTTACCCAGAGCGCTCGATCATACTAATGCTTATTCAGAATGAAGAACAGCATCTTCTCTGTTGTAAATTGGGCAAGGCGTTATGGGGGCGGGCAAAAATTAAAGGGTAGTAAATAATAATGAGCTGCTTGCCGGCATGCTGCTGCGCTAGGTAATTGTCTCTGGATCGATCTTCATTCACTCCAGGAGAGGCTTGTTGGCTTCATCATCAGTGGCCGCCTTGCCGCCCCACTTTGCACACGGCTGGAAGCTTGGGCGGCCTGCGATGGCATATTGTTTTAGCAACCTCTGCATAGGGATTAGAGAAGAAGAAGAAGAAGATACTGTAGATACCTCTGCTTTCCAGTCCGTTCTCCAGACGACAGCTAGCAGGATGAGCGTCTGCAGGGTGACGCCGCAGAGCATGCCGGACCAAATGCCCCCGACTCCGAAGTTGAAGTAGTATCCCAGCAGGTATCCGAGTGGGAGTCCGAAGATGTAGTAGCATCCGAGGTTGATGTATGCGACGAGCCCCTGCCATCCGCCGCCGACGGCGACCCCCGAGATGACCGGCTGCACGCTGTTGAGCACCATGGTGAGCCCAGCAGCGCGGCGATCTTGGAGACGGCCCTGCGCAGGTCGGCGTCGCTGGTGAAGATGAAGGAGAAGCTGTCCCTGAAGACGAGCACGAGCGCCATGCAGGCGAGGCCGATGAGCAGCGCCTCGGCGACGACGACCATGACGGCGTTCCAGGCCGCCCTGGGCCTCCCGGAGCCGAGCTCGTTGGAGACCCTGACGCTGATGGCGGCGTTGAGGCCGATGAAGACCATGCCCTCCCACCCGTTGATGTTCATGCAGATGCCGAGCGAGTCGACGGCGATCTGCGCGTCGTCGAGGTCGCCGGTGAGGACGGTGATGACGCTCATGTACCAGATCTCGAGGCAGAGCATGACGGCGGACTCGAGCGAGAGCCTGAGGAACCCCCAGAGGTCGCGGAACGCGGCGGCGGACCAGCCCGTCCACCCTTCGCTGCACCAACCCCCCACGATGTAGGCCACCTGCCCCAGCGCGATGGCCCAGTGCGCCGCGTCGTAGGCGGCGGCGGCGCCGGCGAGGCCCCAGCCGAGGAGCACGACGAAGGCGTAGTTGAGGACCACGTTGAGGAGCAGCGCGCCGAGGCCGATCCAGGCCGGCACGGTGACCCGGCTCTGCGCCTGCAAAAACTTGCTGGCGGCGAAGTTGACGGCCATGGCGAACACCGAGGGGAGGATGTAGAGCGCGAACCTGCCGGACTCGCGGGCCACGTCGGCGTCCTGGCCGATGAGGAGGAGCAGCGGCTCGGCGAAGACGAAGAGGGGCGACATGACGACGCAGGCGCCGAGGAGGAGGATCCAGGAGCGCTGGAGGTAGACGCCGAGCATGGAGACCTGGCCGGCGCCGAAGGCCTGGCCGCAGAGCGTCTCGAGCGCGCTGCCCATGCCGAGGAGGAAGCCCAGGGCGAAGGTGGAGAAGACGGAGAGGCCGATGGAGGCGGCCGCCAGGGGCAGGTTGCCGAGGTGGCCGATGAACATCTGGGTGATGGAGCTGATGGCGTACATGCTCAGCATCCCCACCGCGATCGGGAGGCCGATGCCCCACAGACGCTTCGACTCCTCCCACACCATGCGGGCCGCGTCGCCCGCAGAACGCACCGCCGGCGTGTCCGCCCCTTCGCTACCCTGCTGCTGCAGCACCACCGCCATGGCTTCCTGCTTCCTGCTCCGGCGAGTCCGGCCTCCTAGTCGTGTTGGTGTCGCTGCTGCATTTATTGGGCGGCCGGCTCATTAGCTACGATGTGCTGGCAGTGGCTTTATTGGCAGGGCAGCCAGGCACGCCACAGCACACGGCTGCCCAGCGATACATAGATAACGGAAGAAACGGCGCCGGGTAACCCGCGCGGCCTTCCCGCGCCGTTGCTGGTACCTAACTAACCCGGCCTAGTATCCAAAAAAAAAAAAAAAAACCTAACCCGGCCTGGGCCTGAGTTATCACAGAGTTAGGTAGCAGCTACCCCGACCGACCCGTATCCGTGTGCTGCGTTGCCGAGGACGATGGATAAACCCCTGCTGCTGTACTATAGTATGAATCGGAGCAAACAAATAAAAGCCGCGGATCAAATAATTGCGGCACCAAAAAAACGCCCCTGTAGATTGATGTGCGCGCTGATCAGATCAGGGTAATAATTAAAAAAGTGATGAAATAATGCCCCGTCATGTTTCAATTTCTGTCGGAAAAGAAGCAGCATGCATCGACGTCACCTGCATAGCACTACTCCAGGATATTGGAGTCTTGTATCTGTCTTAAGAATATAATCAGCGATATGATGGATCTCTCGAGCTCTCTAAAAACAAAGTAAATTCAAATGGAGGGGATGATCCGATCCGACCCGATGAAGCAATTAAAGGGGACGACGCGCGATCGACCTCTATAATTCTTCGTCGACTAGTCAATCCACGAAATTACTATGCCCTCGATCGATGATGCATACATGGGCGGCCTACGTGTCGCATTGTCATCCTCGCAAGCTAGCTACCACGTACTCCGTACTTGTCTCTTGTCTGCAAGGAGGAGGAGTCGACGAATCATCATCAAGCTGATGAGGTCGTTTCCACTTGTCTGCAAGGGCCCACCCTCCTCCTTCAAGTCTTCCCCGTCCTGTACTGCTACCCACGACGACGACTCCCTTTCGTTTCCTTCCATCCACAGGTCGCCACAGATTTCATCGGAGCCGTCCATACACGAGGTTTGGTGCCGTCATCGGCACAGGTCGCCACAGATTTCATCGGAGCCGTCCATACACGAGGTTTGGTGCCGTCCTCGGCTCAGATCATCCATCCATCACCGACATTTATTTTACTTTTTCTTTCCAAAAAAAGAGGAAGCATGCATCGCTGCTCACGTCACACGTTGTTGGGTCGGTCGTGCCAGCAGAGTCGTGGTCGCATCACTTCATCTATAAGAGAGACTTGAGGAGAATAGCTCCGAGATATCCTGATCATATATACCCACGTCACGTGTCTCTAAATGTTACACGTTCTCGATGAGCACAATGATAACAGCATCTCTCAGTTCCAAATTGATTATTATAATCTCACAAGTTGAACAGCAAGCTAAGCAAGTCTATCAATATCACCATAGCGGGCAGACTGCTGGCTGGACAGAACAGGGGTGTTCCTGGGAGGATGCTCATGAACGCAGGCGAGGGAGCGCTGAACATCAATCAGGAAACAGCGGAGGAAGGTGCTGACTATCCGAGCGGCCGACGGTGGAGCGGCGGCCGCCGGAGGAGTAGAGGAGAGGAGGTGAAGAGAGAGGAAGAAGAGAGAAGGGTGAGGCCCACTGACATGTGGGGCTCACCGTCACGTCAGCCAAAACCGCTGTCAAAACCGTTGAGGGGGGTAAAACGAACGGTTTTAAGACTCGAAGGAGGCTAGATATATGGTTTTGCAGTTGAGGGAGGAAACACGGATTCGGGCCTCATGTTCAGGGAGGTAAAAGAGACTTTTTCCTAAATATATGTCACACACGCATTGGGCTGCTTTCAGCAGCTGGGCTGGGCTAAATTTCAATCTCCATCTCCCTGCATTGGGCTGGGCTGCAGGATCCGCTATTGTTGTATACAAAGCCCATTGCATTTACGAAAAATAAAGGAAAATCGGAGGAAAGATTAAGCTTTGGAATGCATCATCCATATCACTCTCAAAACAGCTAGGGCCATCAGCTCCATACAAAACAGCATATTCATTTTGTCATATGTACAGTACGCAATAGCGGATGGCTCGATCACATACATCAGTGACTCTATAGCTACCTAATTTATTACCGGCCGCCAGGAAATTATATTAGAGCGCGGTAATTGATCTTTCGGGAGACCACATTCAGATGGAGCTCATGTAAAAGATAATTTTGGAATAGCCTTCTGTTCCAAATTGTAAGTCCATTCTAGTTTTTTTTTCTAAGTTAAACTTCTTTAATTAATTAATACGAGCACAAAAATTTAAACACCAACATATTTACAACATTCAATTATTAGTTATATTAAATCCATCATGAAATATATATCTTATCAATACGTACATCTATATATTTTTAAAAATTTTGATCAAAGTTATAACGGTTTGGTTTGTGATAAAACTAAGTATAATCTTGAACTGAGAGAATACATTATACATATATGCAGTGACAGGCGTGGCCGTACAAGCTCAAAAGCTAGCAGCGCTTAAGTACCTTGCGTTCCTGTCCATGGCCGATCATCATCAGGATACGTACTACTTTAGTAAAGCTTTCAACTGCTGTGTACTTTACATATCTCAAAGATGTACTATTGTATATATACCACGTATGTATTTCCTGTCATGCTCATGCTTCGTCATTGGGCCGCTCCGTGTGTGCGCATGCATGCCACTGTTGCATATATAGCATCATTTTTTCCTCTTTATTTTTTGCTACTCCGCAAATAAGAGTATATATAACTACTCTATCTATATATGTATACGTAGAGTCATTGACACAGACTCTATCTATATACATATATCTAGAAAAAAAGGCTCTTTCTGATCAATTTCCTAAAAAATTATTGGAACACTAGATTCCATTATACAATGTTTCATTCCAAATTAAGTAGCTTTGTTTAATTTGCAACAAGAATTCGTTAGTTGACACATACTCCTCTTCATTCTTCAATAATATAATGTAGCGGCGATCAACAAAAGGTACGGTACGGTGTTGTAACTATATAATGCAACTATATGATGCAGCCATATCTCAGTACGTATATGTGTTTAGGCATACCGACTTGTATAACCCGAAGTATCAAAGTGCACTACAGGCTGATGTGTTTCATTTCATTATCAAACAATGCAATGCAAGAAGCTAGGCCGCATCAATCAAGCAGCATATATCTCAGCTAGGAAATTAAGCTAACAACAAATGCACAAATAAAGCCAAACTCGACTTCATCAGAGCTAGAGATGCATATGAGACGACCTTTTAATCTCTTATTATTACTGAAACTGAATATATGTATCAATATAATGTACATTATGAAATCAACTTCCGGAAGATAATAATGCATATATATGGATTAAAACAACACCAGAGCACCGCAATATGCAAGATGAAAAGAATACATACACATCAGCTAGCCTAGCTTTCTCATACAAGCAGGGATATATGCAAATTAAATGACCTATTAATTTGCGGTCTTGCAGATGAACCCGACTAGTGTGATACTTCACATGCACGTGTATACTCCCTCCATACTGGTATTAGATGATGTTTATGATAAGGTTTTAGTCAAACATTGGGAATATCAATCACGAATATTTTAAGTCGTTGAGTTTGGAAATGTAAAAACCACATGAATAGATTTGTCATGAGAAGTATTTTTTTAGAAAAAGTATACATATATTATTTTTTAATAAATGTTTTAAAAAGAAGAAGTCAAAGTTACGTTTTGGAGACCGTGTTGTTGTCCAAAACATCATATATTTTTCTATACAGAGGGAGTATATCTGAAGGTATATAATAACTCGATCTATACGGTCGAGAGTTAGTGTAGTCAGCGGTGAAGCATGCATGCGAGCATATATATATCGAGACAAGTTCGTCTTTAGCAATAAGCTAGTAGCTTCAATATAATTTGTACTTTACTGATGTTAGTATATATTGGCATCATCAGAGACCACAATATAATTGAAATACATTAATGAACGACTAAGCAAATTCTAGTAGCCATAATATGGTATGGATGAATAGAAGATATATGAGCATCCATGTACAGTATTTATCATATCCATTCTCTAATTAAATCAAACATCACAACATATATGCAAGTGTGGATCGACCGTGTATCTTGCTTGAGCTGACATTTAATTTGTACAGTAGAGCCACACAACGACAGTCACATGCAGTGTGCTGTAATAGTAGTATACTACTTACCTACCTTCTTCTTAGTAGTAGAAGTAGAACCCGGCCAATGAAGAGCGCCTTTTATGCACAGCTAGCAGAGAGATTTCTTAACATATTCTTCACTTGTAGATCTCGACTAGTATATATATGTGATGATCCTCGTTGCATTCTACTGCTTGCTAGAGCATGATGATCGATCAGAGGATCCCTCCGATGATCCTAGCTAGCTAGCTAGTAGGGCGGCGGGCGCGCATGAGGATGAGCCGCCCATGCAGCAATCCCCTCGTGCAGCTGCCCCGCCGCACCGGAGGCCCGCCTGGCATCAGCAGGTTGGGCGGGAACATTGGCATCGCCGAGGGATCGATCGGCGGCGGCCCTCCGCCGGGGCCGGCAGGCTGGGCGCGGCGGGGTCCTCTTCGGCGTCGTCCATTGGGAGCGGCAGCCTCTCGTAGGTGGCGTTGGCGAATGTGGAGGCGATCACCATGACCGGCCCTGCCGCCGTGAGCGTTCCGACGACGCTGCCGCCCACGACCTGCCCCTGGCCTCCGGCGAGGTAGACGGTGAGCCCCGTGGAGCCGGGAGGCGCGGGGCCGGGCAGGAAGGTGCCGGTGAGGGAGAGGATCTCGAAGCGGCCGCGGAGCGCGACGACGGCGCCGGGCGCGGCGGGCTGCCGGAGGGCGACGTCGGCGACGGTGCCGGCGCCGCTGAGCACGCAGACGCCGCGCTGCCGGCGGCGGGCGAAGTGGGCGATGGACTCGGCCACGTCGGCGCCGCCGGCGACCTCCATGACGTGGCTGCGCAGCGCGTTGGGGCTGTCACGCGTCACGAAGATGGGCGGCTTGGGCTTGTTCTTGGACCCCGGCGGCCGCCCGCGGGGGCGCCGGTTGCCGGCCACCACTGCGCCTTCCTTGGGCTCGCCGTTGATCTCGCGGTCCTCTTCGGCGCCGTCCAGCTGCAGCTTGGAATTCGAAGAAGGCGGCGCCATGCTGCTGTCTGCTTCTGCTTCTTGCTGAGATTGAGCAGCACCAGCACCAAGGGAGGATGATGGCTCCGGCAGGCCGAGCCGCCCCTCGTCGTCCCACCACCTGTTCGCCAGCTTTAGCTAGCTAGGGTTAGTTTCTAGCTTAGCTTCTTCGCACGAATTCCTCCAGCTCCGCTGATTCTGTTCTTGATTCAAGGAAATTAATTGATACAGCGCGCAGCAGCTCCCATGTATGTACTTGGCCTGTAATCTCTTGCTCCCCGCGCTCTCTACGCCTTTTGCACATGTAGGCCAAATAATAGAAACCATGCTCCTTGTCAAGATCCACCATGTTTTAATTCGCTCAAACATATATAGCTAGGAACATATGATCGAATTCAAGCAGGTAGGAAACGATTAGCATGCTATCACCTAGTGTTTAATTTGACTGGATGAAGAATAAGCAACAAATCAAGAGCAAAGATTCGCAAGCTAAGAAGAAGATTTTACCATGTGCTTAGCTTGTTGGATCCAAGAGCTGACCTTGAGAGAGGCAAATTAAAGAGGCAAGAAATCAACGGAGCTGGCCGCGCCCCTCCCCTCTAGCTCCCCCTCCTTGTGATTTAATTTGCTGCTACTACTTTTCCTTGGGGTTTGGTGTTTTCCCTGTGCTAGCTATATATGGGGGAGAAGACTTGCAGCAGGGAAGAGGCTGATGTAAGGGGTGGGTTATATCTATTTTACTTGCTCTATTCCAAGTTGGTAGACTTGATGGAACGAATATGTCTGCATGTGTACACAAGCATGAAGCATTTGGAAGAAAAGTAGCAGCAGGACAAGATTGTGGAGCGGCTATGGCCACCCTTGCCGTCTACACATAAGCTTGCTACAGTAATGTGATTTATGAACCCGCGGGAAAAATTATATATATGGTTGCTTATGCATATGGACCACAATGTAAGTTCAACTATTGTTCTCTTTTAGCTCCACGTGGTACACCACCTAGTGGCATGTGTTACACTAATAAGATAGCATTGGAGAAGTCTTTTACGTGCCCACCATCTGCTGCCGTATGCATATATATGGGTCGAAATTTATTTTGACGTGTCACGGTCTCGGATGCACAGTAACGTACCGCTGCTACCTAACCGAATATGAGATATACTTTACTTTCTAACTTCTTGTTATCACCTAATAAGGATGCAATGCAATTCTTGAGTACGGTGCTAGTCTTATTATCCAGAAGGAAGAATACATACTCACTATTTTGTGATATTTCTTCAGACCACACAACCTAAAATATGCATAATGCATAAGAAATTAAAAGATCAACAAATGTCCACAGCCAGATTAAAATTAAGAAAGAAAAATACTAATGCAGTCTTGTGGAAAATCTAGAGCAACCTAACTGTTCCCGTTTAACTTTGGTGCATCACGCATCTTTTGGCAGCATAAAAGAATTGCACCATGATCAACAGGTAGTGTGTAGGAGTCATGGATCTCCGCTTCAGATTATTATTTTAAGATAAGATGCTTTGGTGTGTTGTTGGTGAGGCATACTTTTACCTGGCAGATGCTTTAGGTAGGATTTAGGACTTGCATTGGGAGGCCGGTTAGTATGCGCCATGCGGGAGACCAAGGTTTTCCCTTGCTAGCTAGTGTACTACGTGTCGCGTAGTGGGCAGGTGAGCATGTAATTCCTCTCCCAAAATTCAATAGGTATATAGGGTATCTGAACTCTGAAGGCACGGAGTACATGGAAAAATATATACTTATATCTCACATGAACACCAACTATGTACATAATAATATGCGTTGTACATAAATATTTACATGTAATTTGCGGGCACTAAATATTAATTACGAGCGATTAGTGCAACTTTCAATATTCAACCTGATTCGTCACCCTATTTTAAGTTCATTATCGTTGTATTATTTTCCCACCACAAAGTTTGAGGCACTTTTTATGTGCTGGAGTTCAAAAAGGTATGAGAGTAAATGGACGACATGTTCACAGATGGATTAAAACGGACAATACATGCAACCATATAAAAAGTGAAGAAAACACTGAGGAAATATGCATATATAATTAAGTTAAGGTTTGAACAACAATGATGAGCATGGAAGCATATATAGAAGTAACGTAACGGATCCGATTAAGGACAGTGAAGAACTAATTTATTCTCGACTTGTCGTCAATTGTCACAGAACATGAACCGTGAACGGCTTTTTCCTTGTTGGGAGACTTAATTTGTGTAAGAAAACAAATCAAATAATTAATCAATAGATATTAAGTCTCCATGAAAAAATAAGATCCAATCATCCGTACTGCTCGATCAGATGTCAAACCTTACATATAACGCACGGAAACATTATATTATTTTGCTTCAGCTGGTGGATCATGTGAAATATACTTGCATACGTCCAAATTAAGCATCCGTTAGCATCCAATCACTTCAAGAATCTTAATTTATTTAATTGAAAATGTTTTTTTAATCAATCTCCGACGGTTAAAGTGGATTATTTAGCTATTATGAACAGAAAGGAAAAGGACAAATTTGAGTCGAATCCATCGTGAAAACTGAAAAGAGTTTATGCATGTTATAATGAAGTTTTATTTATTATGGTCTTTGCATACCAAAAGTTTCTACTTACCCAGTGATTGTACCTCTTACCTCATTAGGAGGTACCGTACCAATAATTAACGGTGTAACACATATGTATATCTCGATATACTTTTCGGTACATCTCCAAGCTAAAGTACGTAGTGTAGGTAATAAGTTGGGGAGGACCACACCAGGCAGCAAATAAAGGGCAATGTACACGAGGTGAACGATTAGTTTAGTGGCGACGGCCCATATAAAGCTCCTAAGGGCAATCCCAACCCAGACTTCATGGTAGAGTCTATCTCTATTAATTGCATTGCCATGTAGGCATTTTGCTGATGTGGCGAACAATTTAATGAGGAGAGAGAGGCAAAAACATAGAAACCAGGTCTAAGTTAGACACCAAGTCTACACGCAAAACAAGAGAAATCTGGTTCAATGATTGGAGAGAAACATGGTTGAATGATTGAATAGACTCCAAGATACAAAATCTGCATTGGAGGCTATGGTTTCTTGTGATAGAGTCCTCGACATATGGACTCCATGGGTAGAGTCTGGGTTGGGCAGTCCCAACCCTCCACCTAGGATAGTTTCCATAGCATTAATTAGATTGTCACGTAGGACTTTTACCTTAGGTGGCACTGTATTAAATAAGAAAGAGAGTAGAGAGAGGAGGAAACTGGGTCTTGCATGAGACCCAATGTCTACACGAAAACCTATGTACTCCCTCCATCCCCTTATGATAGGACTATTTGATCTTGGCTCAAATACCAAGGGAAAGAACACTATTTATCCCTCATTTAAACATGTCACCACAAATTTTAATGAAAACTCCTTGGTGCCAACGACATTAACACCATGACCCACATTAAAAATCATTTCAACCAATCTCATTTCTTCCCTCCATTCTTGTTTTTCCGTGCGTGTAAGTGGTGGAGTAATTGGGAGTAAGACTAAACATTGTTGTGCATCATACCCGAGACAATGGCCAAATAGTCCTATCATATAGGGATTTTTAAGATTTAGAAATAGTCCCATCATAAGGGGATGGAGGGAGTACTAGACACTACCAAACTTTGCATTGAGGAGATGATGGTTTCTTCATGATAGATAAAGAGTAAATATGATTGGTAGAGAGAAAAAATGATGCATTTATTAACAATCCACATTATGTGGCAACATAGAAACTACCCATAGACACTATGGGTTGGGACTGCACCAGGCAACAAATAAATGGCAATGTACACGAGGTGAATGATTAGTTTAGTGGCGACGGCCCATATAAAGCTCCTAATGATGCGTGAAAGGAGGTCAAAGATGTGTTAGTGATCTTTAATGACAGACAGCTGCATGCTAATACTATAATCTAAATGGGCACAGATTCCTGTTGCTAGGCTAATGGTGGTCCTTACACAAGTTGCACAACAGTACAAGGCGCCCGAGAGAGAGGGGAGCTCCATCTTCATCCTCCTGTCACGCTTCCCTTTGCTCAAATTGGCTATTTTTTTCTGTAGAAATTTGCCCTGTTCGGCTGGTAGAAAAGCTGACTAATTTTAGCTGTTTTCAATAGTGTCCATTGGCAACAAAACATTTATGGTGACTACATCAATATCAAAATTTGCTCATATGTATTGTGTAAAAAGTATGAGTCATTTTGACTTAATGAGCAAGTTAATCGTTTTGAACTTTGATGAGATATTACTTTACGTGTTCAAATATTTGAAAAAGATATGCATATATTTGTCTTGACGTAGTAACATACTTTTGTTGTAGTTTTATAAATACTGCCTTCAATTCCAATTGTAGGCCATTTTATAATTCTAGGTAGTCAATCTGTTTTAGCTTGGCCCATCAATTTTTGAAAAGTTAAATAGGTTGACAACACATTGTTGGTACAACTGATTCATCATGAAAAATAGTTTTGCAATGTATGTTTTATCTATTTGATATAATATATTTCTAAAAAACACAAATAAAAGTGTCATGATGAAAACCGTGTCAATGTTCTAAACGACCAATATTTGGAATAGTAGGAAGTATATATCACAATAAAACTAATACGTAGAAGTATTTAGAGCGACACTTATTTTCACGACTAGGAGAAACTCATTTATGGTGGTACAAACTATATTAGTTCTGAACTTAGTGAGATTCATGCATTTTTTTTTTCGGAAAGTGGTACAAAATATATCAATAAGAGGAAGCAGAAGTACAGGAGTGCCGAGTGCCAAGCAGGCACTGAAAACAAGACAGAAACAAACACAAAAGGGAAAAAGGAACAGTTGGGACGTAGGAGACCATGTCACTGCCCAAAACGGTGTCATACAGTCATACTCCATGGTGCTATTGGAGTTGCTATCTGGTTGTGCTGCATCACGTCATCTGAACCTCAAGGTACAAGTGCTTCTTCTTTTGCAGCATCGCTTTAAGGCTACCAGATTAGGATAGCAAGTACGAATTACCATGGTAGCTCCCCCAGCATCGCTTTAAGACAGAGGAATTCCACCGGATAAGCTTAGCATTATCGATGGAAGCTAATTTAATCTGAATGTGTTGTACGGGCAGCACAGAACCCCCCCCCCCCCCCCCCCCCCCCCCCCCATTTAACCCCCTCCCAGCTTTTCGATAAGCGTCATCAATCATGTAGGATGACGGGGGCCTAACTCACTGTTGATGAATTTAAGGTTTGGTCAGGGTTGGGGGTTGGGTCCTATGCACAGCAAAACTTGGCCTTGGAGTCGTCAGGTTAGGCGCAGCGCAGGGCCGCAGGTTACAGTACACATGAACGTCGAGTCGCGATCACAGTAAACTCAAAGCGACACGAATGCTTGATGCGTCAGATGAAGGGATAGGCAAAACCAGGTGTCCAGGTTCAGGTTCGATTCACTCCCCACGACAGACAAAAGTTACATTTGACATTTGCGCCCACTCACTTGCGCCATCTATCAGACAGCCCGCATCTCTAGCAGATTAATCCGATGCAGCCATATATCGGAATTCCGAGCAAGGGCACACATGAACAAAAATATCCAAAGAAATTTGGTACAAATGCAGCACCAACAGCATATCCTTCCCCAGGGAACCAGAAAGGTTTCACCAGGTTCATCCATCCATGTATTACAAACACTGTGATCGCAGCAGCATATCACCTTACGATCCACCAGTGCTCCTTTCCTTTTGAGAACCAATGCTCCGGTCAACAAGTTCGGAAAATGGGATCATACAATCAGGCAATATACACAACATCATATGCAGCTGCCGGCTGATGCCAGAGCAGACATGCTGCTACTTGGTAAGGTAGTATACGAGCAAGAAGACAGCAATGAAGGATGCCACCATGGTAGCCATCCTGCGGCTTGATTTCGTCTCGAAGACCTGCCAAATAAGGTTTAGTTGCTGCGAGAATAGAAAATTGCCACCATGGAAGCTCATGTGCAAATATTAGAATCCTTACCATCTTGAACTTGTCCACTGTTCCAGAAAGAAATCCTCTTGAAGCATCCATGTCATTACCCTGAATAGCGAGCTAATGTATCAGAGTTTTATTGACAACATGATAGCGTGGTAAAGTTGCAGGAAGAAAACTAGTACCATTCTGTCCAACATTCGGTTATGATTCTCCACTTCTTCATGAATATCACCAGTCAACTGAAGTTACAACAGATTCAGAGAAATCACAGGAAAGATTAATAAAGCTGAATGATACAGAATCAATAAATAAATAGTGTAAACCAGATTAGAACGTATTTCAATTTGCTGATCTGTATGCATGATCCCAGACAGGAAGATCACATTTTACTGAGGCAATTTCATGTACTCAGTAAATACATAACACTCAACTTGGAAAGTAATTTTATGGATGCAATTTCATGTACTCTGTAACACCTACACCGGAAGATGATATCACTCATTCAGTTTACTGATCTGTATGCGTGAACCCCAGATGGAATGTAATCTCATGTCAATCTCCATGACAGAAACTCTGCAAATGGTATCTGTGACCGAGTCATATACAATCTGGTTGGTCAAGAAACCTGTACTAGTAGTCTAGTACTCGCAGATCTACGCGAAAACTCCAATAACCAAATTATTGCTTTAGTGTCATCTTAAAGAAATCGCTAATTTCTAAGCAATTGTCAATTCAGTTCAACATCTGTCTATCAACTTGACGAAATAAGTTTCATTTTTACATGTGGATTGCATAAGCTATTTATTGTCAAACTTAAAGAAAGCTGTTTCAAACAGTTCCAATTATTATCATACTCAACAATGTGGCCCTTTGCAAACTTAGAATGATATTAAGGTTCTACCAGGTCTGCTGAACGCAACAAAATGCTGAACTGCTGAAATGGACTGCAAAGATATGAAGTACAGGGTACATACTCTTTTGAGAACGCCGACCCTATCATGCAAACTGTCCATAGCTTGGTCGTTTTCATGCTCATGAATTTCACGAGAAGAGTAAGCTGGCGCTCTTATCCCACCTTCTTCAATGCCATCAAATAAAGCAGCCCTGTGGCTGCGGAAGTCCCTACAAAGAACAAAAATGGGTAAATAGACATCAATACTGTGTCTGTATCTTCTTTTCTCACTTTTGTATGAATATGGCATATTTCTTATAAATGCCTAGTCCCATATCTTGTGGATCTTGTCGAATTCCATGCAGATGGCATGTAACCACACATGGTGAAAGGGAATTTTTGTGCAAAACCATTATCACAGAACTGGTAAATGAAATTAAGAGGTGAGAAGTCATGTGGTAATTTGGGAGAAAGAGGGATGAGTGACAGTGTGAGCCACTATATAAGGAAACGTAAATGCTGTATGTATGCACTAGCTAGCTGATGCACTGTTGATTTTGTTGAATTAGATTTAGACCCTAATTTACAAAATAAACTGAAGGATCACACAGCAGTTTCAGTAGGGAAGTTAAACTGCCAGTAGACTAAAACCAGGGACAGGGATACACCTGTGCAATTAGTTGGTACCAGTGTTGCTATGGAAAGCGACTAATGTTGAGAAAATTGCAAGAAACTAGTGAAAACATTTACAACAATGACACATCTCAGCCAGATTTAAGAATGAAACCCATCCGTTTCTAAAGGTAAAACAAGACACCAGCAAAGATAAAGGGATGAAACGAATGATATCCAATGTACTAACTGCCTATGCTCTTCCAGGAGCAGGAAAAGAAAACATAGCATTCCTTTTTTCAGTTGGTTGAACGAAAATGAGTCATGCTGCCAAACTGACTGTCATGGGTAAGGGGATGCATCATTGCACAAAGACGTTGACATGGCAATTTACCGATTTGATACTAATGAATGTAAATTGGGGAATTAAAATACACTACTAGTTCTGGCTTGCCAAACATTAGCATTGTGAATTACGTATTTGATGCATCACGAAAACAATGAGATCTAAGTTCCCCCGGACACACAGAGAAAGGACACACAGAGAAAGGGGACAGTAGATGGGTTTGCACAGATTTGCACGAACAGAATTATTCTGCACCGATACTTGGACAAACAGTCGTAACACGCAGGCCGACATAATTACATCAAGCAAGCGCATCGCAACTGTGCTGTAAAATAAAAATGCAGAATTGTTTCTACCCACCACGAACAGTCGATCGGAATAAAAACACACAGAGAGAGATGGCCTGGGGATCGCTAGCTAGGGTTGTCGAGATCCTGACCTCCTAGAGTTCATGGGACGCGACCTTACTGAACCGATGGGGGGAGGCTTGCTTGCTCGTCGCCGGTGGGCGGCGAGATCTGATGATGAAGAAAGCTTTTGCGCCGCCTCCGGGCGTCCCTACCGGACCGGAACAAAGGCCAAGCAAAGCTAGTGGAGATCGTCTGACCAGTGGGCCCAAATTGTAACCGGTGTTGGCGGGCTTGGCTGCTTTTTTGGTTGGTGGAGCAACTCCAGCCCAGCCCCCAAATATGGGCCTCTATTTTGCATTTTTAGTGGGCACTCCATCCAGCCCGACTAAATGAAGACCCCTATAGCTAGCTAGTGGGTCTCACATGTCACCTTTCTCTCTCTTTTCTTCTCCCCTTCCTCCTCCTCCTCCTCCTTCTCCAGGAGTTTCTTCCCGCCGGCCCCTTCTTCCCTCCCCTCCCACTCCGCCGCATGGCCCTGCTCTCCCCCGCACCCCGTGCCGCGCCGCCGCCGTCTCTCGCACACGCCCCCGTCTCCCCCGCGCGTGCACCCGCCGCCGCGCAACCGCCGGCCGCCGCGCCCAGCACCCCGCCGCCTCTCCAGCCGCCGTCCCACGCCGCGCCCAGCACCAAGCCGTCGTCCATGCGCCTCCAGAGGATTCGCCCGCCCCCAATCGCCACCCCTGTCGCGGCTGGCTTAAAAGCAGCCGCCGCGGCCGGCTAAGCAGCAGCCGTCGCGGCCGGCTCCGTCTCCTGCAATGCCACCGGAGCTCCCGCCTGATGCGCCGCCTCGAGTCGCAGCTCACGCGGGCTTGCCCGTCGAGCGCCACCGTCGGAACGCGAGCGCCGCCTCGTCGTCATCATCGTCGACGGTGTCGAGCAGCCGCTGCGGCGGTGTCAAGGCACGGGCGCGCCATTGCTGGCCGCTGATGGGCGGCACGCCGTTCGTGGTCTGCGGCGAGTGCTCGGAGGTGCTGCAGCTGCCGGCCGCCCTACCCTCCCACGCGCCGCCGGCCTCCTACGCACCGCCGACCTCCCCCGCGCGGCCTCCCCCGCGTCGCCGGAGCGAGCGTGCGAACGAACAGAGCAGAAATGAATAAAAAAGTATGTGGGGCCCACGGGTGGGTGGAAATGGGGGGCCTCCATTCGTAGGGGCCCTGGATCAAAATTTGGAGGCCTCCACAAAATGGTAGCCCATTTAGGAGCCCGGCTGGAGATGTTTTTTTCTCACTCGGGAGACTAAAATAGGTATAGAGGCTCATTTGAGGGCTGGGCTGGAGTTGCTTTTACACTCCGGCCCGGCCCATTCTAACAGCTGCTGTCTCCGTGAAGGAATTACACTAGTAACTGGGCCCATCACGTGTTCCATTCTAATGCGGGAAGAAGAATCCCCTCCTCCACAACGGCTCGTTGGCTCTCCGGCGATCGACGGCGCCGGGGGGCCCTCCCGAGGCCAAGCAAGGGCAGCCTGCTGCCTCCAAGACCAAACGGGACTTGCTCTCCACCAGGTAACACCGACCTCACTCCACGGAAACACCACTGCTATCATTCGTTGATGCATTTGCTGTATCGGAGCCATATCCAACACCTGCTCGACGATATGCTTCATAACCGTAGAATAGTGTGCCAGACCGACACCTTATGAATGATATGAACATCTGTGTCGGGTAACTGGGTATGCCTATCATTACTTGCGTATTACTGTGGTCGACCTTGCTTAGTGAGGAGCAGCTGCTAATGCACTATCCAACATAGGACGGTACGAGTTGTAGGACCTGTGAAACGAGAACCCCCTAATGCTCTGTACACTGTTACCTCTATTAGAGGGTTCAGGGTCTTTTGTTCCTCATCAACCTCTAAAGAGGAGAACCAGAAAACCTACCCTCTATTGCTTCTTTATCCCCCGCCCCCTCTCAAATTCAGTAATTGACTCGGGTGACTTTTCTGTAAACAAAAGCAAACTACCTCGGGTGATCTACATGAATTTTGTGCTGAAAAAGGGTCTAAATGTCCTGGGAAAGACGAGACACAAATACATAACTGCTGCTGTAGGTAAAATCTTGAATGAGAATCAACTTTGACATGTAAGCACGAATTTCAGTGATCCTATCAAGCATTGCGTCTAGCATAGAGGGCGTTCTAGCTTTCAAGTGGAGCCTTTGTTCAGAACCCTGAGTCCACCTTCAGTCCCCCTTTCTTCCAGTGGAGATAGCGTTCTTGATTTTTCAGTCCATGTAACCATAATTTATTAGTACAACCATTGTTATCTTTGGGAAAAAAGGACAAGAAATGGCTAAAAGTACTTGATTCCAAAGTTCAACAGTTGTTCACTTTAGCAGGTTTTAGAAGAACCAAAATCGCAATTCTGCACTGAAGAATCATCTGATTTACACACTACAAACCAAAATGCAGCACCTTGTTGTCTTTTCCCCATTCCATGTTGTATTTAGCTTGCAACAAATGATGTTTCTTAATTAAAAAACAATTTCAATTTAATTCGAACCTCAGCATTGCAGAAACTATGATTGCTAAACTACAATAGTGCAGCCTGGCATTTTAGGTATTTTATGACTACATCACAGCTGGCTTCAGTAACTCAATGCCCATGCTAGAAAACTTGATCGACATCTGTGAGATATTGTACCAAAACTGTTTGAACTTGTACAATAACTACCAAATGCATTGTCTTGTCATGCTTCGTTGAGATAGGCAAAGGCTACTGACTGAAGGTCGTCCATGTCATGATACCCACTCCCTTGCATGTTGCAAGAAGGATTGCTGTTGTTGTAGTTGGGCATGCTTAAATCTGGCTCATAGCCTTCAGAATATTGAGTTGACACAGAAGTGAAGCAGTCATTTGCAAAGTATAGCTGACTCTCACTCTTTACTGAAGAATTGCTTGCCATTGTTGGGTGGAAAAAGAGTTGCCCGTCTTGCATATAAGGTGTTAATCTTTCGCAGTTTTCTTTTTGAGGGTTTGATGTTAAGGATCCATCTCCATATCCTTGTGTTGCTTGAAATTTGAAAGACTCTAGTTCTGCTTGCAGACTGACCACCTATGAAAATTCATGAGTAATACACTCTGTCAGTCTTGATTTCCTTGCAGTGTGAGTTGTTTTGATAGACAGTGGTTTTTAAAGAACTAACAAGATTGTTGCATTATCAAAGAAGCAATGAAGAAGATTTATGTAATTAGCACATCTCTATGAGGTTGCAGCTAGAGTGGCATTTCCCCTTTCTTCAGTGAATGTGAACTGAACACCTCATTTACCATTTACGTAGGACCTTTTTCTTTTTTTCGAAATGAGGACTAATGGTGAATCTGCTTACCTGTTGTTGCAGAGAAAAGATGTGAGCAACACAGCCATAGATTGGATCTTGAAGTCTGGCCTGCGCCTCATATGACATTGTAACTGCAGCCTCGCAGCGATCACTTATCGGGAGATGCATCAGGAGCTTTGAGGCATTGCTAGCCCCAAAGACCTTATGGATAGCGGCAAAGTGCGCAGCTCCTTGCTCATGACAGAAGTATGGGGCGAAGACACACCCCTTCACACACTTCCTGCGTAGGAACTTGCACGCGCCACATGGTGAGCCAACGCCTGTCATATTGGGTCTTCTTGTCGATGCTGTTATTATTGTTATTCTTACTACTCGATGCTTATGCAGTCATGGAGTCATCATTCTCTGCTATTTATAGAGACTAGTGAATGCTGTGGTTAGCTTAGTATTTCAAATAATTAATTCATTTTGGTCTCCCTAGTGGACTACAGGTTTGATTATTTTAAGTATGGTTGTTCTACTCCTTTCGTGTTCATTTCCAACTCTATATGCTCCTTAAGATTCCTTCCAAAGTAGTTAAATGACAAACGACGTAACACTGAACCAAAATATTAATAATTTTATTATTGATTGTTAAATGTGTATGTAGTTGTTAAACTTTACTCATATGCAAGTTGTGTGTTAACCTTATCTCCTTTTGCTAGTTCAGTGAGGACAGAATTTTTGAAAAATGGATCAACCAAAGTTATTACGTTTTGAAAGATGTGACAAACAAAATTATATTTTCTGTGTTTGTAGTCATCTCTAGGTACATGTTTAGATGCTTTGCATTTTGTTTCTGGGATGTGACACACGATTTGATTAGATAATCACTTTCATCAACTTTACGTGCCACCTATGTGATTAAACAGGTGGATCTCTGCTGGTATTCTTTCTACTCTACTAGGCTGTCTATACTTCTTAAGCTCTACCACAAGTCAATTGCTAGCTTTTATACCTTGTCACTGTTTTTTTTTGGGGAAATATCATTGTACTAACAGTAGTTACTTTATTTAATGTTCTCCTTAAGGAGGCTATACTGCTAATTATGTCAATTGAGGCGTTTCTGTTATGTTGGAATTTGGATGTTTAACATTGGTGCTGTTCTTCCATCAAAACTTGGAGTACTTTAATATCAACAAATTTAGAGAAACAATGATAAGCTTGCCCACACCAAGTTTGCCACTTTCCAGACTAATGAAAGTATGTAAAGGAAATGAAATGATCAGTAGTCACTACCTGCCATAACAGTGGCATGTATTTAGCCTTTGCTATCATTCTCGTCTTCCCAACTAAATTGTGCTGTAGACCCAACAAAGCATAATTAATGATGCCTTTTCCCTTATACTAATTTTTTTCCTTAGCTGGTCCATATTAATTTAATTTGATGATAAAGCTGGTTCTTATTGTCATTGTTACTTTACTGGTTGTTCTAGTTGCCTATCTATTTTTGCTTATATTGACTAGGTTAGCAATCAGTTATAAACAAACCTTTTCTTCTCCTATAAGGGAGCATGATAAATATTTTCAGTTTCTTGGAGTTTTTGGATCTATAATCACGAAATCGACTTTACTATTTAGCTCTTTTCTGCATACTTTGAAAGCTCAATGTGCAGCTCATAAATCAGCATCTTTTGTTGATGGTTGATCTGACACCTACTTGTTTGTGGATTGGCCTGCAGGGTCCATAAGCATAACATTCTTTTGGTTTGGTGTGATTAAAGTACACCTTTCTGCTTCCTATTTATTTATAGTTTTGAACTCATTATCCTGTACGTCAGTACGTGCCAGACCCGCAAGAGCAAAAAATTAAGGACAACATGCAAATTGAACCAAGTAAACAATTACAAGATATGATTGAAAAAAGTAACTTAACTTGTAATATATACCATTGTACATTCTCATGTTTGATCCAAATATTTAGTGAAAGACCCACGTGTAACTGTAAGTTAGTAATAATGCAAGCATTATTATCTAATCTTTGGAGTCTGGAGAAGGGCCCACGTGTAACTGTAAGTTAGTAATAATGCAAGCATCATTATCTAATGAAAGTGGTTGGTGAGTTGGGGACTAAAGGATGGGACCGTACTAAACAATATTGTTCTCAGAGCTTTATGATTTGCCTGCCATTAGTACCATTTGTGAATACTTTGCTAATGCATGTCTAGTATTGATATACTTTAGTATCATCAGATTCATTTTTTTCTCTCTCTCAGACTGTAAAGAGATTCTACTCCATTAATTGGAAGGACTGTTCATTTACCTGTTCTATTAGCTGTTACTAGTTGGCAGTGGAGACGATTAGGTTGATATGACGCATGTAGTCTGAGATGAGCTGGCTGGTATGCACCTCTAGCTTGGTGGCAATTAGGTTGACCGAATAACTTGTGCATGGTAGCGGCAAGTTAAAATGTTGAAATGTGAACATCAATCAGATGCAGCTGATTACATGGTGCTTTTGATTGGGCGGTCAAATTTGTCCGTATTAGGATGCTCTAGCACTAGGGATATAAAGATTTTTTTTAAGCTAGAGTTAACTGCAAGCATACACCAAACTAACTAGCATCTGGTCAAGAGTCAAGATGGTGGACAGTAAGTAGATTAGAGTACCAATGGGTTCGCACGTGTATGCATGATTGGCAGACATATCTGATTGTATCTCTGGGGCAGGGGAGGGCCTTCTCTTTGTCTTGATTGATCATCATTGTCCACTCGAGTGGGGACTCAAGTATCTGGGTAACTGTTGAATAACATTGCTTGCTTAGTATATGTGGGTGGTTACTATTAATTAGTAGTCTATACATATTAATTAAAGCTTCATTGGCAGACAAGCTTAGTTTGATCATCTGGTTGCTTGTATGCATGCAGGGAGGGGCCTCTACTGTCTTGCAGAAAACAGGTATCTGTGTGCCCCGTTCTTCCATGATAGCTGAAATCAAGGAAGCAGTTGTGCAGCTACTCCCTTGGCTACGTCTACGTCCTCAGAGGCCGGGGCGACTGAGCTTGGCGCAGGGGACACCCACTAGTGGCATTGCCGGAGGTACACAAGTCGTGGGGAGGTCAGGTCGTTTTCTTCCATCTCTTGGCCGGGGGCGGTGAGTTGCTAACTCTTGCACGTACGCTTGGTACAGTTGTTATTAGTTTGTTGCCATTGGTAGAGTAAACAGGTGGGCTAGTTCTAGTTTGGGCGTAGGACAGAGACTGCATGCTTGGCTTATGTGTGGAGGTGTTGAATTTGAATGCTGCCCGGTGCTGTAGACCTGCTATACTTTGTTAAGGCAACTGAATTTTAATCCATGTTGACGATTGTGATGGATCAGGCTGGGAATCGTTGAAGTAGCGCCAAGGAATGAAATTGAAGTAGCGCCAAGGAATGAATGAAGAGCAAGGAAGCTGGTTGCTCTGTGTGAGCATCCCCGTGCCGGTCCTGCAAGCAAGCAGGTGAAGGAAGCTACTTGCATCCTGTAACCCGTGCCGTGCCGGAAGAGCAGGCTGCTGCTATCTTTGACTGACGGGCTGCTGATGCAGGAGTGCAGGACTGAAAGAAATTAAAACCTGGCATCTTGTGGACGGCTGGTATGGTTAGCGCGCGGCTCAAGAAAGAGAACGCAAGTGATTGTGTATCAGCTTCAGCTTTGGGACATGACAAGATGCAGCTGTATCAACACAGCAGCAGGTCTGACTAGCCCGGCGGTGTGTCCCGTCTGGTCGCCGTTGTATGCATGCATTTCAGCGATCTTGTTGTCATCTTTACTGAATTAATATTAACGAATAGTGTTTTTTTTTTCCCTTTTCCCGCTGGGACAGTATGTAGTAGTGGACACGTGGGGCTCGAGGAGTGAAAGGACGGTATACGTACTGTACTCCATCTCCATGGGCGGTCAAAGTAGCTGTGCTTATGCAGTCCCAGATGGATGGTGTTTGCCAGCCAGGATCAGGATCATGATGGATCGGTCGTAAATCGTGTGAATTTGGGCAACCTGATAGACGAGGTGAGGTACCTATAGTTTGGACTTGGGCCTATAATTTGAGGCCTTAGGCCCATTTCCAACACCCGCGCCGACGACAATGGCTGGCCCAGTCCACCCATCCTCCTCCAAATCAGTCGGTCTCGACCGCGTGCGTACCACCAAGTCCGCAGCAGCAGCATGTGCATGTGCATGTGCATGTGCATGTGCTGCGCGTCCTTTTTTGCACTTGCTGCCTTGCTTCAAGTGTTATTAGTCGTTGCTTTTGTTTATTCGTGGCTAAAAAAAAAACACATGGAGAGACCTTTGTGTTACGATACTGGATGATCTCATCCAAGAAGCAACTGCCCAGGAGAAGGGGCACCCCCTGGTTACAACCGTTCCCAAAGGACGGTTGCCTTTTCATTCACACCCATTCACCATGTATATAAGGAAACTCAGATTAATGGAAAGACTACTGGTTCATTTGCAACTCCATTTGTCCATTCCATTTTCACATTCAACACGTTATCAGCACTTGCTCTCCCAACTCGAGAACAAGAAGGCCAGTTCGAACAGAAGAACGAGAAGTTCCAGAAGGAGTACGGGAAGAAGAACGGCACTACAATCTCTCCATCGGAGGTACAACAACGAGAAACTCACCGTTGTTCGATTCGATTCTTGAATCCGTTTTCCATCTTCCTCGCCACCAAATGCAGGCATCATGAACAGCCATCAGGCTGCTGGCCGCGCCCGCATAGCCATGGAGGCTCCCCCTGCCGGTCGTGGCCGTCGCCGTGTCGCAATGATGCGAACGGGAGGCCGCCGACATCGTGGTAGGGGCGCCGCCACTGCTCGACGCGCCGCCGGCCAGGTTCCTCAGAACCTGCCTCCTCCGCCCGACGCTTGCATGGTCCCCGGCCGCATCTTGATCCACGACCCCCGCCACTGCGCGGAGCACGGCTGGACTGCCGTGTTGAGGGTCGAGGACTACCCGCGGTCGGCGATGCTTCCGGCGGTGGTCTCCTCGTACTGCCCGGGATACGGGTGGCTGAATGTCACCCGCCACGAAGCCGTCGCCCGCCATGACGACGAGGCCGGGCCCTCCTCTGCTGCGCCGGCGCTGAGGCTCGGCGCCGCTACTCCTTCGCGCGCCCCCTTGCAGATGACCATCGCGCCATCTCCCTCCCCGGCGCCCGCAGGCACCATGGCCGCTCCGCCAGCCCGCTTCCCCGCGCCACCACCGACGAGGGCCGCACGCCGAGGAGCGCCGCCGTTCTACAACAGCAACACGGCGGCTGGCCCCTCGGACTCCGTCGCCCCTCCGTCTCCTCCATCACCCGCGCCGACCACCATCGCCTCTCCGTCGCCTCCACCATCCGCGCCGGCCACTGGCCACCATCCCCTTCCCAACGGGAACGGCGAGGCCCCGAACGGGATAGCCGGCGGCGACGGCTATCTCCCCTCCTCCGACGAGGAGGAGGCCTGACCGAGGGTGGGAGGAGGTCCAGGAGGCGAGGGGAAGGGCGGATCCGGGCGGCGCGGCGGCGCATCGACGGCGACGGCGGCTGAATCGGCGGCGGCGGCAGCAGCAAGACCGGCGGCAGCGGTTTTGGGGATGTTTTAACCCTAACCGCCGGCCGCTGGGCTCTTATGCCGCGGGCTGCCGCGCGTCGCGGGCCGCTGGCGAATGGGCCGCGCATCATGGGCCGCGGTTAGCCCGTGGCCTGCCGCGCCCCCACTCCGACGGCTGACCGCGCGGCCCGCCGCGCCCTCCTCCGATGGGCCGCTGGCCCGAGGCCTGCCGCGCCCACACCCCCCCAGCCGACTGGACCGGAAGCGGTGGTGGGCCGGATTCGTTCGATTCCGGCCCACCACCCAGTTATCTCTTTTATTTTTTTTCTGAAATTTAAATTTCGCAGTACTTTTCTAGTTTAGCCCCTGTGCTTTTCTGTTATTCAGTACTGCTAGTTCATCAGTTATTGTGAGTCCTTGTATCTTTACATTAGGACCCCTGATGTTCTCTGTTATTGTAAATATGTGTCTTGTACTCATGTTTGGTCATTTCCATGTCATGTTCAATAAATTTCCTTTGCAATATTTTTTTTTATTATTGCCCATATCTAATATTTCCATGTCCATTACTATACTTATGCAAACAAATTCTCTAATTTGGCATAACATATTCCAAAAATATTGATGTTGGTCATACACGAGGTGCGTACGTTAGTACCACCGTGGGATCTACACAATGTCTCTACATAGTGACTATCCCTAAGTGTTTACCCAACTCAAAAATTTTGGACAATGGTGTTCATCTCCATTAGGTGATAACACATAAATTCAATTATTCAAATTGGCCATACACAAGGTGATATCCCCATATATCACTGTGGGATCAACACTATGTTCTACATAGTGAATATCCTCAAAGTACGTACCCAATTTGAATTTTTGAATCCAATCGGCCTACACTAACATAGAGATTACCTTGATTCAATTTCAAATTGGCCATACACAAGGTAGTATTCCTATACTACTGTGGGATCAACGCTATGTTCTACATAGTGAATATCCTCAACGTGCGTACCCAATTTGAATTTTGAATTATAGGGTCTACTCTATCTTAGTGATTGCCCTCAAAGTTATCCAAAATTCACTGAGAATAAATGTTGGTTTTTTCAAGCTCTTCTTGAATCCACATTCTCTTTTGCATTCATTATGCCAAATTATACTCAATACTTTGGCATCTCAAATTTGTAGGAGAAATGGCCGGCAAAGAGTTTGAAACCCTCGCTCTTGACGGTTCCAATTTCCCTCAATGGGCTATGGACATCGAAGTTGGTCTAACGACCCGTGGACTCTTCATGTGTTTATCAGCACCTCCAGCAGGTGCACCGCCAATACCGGATTATGTGAAGTTTGGTGCCTTATCCATTATAAGGAACAATCTTCATCCGGATGTCAAGGCTGAATACATGTATGAGAAAGATCCACAAGTGCTTTGGGAATCCCTTAAGCAACGCTATGAACAGCAAAGGGCTAGCGTCCTTCCGGAAGCTACACATCAGTGGAATCATTTACGCTTCCAGGATTTCAAATCCGTGGATGCGTACAACCACGCTGTTCACAAGCTATGCACGAAGCTCCGGTTCTGTGAAAAAGAACCCACTGATGCTGATAAGATTGAAAAAACCTTATCAACAATGCTACCTTCACAGTGGATTCTTACTGAACAGTACCGTGAGAAAGGTTTCACCGTCTACTCTCGATTGATTCAATCATTACGACAGTCAGAGAAAAATCATGAGCTCTCCGTATGGAACTCACAGCAGCGTCCTACGGGAACCGCTCCTGCCCCTCTGCCTGAAGTACATGCTAACATCGAGAAGAACGGTAGAGATGGTTTTAACAACCACTCTAGAAACCATTCGAGCAAAAGTAAGCGTCGCAAGAACCGCAAATCACGCGGTTCATTCAACAAGGGAAAAGGCATTTCTAAACCCAAGAATGGCAACAACAACAACAACAAGAGAGACACCTGCTACAGGTGTGGTTGTTTTAGCCATTCAACTAGAAATTGCCGCACTCCAAAGCACTTGGCAGACTTATACATGAAGTCTATGGGTCATGACCGCAAGACCTCAGACAAGAGGTATGAAGCACACTTCATCACCCAAGAGCATGGGAATGATGCCAAGACCACTTCCACAGAAGCCGGTCCAAGCAACACCACATCCATGCATCAGGGGGAGGCTTCTTCGGGCAACGACAAGATAGTCGTGGAATACGATTCCAACGACATGTTTGGAGACCTCAACTAGGCTCACAAACCTTGGAGACTTTTTCAAAGACTCCCTATCTTGTAAATAAGTTATCTTAGATTGCAAGGGTTGTAATAATGACATGACGTTGTCCTTACATTTGTTGTACTAAGCACATTTATTACAATAATTCTATAGTATGTGTATTCTATCAATATGCATGAATTTTTATTCAGTAAAATTCTGCATTGTATAGATTCCTACGGGCGTCAATCCGATGGAGGAAGAACTATGCCTAGTGGACAGTTGTACCACTAACACTGTACTTAGGGAAGTAAAATATTTCCAAACTCTCACAAGGAGACAAGGAAGTGTTCTCACCATCGCCGGAAGCGATGCAACGATAGTTGGCTCTGGACGAGCCATTGTCGTACTTCCCATGGGTACGCAGATCTTGCATCGAGAATGCACTCTTGTATCCCGATGCGACACGTACCCTACTAAGTTACAAGGATATCCGTGCCAATGGTCTTCATGTTGAGACCAATGAAGAAAATAAAGAGGAGTTCCTTCTCTTTACAAAAGACACGGGATATGGCAAAGAAACCCTCGAAAGAGTCCCTTCACTCTCATCAGGATTATATTACACATACATCAAGCCCATAGAACATGTTGCATACAAAGTGATTTTTCAGAATGTTGATGCATTCCAAACTTGGCATGATCGCCTTGGCCATCCTGGTATAGGGATGATGAGAAAAATCATTAGCAACTCTATTGGTCACGCTTTGAGCAATGCTAAATTCCCACAATCTTCGGATGTCATGTGCACTTCGTGTGCTACTGGGAAACTGATTTTGAGACCCTCATATCTCAAAATTAAGACTGAACCAATTCAATTCCTTGAACGCATTCAAGGAGACATTTGTGGACCCATTCAACCTTTGTCTGGTCCGTTCAGATATTTCATGGTTTTAATTGACGCATCTACAAGATGGTCACATGTGTCTCTCTTATCGACACGCAACCATGCATTTGCAAAGTTGATTGCTCAAGTTATCAAACTTAGAGCACATCATCCTGAACATAGGATCAAAACAATTCGAATGGATAATGCTGCTGAATTTTCATCCAAAGCCTTCAATGATTATTGTATGGCACTAGGAATCGAACTTCAGCACTCTGTCCCATATGTTCATACCCAAAATGGTTTAGCAGAAGCTCTTATTAAGAGAATCAAGCTCATTGCAAGACCAATATTGCAAGGTTGTAATCTTCCAACTTCATGTTGGGGTCATGCGGTATTACACGCTGCTGATTTGATACAACTTCGCCCAACTGCATACCACTCAGCCTCCCCGCTGCAATTGGTACGTGGTGATCCTCCTAGTATTTCCCATCTGCGGAAATTCGGTTGCGCTGTCTTCGTACCGATCTCACCACCCAAGCGAACGTCTATGGGCCCTCACAGGAAAATGGGGATCTATGTGGGATTCACATCTCCGTCGATCATTAAATTCCTGGAGCCCCTCACAGGGGACTTGCTCACAGCCCGATTCGCTGATTGTATCTTCAACGAAGATCATTTCCCGGCATTAGGGGGAGAATATAAGTATCACACTGAATGCCGAGAAATAAACTGGGATGCACAACATGCCCAAAAGGAGGATCCTCGTACTCAAGAATCTGAACTTCAAGTTCAGAGAATCATAAATTTGCAAGACATTGCAAATAATCTGCCAGATGCATTTACTGCTGGTAAAGGTGTCACAAAATCCTATATCCCTGCAAGGAATGTGCCAGAAAGAATAGAGGTACCAAAGAAAACTATTCATCCTCCCACTTCTAACAAGAATGGGAAGAATACGGCAATTCCTGCAGGCAACGCTTCTCGCAAGCGCAATAGGAAACAGAGGGATGATCCCTCCATACCAGTAAATGCAACTCAACCACATGTTGAGAGACACCAAATGGATGATCCACATCCAGATCCCACATCAACAGTGCACTTACATACTGATGTTGGGACATCGGAACACCCAGACGCGATTGTATTGGGAAATACCGATCCGTCATTTGGGGTTCAAGAAATTTCCATCAACTACGTTGACACTGGAGAATCTTTCAATCGTAAGACTACGGTTGCCGGCATATACTTCTCTCAATCGATTGCCAAATCCCTTCAAAGTGATCCAGATCCCAAAACCATGGTTGAGTGCCAAAAGCGCTCAGACTGGAACAAATGGAAGGAAGCAATCGAAGCAGAGTTAGCCTCGCTCACTAAAAGAGAGGTATTCTCATCAGTAATACCTACACCTCCTAAAACCTTCCCTGTGGGTTTTAAATGGGTTTTCGTCCGGAAACGGAATGAAAACAATGAGGTGGTGAGATACAAAGCAAGGCTAGTAGCACAAGGGTTCACGCAGAGACCCGGTCTCGATTTCAACGAGACATACTCTCCAGTTATGAATGGAATAACGTTCCGATATCTAATATCCCTGGCAGTACAAAATCGTCTACCTATGCAGTTGATGGACGTAGTGACCGCATATCTTTATGGGTCACTTGATTCGGACATCTACATGAAGGTTCCTGACGGAATCTCTATACCGAATCAGGGCGCTAATCGCAACATGTATTGTGTAAAACTGAAAAGATCATTATATGGTCTTAAACAGTCGGGCAGAATGTGGTACAACCGACTGAGAGAGTACCTTCTTCAGAAGGGATACTCCAACAATGATGATTGTCCGTGTGTCTTCATCAAGAAGTCCTCTACCGGATTTTGCATAATATCCGTGTATGTCGATGATCTCAACATCATCGGTAATCCACAAGATATTGATGAAGCACGCAATCATCTATCGACGGAGTTTGAGATGAAGGATTTGGGTAAAACCAAATTCTGTTTGGGTTTACAACTCGAACACCTTCACTCAGGGATACTAGTACACCAGTCTGCATATATCCAAAAGGTATTGGAGAAATTCAATATGGATAAATCATATCCAGCAAAGACTCCTATGGTTGTTCGATCCCTTGAAATAGACAAAGATGTCTTTCGACCTCGGGATGATGGAGAGGAGATACTTGGATCTGAATATCCTTATCTCAGTCTCATTGGAGCACTCATGTATCTAGCAAATTGCACACGACCTGATATTGCATTTGCTGTCAATTTGCTTGCAAGATACAGTGCGGCTCCAACAACACGCCATTGGACTGGGGGTAAACAAATCCTTAGGTACCTTAACGGTACTAGAGATCTTGGATTATTCTATCAGAAAAATCCAGACCCCTCTTTGATTGGATACACTGATGCTGGCTATATGTCTGATCCCCACAATGCCAGATCCCAGACAGGTTTCGTATTCCTACATAGTGGAACCGCCATCTCTTGGAAATCATCCAAACAAACTCTAGTGGCAACTTCCACAAATCACTCTGAAATCATTGCATTATATGAAGCATCACGTGAATGCGTATGGCTTCGTAGAGTGATCAACCACATAGAAACATCTTGTGGTATTGGTTCTATGGGGAAACCCACCATTATCTATGAAGATAATGCTGCTTGTATTACACAGATGCAACAAGGCTATATCAAGAGCAATATCACTAAGCATATAGCTCCTAAGTTGTTTTATCCTCACGAGCTTCAGGAAAGTGGGGAAATTAACATCTTACAGACTAAATCTTGTGACAATCTCGCTGATCTCTTTACTAAATCCCTTCCTACCTCTCTGTTTGAGAAATACGTTTGGGGGATTGGTATGAGAAGATTGAGAGATTTACAAGAATCAGGGGGAGTATCCTCCCAGTGATATGCCTTGTTATCACATCACATTGTACTCTTTTTTCCTTCTATGAGTTTTTATCCTCACAGAGGTTTTTCTCATATAAGGTTTTTAATGAGGCAATGTTAATACAAGTAAATTGTTCACTAGAACTACTTTAAGTTCATGGTGGAACAATCAATATCCATATTATTCTTCATTTTCCCACAGGATTTTGGAGAAGTAATATTTTCATTAATCTGGAGGTGGATTCGATCAAGGGGGAGTGTTACGATACTGGATGATCTCATCCAAGAAGCAACTGCCCAGGAGAAGGGGCACCCCCTGGTTACAACCGTTCCCAAAGGACGGTTGCCTTTTCATTCACACCCATTCACCATGTATATAAGAAACTCAGATTAATGGAAAGACTACTGGTTCATTTGCAACTCCATTTGTCCATTCCATTTTCACATTCAACACTTTGCACGAGCGAGCGGATCCAACGGTAGACAATGCAAGATGAGGAACCGATCGACCACAAATTTCCAGGTCCGTCGCATCGCAGGCAGATGATGTATAACTACAAATTAATGAAGAGAAGCAGGCGAAAAGGAGTGGAAGAATTGAGTGAGTGAGTCAGAGTGGGAGGATGGCACTCCGCGATCCCCTGCTCTGGCTGAAGGAGAAGAAGGAGCGGCGCAGCCTCCTGCTGGACGATCTGTCCATGGACAGCGACCGCCGCAGCGGCAGCGACGACGAGCTGCAGTCGTTGCTTGGTGCCGGTTGCTCTGCTGCCTCCGACGGTGTGGCAATGTCAATGACGATGTCGCCGGCAGCAGGGCCATCTACAACGGGCGCCCTGCATAGCGGGCAGGTGGCGGTGGCGTGGAGCCAGGCGTCGATGCAGTCGACGTGGAAGGCGTGGCGGCACGGCGGCAGCAGCCGGAGCCGCTCGCCGTCGCAGAAGCCGCCAAGGCACACGGCGCACTCCTGCTTCTTGCTGTTGGCATCGTACCACCGGAAGGTGGGGATCCGGCGTATCGCCGCCTCCTCCAGGCCACTCCGGCGAGGTGCTTGTTCGTCATCCTGCAGGCCCAGGTCGGCCCGCCAGAAGAAGAGCAGGCCGCAGCGGGTGAGGAAGAGGTAGTAGGCCAGCAGCAGGAGGGCCGTGGAGAGGATGCCCACGATGGACACGGACAGGATCACCGAGCTGCTCGTGCCGCCAAGGAACGAAGACGACGACGACGGCGCGCCCTCCATGCTGGGACTGGGAGCTTTGAATCGATGTGTGCAACGAACGACACTCTATTTCAAGCGATCGTCGTTATCGTGGTTGTTGAACGCGCGTGCGTGTGAACGGCCAGGGGGCTGCCATTGACCGGCCACGCACAACTAACTCATGTCAGAGTGAGTGTCGGTCAGCTTGCTCTCACTACCAGTACATGCATACATTTTATTCATAAGCTAAGCGCGTGGCGTGACCACCGTCGTGCGCGGCTGCAGGCAAGAAAACAAAAGCAGCAGCCGCGTCCCCGTTGTATAATTAGAGCCTAACGGATTATTCTTGTCATAGAATATTATTGAACCAGTTCAGCGTCGACATTCCAGTGTAGCCCAGCAAAACGAACGTGGCCGCACACTGTCAACAACGAACCGTGTGCTTGCCGTTTCAGACGCACTGCAGGTGTAGTGGAGACGCCACTCCAGCTGCCAGTACATTTCAATCCTAGTGGCTGCAGGTGTAGTGGGCTCATCACAAGAAAATACCAACACCACAGTTTTTTCGCGACCGTGCCTTAGCACGTATTTCATTAACAAGAAAGCAGTTACAGACAAATTCTTAATGCGGCCAAAGGGAGCTTGACCAACACAAGATCACAAAGGACTAAAAAAAGAGAAAAAAATGAACACAAGTCAACAAAACACACACCGACTCTACATCTAGAAGCAAGCAACACTGGAGAGGAGAACAAACTCAAACTCACACAACTATGGAACCCCGACCACCAGACTACAAACCTGCAAGAAAGATACGATAACATCACTAAGGTTGCATAACAGCCGTCACCGCTCCAGACAAACCACGACGGCCAAGTATCCGCCAAAGCCGAAGAAGAAACCACAGCGGCAAAGCATCCGCCCGAACCGAGTAGGGGTGGCAAAGCATCCACCTGAGGACCAACACGACCATAGCGGCAAAGCATCCGCTAGACCAGAGCAATGGTGGCAGAGCATCCACCAAGAACCACGACCGAGATGGCAAATCATCCATCCCGCCAAAGCAACAGCCGTAACAACCATAGTGATATCCGCAAGTGAAAGCAGGACAGGATCAGAAGAAGCATCACCCCCACAGAATGAAGCTGAAGTTGGTGACCGCCGCCGCCATAAAGCTTAAAGGTGCCAAAAGTCCGTGGTAGCAACAGGCTGAGCTCCCAAGACGACGCCTCAAGGGAAGGGGCGACGCCGATGGCGCCGTCGTCGTCCGACCAACATGGTCAAAGTTTTCACTCGGAAGATCGCCGGAGAAGGGGGACGGGGAACAAATGACGTCTTCAAGAAGGTAAGCGGTGCCCATGAGCGTCGCCGTCATCAGCCTGCAGGGGCGTAGGCTTTCGCCTATCCCCGTTCCCCGGCCACACGCTGCTAATCATCACCACGAAATGAAGCAGTAGCAGGGATGGTGAATCCCCGCCTGGGAGTCGCAAACCAGCAGCGGGAAGACTGGATCCGGCCGTGAGAGGCGCGAATCCGACCTCCAACGGCCAACAATAAGCGACAGCGAGCGACCCAGACTGAGGTACAGGGCAAACCCCTGTCATGGCGCGCCCGAAGGATGGCGGTGAGGCACGATCAGACCTGGAGCTCGTAGATCCGCCAGCGGGAGGGGCGAATCCGGCCGCGAATGGCGCGGATCCGGCCCTGAATGGCCGGCAGACGACCTGGGCGTGCCCGAAGAATGACGATGGGGCGGCAACGCTCCTGGGCACGAGACAACCTGGAACTCGTAGATCCGGCAACGGGAGGGACAGTTCCGGTAACGAGAGGCGCGGATCCGTCCCCCAACGGCCGGCAGGCGGTGGCGGGGAGGGTTAATGCCGGTGGCGGAGCTATGGGGATGTAGGGTTGAGCCGGAGGAAGAGGGGTTGGGGCGGCGGCGGCGGCGACGGCCAACGGAGACCGCGACGGGGGGCTGTGAGCTGGGCGCGACGACGCCCCCCGAGTCGCCTGGGAGAGCGCTCGGGGGAAGGAGGAATATTTAGCGCTGCTGTCCCAACACCACAGTAGTGTGATCAGAGCATGCATCCCACCACTGTAAGGGTGTATTTAGATCAAGGAAAAGAGGTGAAAAATACGAAAAATTACTGTTTTTATGAAAACGTGTATATAGATAGAAATGAACTGACACAGTTCTCTAAATAGATAACTTTTCGTGAAAAGTGAGCCATTTTCTTGAATCTAAACACGGCCTAAAGCAGGGTGCTATCCATAACAAACTCTGCTATCCATAATTTATTACGGTGTTCTTTGATGGGAACGGGACTTGACTTGACGGCGGGCCAACTGTAAGCAATCTCTGCAGTGGACGGAATGGACCCATTGACTCTGGTACGTAACAGGGCTACTTTTGGTCAAATTAAGCAGCAGCTGCGCTGCTGCAGCAGCAATAAAATCCAATCATCCGCCTAACCCGCCAGACACAGCACAGCATAGCACATGCTCGACGACTAGACTACCTATATCATCATCAGGCAGTGCCATCGATGGACTATTTGAAAAAAAAAACATGCGCATTACATTGTGCCAACATCTCTCCTTGGGATCTACCGAATCCTAATTGGTTGGGCTGCCCATTAAAGTTGGAATACCAAGCCCAGTAAATATATATAGTGGCCAATCTTTTCTTAGAACGTGCATAGCACAATTTTTATTAAGTGGAAGAGAGAACATGTTCAATTCAAGTCTACAAACAACAAAACGAACGACCCAACTAACTTAACGACACCAAAAGAAAGAACAACCGCTCAACCCTCACACCTAACGAAACGACCAATGACCAAGACAGACAAACACCTGCAAAGGACAAAGAAATGACTGCCTAGAGCTACTGAAGCCTAAAACAACGCGACGAAGATGCAGATGAGATCCGAAGGAGGTCGCAAGGCAACACCTTCAAGAAGGGAAACGGCGTCACAGACGCCGCCACTGCCCGTCCGTCCATAATGCGCACTGAGTTTGCACTAAGCAAAACCTGGAGATTATGGCAGTACCCTCAGCAGGGTAAATCACACCCACAGGCATGGCCGCTGCCAGCACCGGACGAGGCCGAGCAATGCTTTCGCTCTTGTCTCCAGACCCTCACCAACACCAACATTGGCACATATTAGAGGTCCCAGTCAAGGAGGCATTAGGCAACACATTGCAGCAGCGAAGAGCACAAGAACAGTCCTTGAAGCTTCACTCAAATCCTCGACGAGGGCGACGATCAAGGAACCTTCAACGGTGGTGACGTCTGGAGAGGGATCACGCCGCCGATCCCACTGTAGCTTGAGGTAACCGGCCCACAAACCACGGACATTGCTGCCGCTGGATTGCCTGGCGCCCAAGAATGGCAAAGGTGGCTGCTTGGGAGGGAGGCCACCACCTGCGCCGGTAGGGGAGACAACCATGGAGGGGTAGAAGAGCGACCTTGGAGAGCGGACCTAGACAATGCAGATCTAGCCGCGGCCTGCACGGGGGCGGCGACAGCGCCTCACATGGCTTCGTCCCTCGACGGCGGAGGGAGGCGGCGCCCAGCGACCCCGGCGATGACGCCCACAAGAGGGATGGGAGCCACCACCGCGGGGCAGTCACGACGGCATGGAGGAGCCCTAGGTCACAGCGACCCGAGGCCCGGCCAGCGGCGGCGGCCAGCGAAGGAACCGCCACCGCCGCGGTCGATGGCCGGAGGCCCGGGAGCCAGATCCTGCAGCAGCGGCCCACGAGAGGGAAGGAGAGCCGCCACCACCGGTTTGCAATTGACATCTTGGGGACACGGATCCAGCAGTTGCGGCCCATGAGGGAAGGAGAGCCAGCGCTGACGGATCTCGGCGAGGAGGGGACGACGGCGGTGAAGAAGCACCTCCGCGCTGGCAAGGAGCGGACCCGCTCCTGTGTAGGACAGATCTGGTGTTGACGAGCCGGCAGCGGATTGCTCCGACTACCGGCAGCGACGGCGACCCCGACCTAGGGTTAGGGTTAGGATGACACGGAGAGGGAGATGAAGGAGGGGGGGGGGGGGGGGCACCGCCGCCGTCCTCACCGCGGCTCTTGCAGCAGCATGGCCGGGAGGGTGGCTGGATGGGGTTAGGTAAGTGTGGCTGCGCGGTTCCGCCCGTGTCACCCCGAGAGGGACGACGCGGGGGAGGAAGGGGTATACAGTGACCAGTCAGGTAGGATCACACGCATCTCTCTCCGCACAACATTATGCCCAGCAGCCCAGTACAATTCTATTAATCTAACTAGCAATTTGCCCTAAACTATTCAACTTAGCAATTCAAGCACGAGGTTTAACCATAGACACATGAATTAAATACTCTCAACTTAATGGCAAGGTATATATAGTTATTCTCTCCATCACCATCATCGACTACTGAATTTTAGTTTTTACTACATCCACTGATGCATCATCCATCTCATGGGATTCTCTAGCTAACTATGTGAATGTGATGGTAATCTATAATATAAAGGAGAAATGTTTCAACCAGCTGCTACGAAGAAAGCACAATTCCGATCGAGATGACATATTAATAATAAACTAAATAAAGACCATATCACTATGAGTCCATGACCGTCCACGTACAACGCATTCAAGCGCGGCATATAAGACCGCGTGCAGGAGTATTTATACTAGTAATAAATGGTAGTACAATAACCAACTAAAGAAAAATCTTTAGTTAGATGTTCTTAATAAATTAAATAATTACACATACATCCACAGAGAGATCAATAGCATGCTGAAAAGATCAGAGGACTGGGGCCGGGTGAGGGCCCCGTCTTCCACAATGTCTTTCTTCTCCATCACCTTGAGAATCCGCATCTTCGCCTTTGTCATGACCTTCCATTAGGCAGCTAGCTAGGGCTTGTCACTAGCAAGCTATAGCTGCTGCTACTCACCTTAAATACCGCGCCACCATCGTCGCCATCACATCAAGCAAGCAGCAACCACACAAGATAATCACACTCACAGAGCAAGCGGCTAGTGTTACGTGCTATACCAGCTGCAGGCTTCCTTGTTATCTTATCTCTCTTGTTAGCTTGCTGCATGCGCATATGCATGTAAGTAGCTTAGCTTGCAGTAGCAATTAGGGTTAACAGATCGATCGTCGATATATATAGATCGAGATCCGGCCGGATCGGATTGATCAAGCTAGCTAGTATAGGGAGCTGCTCGATCGAGATCATTTGCATACATATAATTAAGGACCTGATCCATATGGAGGGCGGCGGGTGGGATGACCAGGGGAAGGACGGCGGCGAGGCCACCAAGTACCGCGGCGTGCGGCGGCGCCCGTCGGGCAAGTTCGCCGCCGAGATCCGCGACTCGAGCCGGCAGAGCGTGCGCGTGTGGCTCGGCACCTTCGACACGGCCGAGGAGGCGGCGCGGGCCTACGACCGCGCCGCCTACGCCATGCGCGGCCACCTCGCCGTGCTCAACTTCCCCGGCGAGGCGCGCAACTACGTGCGAGGCGGCGGCTCGTCGTCTTCTCGCCAGCAGCAGCAGCACGGAGGAGGACGAAGCGGCCGGGAGGTGATCGAGCTGGAGTACCTGGACGACCAGGTGCTGCAGGAGATGCTCAGCAAGGGCGGCGACGGGAAAAACAATTAACATATCCACCTCTCCATAGATCGACCTGTTCGTGCATGCCCTGCCCTGCCCAGCACCAGCTAGAGATCGAGAGGTCCTTCATTATAATTCTCTGATCCACCTATATATATATATGCATACGTGCTTCTCACTTCTCAATCCATGCACCAGATGCATATGGATATATTGGTATCTGCAGCTTTGTTTAATTTCTTCCATGTGCATGTACCAATAACCTTTGCTTTGGAACAATAATTTTCGTGGTATACTTGATTAAATCTACATATATAGGATCTGTGTTTGCTCGAATTGAAAAACAGTGATCTGATCGATGATGACCTGATCCGATCAGCGACCATGTATTGATCTTAATATATATAATTATTGCATAATAATAGCATATGCTTCTTTGCTTAAATAACCCATATATAGCATTTGTAAAGATCGACTATCAACTTCCTATGTTTCCGGTAGTACGTGCATGGATGCATCATCAGTATATCTACTGATGAGCTGCAATTAACATTGCTGATTTTCTACATCAATCTCGACATTGTTTTTCAGTAGTAAGCTGTGGTGAATTAATTGAAGATATAGACTTGTCATGCATCCATACAAGATGCATGATGTGTTGGTTCCACGCAGATAGAAGAACATAAAATGCTCATCACGATAACATATATCCAATTGTTACAGGTTGCGTCGTAACAAGGCCCTGTGCGTACGCAAACGAGATTAATGATGTACATATATGAAGGACTACTGGCATGGATAATACCTAGCTTAGCCACAACTTAATCTCAGTCTCTGGCCTTTTGCAATTAAGTACATTAATTCATCCTCTCCGTTCTCTTGTATGTGCGCAGATTGCATGCATGTTCCGGTTCCACATTGAATATTGAGAGCAACCGTGCAAAATTTGGCACTTTCAGGTTGCAACAGAGGTCATAATTACAATCTTTTACGTTTAACATCTTTTTACAATATTTTCCAATAATAAACCGCTCTAATTAAACTGCATAAATTCATATGGTTTTAGGTTTGGCCCCCCATATATGACGAAACAATCTAAGCAAACTGCTATATATGTGAAGCTAGCATTAATAGGTTTCATTATGAAATTTTTATCTTTACCGATGCTGTATGGAATAATATGTACTGTTCAAATATATAGTAAATGTGTTATATTCAAACTAACAAGCAAAGTGGTATTTTGAAGACAAGGTGGCAGTTCTAATTTCTAAACATTCTATTTGCTACAATCATCGGTAATAGCTAGCGGTTTCCTCCTTCCTCAATCACTAACTAACTAAAATACCAATATATGGATTTATCAATTTGTTGCACTAAAACATAAACACCCAAATAATAAATTAAAGATTGGGCAAAGCTACATGCTAGTTAGGGGGTGCATTAGCACCCCCAAAATTTTAAAAAATAGTGTTTAGGTCTAAATTTTCACCATATTTGCACCCTTCAACACTCAACTTTATGCACCCACAAGGCAAGTGCACCCCTCTAATTTGCTCTAGCTTCGCCACTAAGAACATGTTTCCTACTTCATGTTGTTACTTGTTGAACCTGAACACATATATGAAGGGGGAAAATGTGTTTTGGAGGGTTACAGTGAAATGGTTGCACGCATGGACATGAATAGCATAGATAATTATTGGATATACACAGCAAAGCTTGGAGCTGCATCAATCAAACTTGAAGGGGTTTGTTATCAGGAATATAATACATAATTATTGGATATATAGCACAATGGGGTTATGAATATGGGAAGTTCATATTCACATTAACTCCCAGAAAAACATTTTAAAGATAATGGCAAATAATATCATGTCATTTTCAATTTCCTAATTTGCATATTAGTTAGTTCTCAAGTAATTAAAGGCGCCTCTTGCCAATACCTTCTAGTGCATTTTTCACATCCATCCATTTCAAATTTATTTAGCCCAGTAATTTGGGTTCCTCTTTCCTCTACTTATGTGTACATGGTCTCTTTTCATTTGCTTGCCAATGATTATTACCTACACATTTATAGTTTTTTTCTTTTATCAGGCGAAGTGCATGCAAGCAAATGCTTCATTAATTTGTTAATCATTTGGATATTTTAGCTGTGTTTATTTTCTATTTTTATTTATTTGGAAGTGGAGTACTAATAATCCTTTACAAGATGAGACACATCCATCACATGCATAATTTGTCGTCAGTTAAGTATTGCAATAGGCTACATAACTTGGAACATTTAATTAGCTGTACGTGAAAATTAAAGTAGTATGAGCTTTTTACTGAACAAATTAGCGTGTAGCTCACCTTTAAACCTGGAAGAAGACTGACCTTTGAATGCTTGGTCCTCATTCTCCCAAATAATGTTAACCTTACAGTTTCTTTACATCTTCTGTAGGGACAGTTATGAAAAGGTGCTGTTGTCTGATCGAGTTCAGTGGATGCAGTTGTTCTGTAGGCCGGGAGCTAGTATGGCAAAAAAAAAAAAGGTATTAGGTATAGTAATATGTAATGGGCGAGTGGTGCATCTGCAGAGGTTGAAACCATGCTGCTTTGCTGGATGCTGATGCTGTAAAGGAGTGATATGTATACGTAATCAAAATTACGTAAGATGAAGCGTAGGTGTTTAAACAAGAGTATGAACTGGAGGTAAAGGCCGGTTTGATTCAGAGATAATTAAGTTGGAAACAATATAATGGCTATACATGACCTACCAGGAGGAACAGATTAATTAAAACATAATCACATGGCTAGAGCAGAGAGACTTTTCTTGCCCTGAATAGCTCAGCAGCAATAGGCATGGTTTCAGATTGATTTGTGTTGGGTGGCAGGCATAGATACAAAACTACATATATAATGAGTAACCAGTACTCTAGAATCAGATGCATTTTTAGCGCTAGCTGGTCCTTTATTTGGTCCGAGTAAAGGTAAACTTTTTGTGCCTTTGTTAGATTTGCGGATCAATCTTTTTCTAATCAGCTGGGAGCTGAGTGAGCATGCCCGCTTCTAGAAGGAATTAGAGACAGATCCTCCTGACATCAATTTTTTATGACGACACATAAGCACGAAAAGAAGCTGTGCGGTGCGGGCACATATTAAGTTAGTTGGAAATAAATGTACATATACTAAGCAGCAGGGGCTAGAGCATGCATGCATGCATGTGGAGCGAGGCATGGCGAGAATTTGATGCTGTCGACCAGGGCAAGTTGAAGCCAGTCAATAGTCATGGATGCATGCATGCAGCACACAGCAGTACGTATCCTATATGCATATGCATGGCGCTTCAGAATTTGGAGGATCAGTCATCTGACAAAAGAAGAAGTTCTCTCCTCTCCTCCTCTGAATTAGAACAAAAAGAGACACAAGCCCGCCTTACAACAATTCCATCTCTAATAACGTGCACGTTGATTCACACTTAGTATTGCCACAACTTAACAACAAGTTGAAGAATAGCCAGGAATAAAAATATTATCCGTCCAGTCAACATATAGACTTGCATGATACTGTACTAGCAGAAGGGCATGTGCCACAGACATATTTTTTAAAAATTATTAAGTTAATAATGTCGTCAATATGAACTCTTTAGATTAATCTATAGCGTTTGATCATCATAAAATCCGACGGTGTAGGAGTAATGTAGTCAACTTAGACTCTTTAGATAAATCTAGAGCGTTCGATCGTCATCATAAAATCCGACGGTGTTGGAGGGGCAAGAGTAACATGTAAGATTTGGTACGAAAATTTCGTCGTCCTTTGTAGTATAGATATGTATGATGAACAATATCTCCTTTATTCGGTTTTTGGGTGTATATGTAGAATTGAATATATTAGTTTGTTTGGCGGCATAGTTGGAGAGTCTTTAATTTCCAGCCAAATGGGCCATGTTCCCATTAAAATTGGCCCGTCAGAACGTTGATGTCCCCCCGCCCCCCCGGTTTACTCCGGCATAGTTGGAGAGTCTTTAATTTCCAGCCAAATGGGCCATGTTCCCATTAAAATTGGCCCGTCAGAACGTTGATGTCCCCCCGCCCCCCCGGTTTACTCCTGAACATTTAGCCCAAGTAACTGTTTGTACATATATTTTTACAAAATTTTAAGAATGGGTGTATATATAGCTCATATATTTTGACCTACAGCTGTACGGTTTTTTGGTCTCCCACTGTCCCACATGCCATCGGACATGTCTGTGGAATTTGTGATCTGCGGCATTTCTAGCGTATATCTAGAGAACTTTTGACCAAACAGTGACATATAACTTTTTTTTTTACCTCTAATGTTGTTACATACATGTTGGACATGCTTGGCTGTTTGTGAACTTTTGTGAGAATTTTTCGCCATGAGCCATGGATCATTTTCTTTTCCTGCCAGCTTTCAATTTATTGGTCTTTTTCCCAGAAACTCGTTCTATATCTCTGTTCTCAAGAATATATTAGTGAGCCACAGAGTGGCGTATAGATCATTTTTCTTTGCATTCTGTGCCATTACAGGTCTATCGGACATGTGTGTGTGTGTGTGTAGATTTTTATGTTCCAGTGCATGTTTAGGCCAATAATGCAAGATGAGCCATAGTTCATGTTCTTCTTTTGCTCTTCCTGTTTACTCTAGATTATAGTAGATTTATTTGATGACTCAAAGCATTTTCAAATTTCAATGTCATTTCTCCAATATTGTTCTAGAATTGTAGAGTTGTTCATGACATTTTTTGGATCAAAGGGCGATAAACAGCTCATGTTTTTTTGCCTCCCATTTTGTTGCAGGTTCTATCGGACATGTCTATCTATTTCTACGTTTCATAGCATTTTTGTCCATCGCATGAGCCATAGCTATTTTTTTATGCTTCAATTTGCGCACAATTTGTTGTTGGAGTCAGAGCATTTTCAAATATTGGTGTATTTTGTTTTGCAAAGCTTCAACCCAAAAATAATATGTTCAATTTTGCTCTATATCAAACTTCACTAACTTTAACTAAGTTTATAGAAAAATACATTATCATTTACAATATCAAATAAAGGCACAATAATCAGACCATATTGAAAGGTGCATTTAATGAAACTAATTTGATGTTATCGATTATGGTGCATTTTTATTAAATTAATAAAAGTTAGAGATGTTTGTCTTAGAATAAAAACAAAGCATGTTACATTTTGAAACAAAGGTTTTAATCCTCTTGGTTCTGAGCACACTATGGACAGGTCAATCTGCCTTTTATTTTATTCCGCTTCACGCATTAAAACATAAAGTACCGGTACTGACAAAAATATATAAATAAAATATTATTGTTTGATCAGACGCCCATTGATCTAAAAATAGCAGTCTGTCAATGGCAAATGGGTACAATGCTCTCGAAAGAGGAACATTGTAAATTATGTATAGTTCTGTCAAACTTCCCTGCTCGTGGGCAACAACACACATAAGACTGGTTTCTTTTATTCATTGATGATACACAAACCTAGCACATCATATATATACGTGAAGGCATGCTGATGATGGAAACACATGGGAAAACGTTGGTACAATTAATTGTACAAATACATCCACACAAACAGCATATATATATATAGCTCACGCTTACACAAATAGTCAAATACTATTGCTTGGTCATAGCCAAGAGCTAGATATATATGGTGCCCTGCACGGTTTGTCGGTGACATTTTCCTCGATCTCAGTTCCCTTCCATGGTGCCTATGCCAATGGGCGATGATGAGAGAGGCGTTGGATCCAGCTTTGATGGTTCTGGCTGTGGTGTTGCTTTGGGATTTGGCTGGGGTTCTGGCTTGGATGGTTTGGGTTGGGGTTTTGGCCTTGGTGTAACTTTCTGGCTTAGCTCAGGCTCAGGTTTGGATGGTTCTGGCTGGGGTTTGGGCTTCGGTGTAGGTTTTGGGCTTGGCTCAGGATCTGGTTTGGATGGTTCTGGCTGAGGTTTTTGATTTGGCTCTGGATTAGGTTTCAGGCCTGGCTCTGGTGTGGGTTCAGAGATTGGATGAGGCATTGGCGTTGATGGCCCTTTCTTTATTTTTTCCTCAAGCGAAGGTTTTGGGTTCGGGTCAGGTCCATGCTTTGAGGGTTCTGGTTGGAGCTTTGGCTTTAGGTCGATCAGGTTGTGGAGCAGGGTTATTTGTATCGGGTTTTGGTTCAGGCTTCGGGTCACGCTGTGGTGTTGGTTTGGATTCTGGCTTCGGGTCAGGTCGTGGTGTGGGGTTTGGATCAGGCTGTGGCTTCGGGTCAGGCTGTGGTGTTGGTTTTGGTTCCGGCTTCGGGTCAGGCTGTGGTGCGGGGTTTGGATCGGGCTGTGGTTCAGGCTTGGGGTCAGGCTGTGGTGTTGGTTTTGGTTGCGGCTTCGGATCAGGCTGTGGTGCGGGGTTTGGATCGGGCTGCGGTTCAGGCTTTGGGTCATGTTGTGGTGTTGGTTTTGGTTCCGGCTTCGGATCAGGATGTGGTGCGGGGTTTGGGTCGGGCTGCGGTTTAGGCTTTGGGTCAGGTTTTGGTTCCTGCTGCTTGGGGTTAGGTTGTGGTCCGGAGTTTGGATCGGGCTGTGGCTCAAGCTGTGGTGTTGGTTTGGGTTCTGGATTGGGGTCCGGTTGTGGTGCAGGTTTGGGTTCGGGCTGTGGTGTTGGGTTGGGTCGTGGTTTTGGTTGGATCACCCTACCATAAGCAAGGTGAGGAGCAGTTGGAGCAAGCGTGAGGACTAGGGCCAGGTGAAAACATAGTGAGAGGAGAGCGGACCTCATCTCGTTGCACTATCTAGATGAGTTCTACCTGGAATCGTATCTCTGCTATCTTCCTCCACTACAAGCTAAGCGAGGTGTGGTTGCTTGTGCACAGATTGCAGAGAAGGCATGGGTGATTTTATAGGCATGGAAGGCCAACCGGCGCTGGACGCGCGTCCACCTCACAGTGCGAGATTTTGCCATGGCACTAGCCACACGGTTTGCTGCTGCTTTTGGATGACTTTAGCGGCCACCAGACAAATGACTGTGGATCGAGAAAGAGATGCATGCATGTTCCATTAGCTAGTACTTGTTTGTTCGTACGACGTGACACCCTGTTAGTTGGTGACAATGATACACACTGTTTCTTTTAGGAATTGTTAACAGCAAAGTATATGTATGATGACGCTGGAGGGGTATCACGCGGTTATTAGGTTAAAAGAACAGGAAAGAAGATGAGAAAAAGAAGTTGCTTGATGATCGATCTTGCAACCGATCAGGCCTAACTTGGCCCATCCATCAAGTGCATCCATTGCTTATTTATCTACATTAGCAAAGTTTTCTATTTAATTCATACCTAACAAAATTAACTAAATAAAAATTAATATATTTCTTTTCTAAAAAAATCTTTACCTTGAAACATAAAATTAGCTAATAACCAACATCTTTTTAAATTTAACTAATTCGTAAATAAAAAAATAACTAACTATAATAAAAAATTAATAAACTACCTTTCTAAAAATAACTCGGCTAACTAAAGTTAGAACTAACTAAACATAGTACATTAGCTAATTAGCAACATTTCTAGTTAGCAAAATTTCGTACATAAAAAAACTAACTAAAAACCATTATATTCCCTTTATAAAAAAACTTATTTTAAAACATACTAAAAAAGCAATATTTGTAACTAACATTTCTCTAATGCATACCCTACAAAAATTTCTAAGGCACCATGAACACAATATAGCCATAGCTCTGTCTCTCTTCTTTTTGCTTAACAAATTTCTCTATTTTAAAATATACTAACAATAAAAGCTAATCAAGAACATGAGAGGATAAAATTGTGTACCTTGTAGACTCCTTCAAATGAGTGAAAACTTTACAAATTTTGATTTTTTTTTTTGCAAAATCTTTCCCCTACCCGAGCACACCATGAATATAGCTCGGAATGTTCATGCTGGCTCGGACGTGGGGAGAAAGAAAGGCTTAAATAGGATAGCTAATTAGCGTCGGTTGGTGGCTGAAACCGGTGGTGATGTGGCCCTATTAGCGCCGGTTTCAGCCAGCAATCGTGCTAAATGTGCTGAGAACTTTAGCATCGGCTGTTGGCTACAACATGTGCTAAATGTCGGGATTTAGCACCGGTTACATCTAACAACCGGTGCTAAAGCCTCTCCCCTCCCGCCCTTGCGCGCGACTGCTAGCCGTTGGACCCGGTGCTAAAGCCCCATTAACACCGGGTCCAAAAATGACCGCGACATATGTGGAGGGCGGATAGATTCTTCTCTAGTATTGGAACACAACAGATATATATGAAACCACACCATAAAACTTTACATTAGAGAGATATAGTTTCATACATCATTTTTATTTCTAATTGTTTATGTAGTTATCTTAAAAATATCAATATTAAATCATCCATTGGTATAAAGGGTGAAAAGGATATCGACAACTGGAAGTCTGGAACTGAAGGAGACAAGTGAGTGATGGATGGAGTGACTAGTTGGCTAGCTAGTGGCACGTACGCGGAGAGGGATGGCCGGCCGGCGGCCGGCGGGCGCGCGTGCGTGCTCACTCTGTACTAATCGATCGTCTCATGATGCATCGCGCCTCGCGCGTGCAAAAAGGCTACGTAGCTAGCTTTCCCTTTGCAATCCACCAGCATCCTCGTCTTAACATTGTCTCCAATTCTGCGCTGTAGATAGTACTCTTTCCGTTCCATAATATAAACATTTTTCGACTTTCGTGCATCACGTTTGACCATCCGTTTTATTCAAAAATTTTACGCTCCGGTTGCGGTGCGTCTTCTGATTCTTCTTTCTTCGGTGTTGTCGGTGGAGTGTCTTCTGAGGACGATTCCTCTGTTTTGCTTGAATCTCCCAACTCTAGTTTCTTTAGTCGCGCTTCGCGTCTCCTTTGCCTGTAAAGTTTTTCTGGATCATCCACAAAATTTTTCGATTTGTTAGAGAGGTAGCCGTCCATCTCCCGTTAGCGGTTAGCGAAAAGAAAAAGTGTATACATGATCTAAGAAACAGTTATATGAACTAAGTCAGATGAATCTGTGGATGAATTTTCAAGAGAGTTAGAACAGATCTAATCTAAAAAGATCGAAAAACCAAAAACAGATCTAATATTGAGAAAAGAAAAAGTTTGAAAAAGATCAAAAACGAATCTAATCTAGAAAAAGTCAGAAAATATTTACAATTGCATCGCTAAATTAGAACTTGATCATTAGCTCCCCGACAACGGTGCCAGAAAAGCTTGTTGGCGGCACAAACGCACACCAAGATCCACCACAAGCGTACGGATCAGTTGTAGCTCTTCCCTCAAGGGAGTATTCCCCAAGGTTTATCAATCCGTGGAACTAAAGATACAAGCAAATAAACACTTTGAGCTTGATTCAATCTAATCTACTAAAGATCAATCCAATAAACGTCAGAGGTAGTAAGAGAAAGCATAGAGATAACCAATCTAGATCGCCTAGATCATGCAAACGTTGTAGTTCTGAGCAAAGTAGTGAAACAAGTAAGATGAGAATCTCATTGAAAGCGTCTTTAAATCATAAACTCCGGTCAAACTCCCGAGGATCACCGCCTTACACGAGTAACGCCCCGTCACGACGCTCTCTATCTGCACGATGAACACAAGGGCACGTTCGATGAACATGTTGAACATCCTTGGTAGATCCGGTATGAGCCCCTAGCCAACATGGCTAAAAGAACATCCTGATCGATCTATCTCGATAATAGATCTTAGAAGAAGCAAACCCAAGAACGAGCAAAATCATAGAAAGAGGCACTTGATCGCTAAGAACGATCGGAAACTCGATCATACTTCACCATGATCACCACCAGGATCCTACCTTGATCTTGATGAACTAGCTCCAGAACTCCGACGTGGTCTTCCTCGCAGGGTTTCCACGTCGGCTAGGGCAAACCCTAGACAACTAGCACAACCCTCAGCTGTCCGAAAGGTGTCCCTCTAGCTTCTCTGCTCCTTAGCGGTGAATGGAAATTGACTTGATGCGTGCCAAATGAAATGGGAATAGCGCTGGGAAACCCTAGGTCAAATGGGAAGGCGAGGGGCCACAAGAATGGTCTGTGCGGCGCGACTAGGGGGATCCTGGGCCGCGCGGCCTGGCCCATTCCTGGGCCGCCTCGGCTTCATCTTTTTTTCCCAAGCTTCATAGTCGGTTCTGGAATGTTCCTCTCTATGCATGTGGGTCATGGACATCGTTTACTTCGGGATAAAATTATCTCTTGATGACTTTCCATTTTAATTGCCTTCATCTCAAAGTAACTTGATCTTTTCTTGATTTGCTTAGTCCTTAAGCAATCTTGGAGTTTGGTGGGCTGAATTCGGACATGAGTGGGCTTCTAGTCCATGTCCTGGGCGCCTGGGCCCAGTAGGCCTGCTTCATATGGGCTTCCGGCCTTCGCTTTAAGCTTGTCTTAAATTTAGCCAAAATCTGTCTTGATTTTATCATTTATCTTGCATAAACCAAAATACTCCAAAAACACATGCATATACGAAAATGTCCCGATTATAGAGTATGATCATTAGTTTAGACATTAAATCTATGCAATTATCTAAGTTAAACAGGGGTAAAAGTGTGTCATTTAACAGCGTCAACCGGCCGGGCCTCGAGAGTATGCCTGACGTCATGGTTCCCCCCATGCGCTCCTTGACAGGTGTCCGCCTCGGTGCTCGTGCACTGGGCCTTGCCTGCCCAACAGACTCGGTGTCTCGTCGGGTTTGCTTGCGCTGGGAGTGAGCTTGCTGACTTGCTGCTCGCCGGAAGGAGCTCAGCTTCGCGCTGGGCTCGTCTGGCCTCTGGGGTAGCCGGTTGTGGCAACACACGAATGATCGCGGGCGTCGCAGCGATGTTTTGACTGGCGTGGGAGAAAGGTTGTGACTTGATGGTGTCACAATTGATTCGCTGGTGGACCTCTCGTGCACGCGCCTGAGCATTCCTTCGCGCCCGTGCTGCTTCCTCTTGGCACTGCATCTCCTCCTCGAGTTGCACTCATTGTGCATCGAGGCGGCGCTGGTTCTCGAGGAGCTCTCGCTGACGCTTGCGGAGATGGTGCAACAGAGCCTCCTGGGGAGGCGTTTGGGCACGCTGCTGGGTGACGACACCGTCGGCCGCCAACTCCTCCGCGCTGGTTGTGCTCCCTTGTCGACTACTGGTGTCGTTACCGCCTCAGGCTCAGGCGTCGGTGCTCCGCCGTCTGCCACCCCCGGTGCCAACGGAGGCGTTACCTGAGTGAGTGTTGGGGTTTCTTCGCTGAGGCTGGCGAACTCGCCGTCTACCAGTCCAGCCATGTTGCAACCGCGAGAAGGACGGGGTCCCTCGGTGGTCGAATGGGCGTTTGAGCCCTCCCATGCCTCGCTGGAGAGGAGGTCCCACTCTGTCGAGTCGTTCGAGAGAATGCCCGAGACGGATTCAGCCACATAGTTTGCCACCTCCACGAACTCGTCATTCGTGGTGGATATGGCGCGGCGCCTCTTGACGAGGTGGTTGTATGCCCCCGCGACATTCGTCTTGCTGAAGGGGAATGATGACAGGGCGACCCCATCGCCTGGTTCCTCCCGCTGGGCCTCGTTGGCCGGCGGGACGAGGGCGTCGATGCCGGAAGGGGGGATGACGCCCCGCCAACGATTAGATCGATGTTGGGGCACCGACGGGCTCTCCGCTGCATCGTCCAACCCCATCCCCACGAGGGCACCTGCCGCCTCGTTGACGGCAGGGCTCCGAGGAGCGCTGAGTGGTGCCCCCGTGCGAATACGAAGGGGGGCGCCATCAGTGGCGATGATGAAATCAATGTTTCTGAAACTGATGCGCTCGCCAGGGACGCGGAGATCATCCCTGGCGACTGCCGTGTGCGTTGTGGAAAGCACTAGAGTTGGGCCGTCGATCCAGTCGAGCATGCCCTCGGAGGTGATGATGAAGTCAAGGACCCCAAAACGCACGAGCGTGCCGGGAGCCCACATAGCGGCCGGATTTGCCATCCGCAACGGAAAATGAATGGACGCGCAATCAGCCCCCTACTTGGCACGCCACTGTCGGTGTTAGGTATCACCAGACAAATTATTTCTAGGATTGCACGCTGGCTGCGGGTGGTTAGCGGATTTGACATAGGGTTTATACTGGTTCGGGCTACCCGGAGGTATAATACCCTACGTTACTGAAAGTGCATCTAATCCCTTAAGTGGGTTTTGGTGAATTGAATGACAAAACGATTAAAGAACTAATGTGTTTGATAAAGTTTATGAGCAGGAATTAGTTTATATATTTATGATACACATGTGGTTATTGGTTGAATAAAATGTGTACGGCTCATAAGCATGACATGATTGTTCCTATGGCACTAAAATATGATGAAAAGCAAGTCTATGTGCAACAAGAAAAGAGACACAGTCTCTATCACTCCATGGACTTGTTAACATGCATATGGGGACATCAAGATCACTTTTGGATAAAAATGTGAATGTTGCAAGCCATGATGAAATATAAAAAGAGGCATGATTTATGAGATATCACTTGGCCCTAAATTGATTGAAGGCTTGCATAGAAGACGTGGATGTCTTGAAGAAAAGAAATAGTAAAGTTTCTTGGATATATTGCAAATCAAGAATTGGTCTTCATTCATGATATAAGTCTATGTGAAGGTCTTTGTGATGCAAGAATGAAGGGTTGGATCTCGGGATGGTGTTTCAAGGTACCGGCAATGCGTGATCAAGTTGAGGCTTGAGTCATGGGATCTTTGCTAGGGTGACGAAACTTTCTTGGGGTTCAACTTGATGAATCTCGGTCACATTTGGTTTTCATGATGACAAGTATCAAATTCATTCAAGTTAAGGTGAATTGAACTAGAAGAGGATTTCACTCCAAGACAAAGGTTCAAGTCACTAGCTCAAGCTGAAAAGTGCTCAATGATATCAATATGCACATTCCTCAAGATGATAATGCATTCATGTTTGACATGATCAAAGACATACAAACTCTAGTGGATGATTTAGTTCTTGATTTATTCTTGAGTTTAGGTATGCCGTACTATCAAGAGGGATGGAACATTGGCTCATGACAAACACCGCTAAGTGCTCATAGTTTAAACCTTGAGAGATAAGCCATGAAAGATAGCCTTGTGAGTTTAACCTTGTAAAGGGATGGGCTTCTCTGCCCAAGGGCGGTGCAACCGCCCTCCAGGGGTGGTCTGACCGCCTTTCCTTTCTGACAAGGGCAACGGCTAGTTGTTTTAAATTTCCGGTGCAACCGGTATTTGGGACCACTGCGACCGGGTTGGTCTGACAGAGCAACAGCTAGTTTGCTGTGGACGGGGTATTTATACCCCTTAGCCTTTCTCGTTGAAGGCTGCTGGTTCTTGGTGAATTTGAGCCCTCCCACACTCCTTCTTCAGCTGAGAAACTTCCCAAACCGTTCCTTTGTGAAGGACCGATTAGGCGACCAGAGGGGGGGGGGGGAGTGAATGGGAGCCGATAAAAATTTCTTTCCCAAATCCGGCTTCTCCCAAATCAACTCCAAGCCAACCAACCGACCTAGCCAAGATCACGTAGCTACTGAGAAGCTACTGACCCTAAGAACTAGATCAACGCAGCGGAACAAGAATCGAACAAATCGAACACAAGACGATCAAGAACGAACCAAATCAACTCCTCTCGGCCAGGGGCGGTCACACCGCTCTCCAGGGCCGGTTGCACCGCCCTGGTCCAGTACCTCATGGCCAGGGGCGGTAGCACCGCTCTCCAGTGGCGGTTGCACCGCTCCTGCATGGATCTGCGCAAAAAACCCGAGCGCAAAGTCAACTTTCGAACGGATCTTCCAAACAGCTTGGGCTTTTGAGATGAAACTTTGGGTGGATGATATACACCTCAAGGAGAGGCTATGCCCCAAAAATTTCGGCCTCAAACCCTCTACAACTCCGGGAATTTCAGATCTTGCGAAGAACACACCCTCCACGAGTTCATTCGGGAAACTTCAAATCTAGACCGATTCTCGGCGTTTGGGGGCAAGGGATCACCAAGAAAAGAGGCACAAGGCACTCATACGTGATTCCCTCAAAGAAATCCGAGAGAAAACGGGCTAGAGAGTGAAGAACAAAAATCCCTCAAAAATAGCTCCGAAAATAGCTCTGAAAATGGAAAAAGAAAAATAGCTTCGGGAATTCAAAACATGGCACAAAGATGAATATATTGAGCTCAATCACATCACCATGAATTCATCTATACAAACCATGAATGATTCAAAACAAAGTTCTAGGTGGAAAGGATGAAGGGAAAATAAAGAAGCCAAATAGAAAATAACCAAAGAGACAGCTGCCACCAACCCCTAGGGGGTCTAATATATAGTCCAAGTGGTGGTGCCTAAAAGACACAACTACCCCTAAGTGATACATACCCCTCAGGGGCAAATTTGACAATTTCTGCGAAGATTTTTCTGGCTGGGACACCTTCCACTGCAAGCTAGCTTCCCTCCGACGCAAGCCTTGCAGTCACGCCGCGTGTCCTCCGGATCGAAGCTCCTCGACGCCCTCGGGCGAGCTGCCCTGGGAGGGGCGGTTGGACCGCCCCTGGGCTGGCCAGCCGGCCCCCTTTGGCCCGAAGCGACGCTGAGTCCTTGCCTTAGTTTTGAGGCCCAAACCAAGGAAACCGTCCACCTGATGGTCTTTTGGCCAAACCACCAAACCCCGCGTGCAAGCTTCGGTTGTGACCCGCTACCTTGCACCGGCTTCATGTCCGCGTACGAGTTTCGGTTGTGAGCCGCTACCTCGCACCGGAACCACGTCCCCTTGCTCGTTCTTGCCACCATGCGAACCGCACTTGATCCATCTGGCCACCGGGTCCCTCGAACCAAGCCTACTTGTCTCTCCGCTCCTCGGAGGCCGCCATGGCTAAGACATTTCGCGCCTGTTCTTCACCTGCACCAATGCAATCAAGCCGCATTCTACACCTGCAATACTTGAGCCAAGGGAAACGTCAATCCACACCACGTTGTCAATCACTCATCACACCAGGAAGCGACCATCCACCGGTCCTCGGACACACCGGGTCCTCAATCTCCCCCTTGATGAGTGCATTGACAATACACACATAGTCACAATAGATATCAAAGGAAAATAGAAAAGAAATCGAAAAACAATACTCAAGCAAGTGACCAAAAGCAAGAACAAGCCAAAACAAAGTCACTCACAAGAGAAAAAACTCCAGAAAACGCCGACCCTTCAATAAGAAGCGAAAAGGGCTCAACACCATCGGCAAAAGAGTAAATCACAAAACACAAGTCACAAATCTCCAAATCTCCAATTCACTTTTCAGAACACTCAAAGCACTCCCCCTGCATTGATGCAAACTCCCCCTGAACAAGTGAACTTGTGCATACGAAATTGTGTCGAAAATGGTTGAAATCAGGGGCGGTCTGACCGCCCTGGGGGGGGGGGGGGGGGGCGGTTGGACCGCCCTGCCCAGACACAGCACAAAAAATGCAATCTTGCACAAACTTTCAAAATCTTTCCAGAAAATATTCAGAAATTCTCCCCCTTTTAGAAATGCTCCAGAAATTCTCTCCCTTGTTGACAATGCACAAATCAAGGCAAAAATGTACAAAATGCAACTACAAGCTTCTCAAATATACAATGAGCAATACAAAGTGCTACAAGTTAGAGAAGAGGCACACTAGATAGTTCATCATGTCACACGGACATTGCCATCAAGAAGGTAAAGACATATAACCAATTGACAAAGCCATGATCAAGTTGTTCAAATTTATCAAAAATGTCACCACATGAGCAAAGTCCTAAACATGGATCATTCAAGCACAAATGAACTTCATCTCACCAAGATTATGAAAGGACAAGCATTCTTGACAAAAGATCATTACAAACGCCCAAATTCTATCTCATGTCATGTCAAAGCACGGAGCCATGTGTTCACTTCTCAAGGGAGACTTCTCTGGCAAACAACATGCAACCGCTTAGCACCCATGTGTGCAAGTGTGTGCAATGGTGAAAGCACAGAGACATGAGCATAAATTTCTTCAAATGTACCTTTTTCTCATCTTACTTCTTTCATGCATAGACATCTCATTTTTCAAGTTTTTCAAATTTAGCATGGTACATGAAATGTCTTTGCGACAAAAAGAAGCTTATGCTCCTCCACAAGATAAAGCATGGGCTAAACATTCACAATGACAAATGTCTTTGACCCAATTGAAAAGAACAAAATCCTAGCCATTTCAGCTCAAAAAAGACATGCAAAAGCATTTACTCATGGGTGAAAAGAGTTTAAGTTCAGATTGTCATTTTAATTCAAAAGGAAACTATCTCAATAGAATATATATCAAAACCATCAAGAGCATAACCATACATACAATCAATCCCTAGCCAGCCTGCCTAAGCTCTAAAATGTAGTAAGTTGTAGCAATCACTGCATATAGGAGAAGCTCATCCTAAGATATGATACAAATGCAGCATGATATATCACAAGATGCAAAGATGAAAACTATACATCAACATACAAAATCGAAAAATGATATACATCAAGATACAAAGATGGATCAAATCAAATACAATAGTGTACAATATGCTACAAGAGAAGCCTCCAAAACTCAGCTCAGAAAAGTCTGCAAGCTGGTTTTGGGTAGAAACATGGGCAAGCTCAAACTCAATACACAAGCGTGATGAAAGCATAAGTGCAAAGCTCCCCCTGGAATGTGCAACCAAAATGCAAATCCAAGGTCCAAAATGCAAATCCAAGGTTCAATTTAAAACTACAAGCTCCCCTTGAAATGTGCAACTGAAATGCAAATCCATGGTTCAAGTTCAAATTTCAAACTCCCATGATATGCACAACCAAAGTGCCAACACAGCAAACTCACAAACTCATGCAATCCAAAATGCTATAAGCAAGATCCTCTCCTTTTCAAATCAACTCAAGCAATTTCTCTCCCTCAACCAAAGACACCAAGTGAAAGAAAGTTAGAAAAAGGTGTACAAAAGCAAATGGAAAGCTCCATCACAAAGCAAAAGGAAGAGAAATCTCAAACGAGCAAAATGCAACAAAAGATACCAACTAAAAGGATACCAAAAGGACAACATGCCATGCACAAATTGATACATATGGGAAAACTTGGTAAAGAGTTCATGTGGATCACACACTATCATACAAAGGTGACTAGTCCACCAACATATATCACAAAAACAAGCATGCCAAGATATACACATGAAGATCATACATGCTAACAAGAGGGGTGGCTAGCCTACCATGGTATATACACATCCAACAAAGATACAAGATAAGCAAATACACAATATGCTACACAAAAAGGATATGATACAAACACAAAATATGCCAACGAAGCACAAGTGAGCAAAAGAGTGTACAAACGATATACTCACAATACAACATGTACAAGGGCCACATCGGGGCCATCCAAAGGGTGTGGAGAACCATCAAACCTTGATCATGCAAAAGACCAATAGTCACCAAGCTCATGTTCTCCATACCTCCCACCTGCACAATCAAAAGCGAGAACGAGAACGAGCGAACGACTCGACACTGGGGTTAGCACAGAAGGAGTTAAACCAGTGTCGGGCCATCTGCTCAAAAGAGGGGTTAGCAAAATCAACATCACTCTGTGGAACCCTCTCGTGTCTCACCGTCGAACCTCTAGCACCACGTGGAGGAAAACGCGGCCTAGACTCTCTCCTAGCATCAACGCTACGGTCAAACCTCCCTGCACCAAACTGACCATGAGCAGGAGGCCGCCTAGCAAACTCACCACGAGCTGGAACATCACGACTATCCAAAGAAGGAACTGTACGAACAAAGGCCTCTCTCCTAGGCAAGGGTGAACGAGACACAGGCACACTACGGGAAGAGTAGTGCCTATCCCTGTTCCCCAACTCCTTCTCACGTCTCACTTCTCTCTTCTTCCTCCAGCAAAACTCTTCTAGGTGACCATCCCTTCCACAATGTTCACAATGGAAGCGGACTGGTTTTGGCTTTGGGGTTTCTCTCGGCTGTGCCTTCTCACTTCTCTGGTAACCCTACTTTGGAAGTTGTTTGTCTTTGGTGGAAACTTGGGAGGATCTGGAGTGGTGTCAAGCTTGTTCAGTAGGTGGTTGGGTTTGGGTGTGAAGTTGTTCTTTGGAGAAGCTTTCTGTGGTGTTGGGATGTTTGTGGTGGGGTTAGCTTGCTCTCTCTCTCTTTTTCACCACTACTCTCACCAATCTCCTCAAAACCCAGATCACGACCATCAGCTCTCTTAAAACCAGCAATCAACATCTTAAGCTGAGGCTCGCGACCCGACAACCAACCCAAACACTGACGCAACTCATCATTTTCATCCTGCAGACGATCAACATATTGTGCAAGTTCCACATTCTTCAAAGCAACAACATCGCATGCAGAGCCGATTAGGCGAACAGAGGGGGGGGGGGGGAGTGAATGGGAGCCGATAAAAATTTCTTTCCCAAATCCGGCTTCTTCCAAATGAACTCTAAGCCAACCAACCGACCTAGCCAAGATCACGTAGCTACTGAGAAGCTACTGACTCTAAGAACTAGATCAACGCAACGGAACAAGAATCGAACAAAATCGAACACAAGACGATCAAGAACGAACCAAATCAACTCCTCTCGGCCAGGGGCGGTCACACCACTCTCCAGGGCCGGTTGCACCGCCCTGGTCCAGTACCTCACGGCCAGGGGCGGTTGCACCGCTCTCCAGGGGGCGGTTGCACCGCTCCTGCGCGGATCTGCGTGAAAAACCCGAGCGCAAAGTCAACTTTTGAACGGACCTCCCAAATGGCTTGGCTTTTGAGACGAAACTTTGGGTGGATAATATACACCTCAAGGAGAGGCTATGCCCCAAAAATCTCGGCCTCAAACCCTCTACAACTCCGGGAATTTCAGATCTTGCAAAGAACACACCCTCCACGAGTTCATCCGGGAAACTTCAAATCTAGACCGATTCTCGGCGTTTGGGGGCAAGAGATCACCAAGAAATGAGGCACAAGACACTCATGCGTGATTTCTCCAAAGAAATCCGAGAGAAAACGGGCTAGAGAGTGAAGAACGAAAATCCCCAAAAAATAGCTCCGAAAATAGCTCTGAAAATGGAAAAAGAAAAATAGCTTCGGGAATTCAAAACATGGCACAAAGATGAATATATTGAGCTCAATCACATCACCATGAATTCATCTATACAAACCATGAATGATTCAAAACAAAGTTCTAGGTGGAAAGGATGAAGGGAAAATAAAGAAGCCAAATAGAAAATAACCAAAGAGATAGCTGCCTCCAACCCCTAGGGGGTCTAATATATAGTCCAAGTGGTGGTGCCTAAAAGACACAGCTACCCCTAAGTGATACATACCCCTCAGGGGCAAATTTGACATTTTCTGCGAAGATTTTTCCGGCTGGGACACCTTCCACTGCAAGCTAGCTTCCCTCCGACGCAAGCCTTGCAGTCACGCCGCGTGTCCTTCGGATCGAAGCTCCTCGACGCCCTTGGGCGAGCTGCCCTGGGAGGGGCGGTTGGACCGCCCCTGGGCTGGCCAGCCGGCTCCCTTTGGCCCGAAGCGACGCCGAGTCCTCGCCTTGGTTTTGAGGCCAAAACCAAGGAAACCGTCCACCTGATGGTCTTTTGGCCAAACCACCAAACCACACGTGCAAGCTTCGGTTCTGAGCCGCTACCTCGCACCGGAACCACGTCCCCTTGCTCGTTCTTGCCATCATGCGAACCGCACTTGATCCATCTGGCCATCGGGTCCCTCGAACCATGCCTACTTGTCTCTCTGCTCCTCGGAGGCCGCCATGGCTAAGACCTTTCGCGCCTGTTCTTCACTTGCACCAATGCAATCAAGCCGCATTCTACACCTGCAATACTTGAGCCAAGGGAAACGTCAATCCACACCACGTTGTCAATCACTCATCACACCAGGAAGCGACCATCCACCGGTCCTCGGACACACCGGGTCCTCAATCTCCCCCTTGATGAAGAACCATTTCTTCTTAGTGAAGAGCCAAGGTGTGGCATGTATACACCTTGGCGAGGTGGCCTTGCGGGGCGCCTCAAACGGAGACTAGGAACCACCGAGCTTTCCGGTTGTGTGCATGTGGTGGGTCTGAACTTCGGAAAAAATCCTTGTGTCTCCTTGCCTCATTGATTTCTTTCTAGCTTTATATTTGCTTCCGCTTCGATCTACTTGGGTATACATCTAGTGTGTGCAGGGACTTGGTGAACCTGCCAATAAACACCTTGACAAGCTATGCCTCAAGTCAAATTGGTGCTAGAAGATCAAGAGGGGGTTGAGCTGCACTTGGTAAAGTTCTCTGTCCAGGGGCGGTGCATCCGCCCTGGCAGACCGGTCACACCGGTTTTGCCCCTGACTGCAGGCTGAAACAAGTGTAGAAGTTTTAATTGATCGACTCGCCTATTCACCCCTCTCTCTCTAGGCGACATCTAGGTCCTTTCAGTTACGTCCAGTTCATTGCTCGTGTTGCTCCACTAGGGGTTTGTAGTAGGAGGTTACAAACGGGCGAGAGAGAAAGAAGACCTTCTAAGTCTTTGTGCGGGTGAAGAACTGGGTGTGTGTGTGTGCGTGCGTGCGAGTGTGGTGTGAGAGCGTAAGGATTCGAGAGTTCGAGAGCTAATCGATCCCTCATGCAGGAGGAGGTGCCTTCCCTTTTATAGCTCAAGGGAAGGTACCGATACAATTATAAAAAAGAAAGAAAAAGAAGGGGCTGTCTGAGGAGGTATCTTGATCTCCATCCTGTCCTTGTGGGCCCCGGGCCGTCGTGGTTGTTGGAATCGAGGGCGCCGCCTCATCATGCCGTAGCAGTGTACAGTAGCCATCGTAATCCCACAGTGTGCGTGGTAATCCCACAGTAGCGCCGTTAGCTACCCCTCCACTGCTTACCTACACGCCGGTGAGAGGGGGAGCGCCCCACCCTACACGTGGTAATCCTAGAGAATGCGCGCCCCACCCTGCGGGGGGATCGGGCGCGACGGATTACGTCTCGATGACGTCAACCGGCCCCGCGGGGGGGGGGGGGGGGGTCAGGTGAGTCCGAGAATGCGCGCCCCACCCTACAGGGGGTCGAGCGCGGATTACGTATAGATGACATCACCTGGCCCTGCGGGGGGTCGGGCGCAGCGGATTACGTCTCGATGACATCACTCGGCCCTGCAAGGGGTTGGGCGAGGCGAAGGACGGACGCGTATCTTTGGTATTGTAATTTTTAATACGCCAGTGATCCTTATTCTAGTGGCGTTCACGGGTACCTCTAATATTGGTACCCGACAAGTACCTTTTATAATACTGCTACGTACTAGTGCAACCCCGCGACTAGCTACAATGCTTTCCGTTGCAGGCCCCGCGACTACGTACTAGTGATGGCGTCCAAGCAAATGCATAGTGGTACTTATTAGGGGCGGTGCATTTAAGTTTTCTTTATCAACTTTGTATGAACTAGCTACTATATATGGGCGTGTCACCACTTGCATTGCTCATGCGCACCATGTTTATGTTTGCATGGGCAATCAATTTTGTTTGAGCTTGTGTTCTAGATGATCATGTGAAATCTGATCTATTTTTTTTTTAACAATTTCCGATTCATATGTATCCTAGAGTGGAGCGTACTCAACATTGTCAACTTGCATGTGTCTCTAGAACACCCATGAAGCCACGATGTTTAAAATCTAGATGTTTGCAACCAAGAAAATTATGATCTTTTTCAAATAGAAAGAGATATGTGTATATATATAAAGGACTACTCCCTTCGTATCATACAAAATGCATTTCTGACTATCGGGCGAAATTAAACACTAGCTAGAGCAATATCCCAATTTCGATGAGATAATGAAGCTTACATAAAAAAATTAAAGAGTACATAAACCATATGCATGTCTGGAGCAGTGGCGTATCTAGTGGGTGGGCCGGGTGGGCCACGGCTCACCCTAAGATTCAGCCCAAATAGCTACAACCTTTTGATTTTTCTTAAAAAGTCTGTTTAACCTCCCTGAACTATTGAGAAGGTACAATTTTGCTCCTCCACTATGAAACTAGAGATATAACACCCCTAAACTCGAAGAAAAGTCCAATTTTACTCTTACTGTAGATCAAGGTAAAAAAATATCTCTTGGCCCACCCTAGCTTCAAATCCTGGATTCGCCGCTGGTCTGGAGCACAGTAATAGCTAGATGTGCTGCAAGCCACTTTGGCTCGGCACTCAGGTATCGATAAACTTGTGTTTTCAACATGTTTGTTACTCATCACAGCAATATTTCCGGAGGTAGTATGAATTATGTTTCCTACCAATAAAATAAAAAAATTGTAGGCACATGCAACGGAAGGTACAACTAACGCCCCACCCCATATGTAAAACATGATATTTGTCAAAAGTATGATCAATAATTAAGTACTAGCCTAAGGAAATTACCCGCCTACGAAATCAATTGTATATCACCTTTCCTTTTAACTTCTTCAACTTCCTAGCAAGCCTAACAACAATCTTCTTCAAGGCCTTGCAAACTTCACATGTAATTAAGCTGCAAATACAAAATGATACAACTTGATGCATTAGCTAGAATCAAGAAACAAGATTGAAGTAGTAAAGTGATTCTAGATAAAATCAAGAACCTTTCTCTATCCTTCTCGTCACACAGAGAAGTCTTTAGACGCGAAATGAGTTCATTAAGAAGCTTCCTTTTCATTTTTCTAGATTTCTTCTCCGAAAACACTGTCTTTAACTTTGATTTAGAGTCAATACCTACCTAAAAGCAAGTAGTGCAAACTCAAATGATCGAGCTTTTATTGACAACAACTTTGTTTTGTGGATAAAGAAAACTAATGCATCATCATAAATTATGTAAGCAATACTGCACAAGCAGTTTCTTATCTAGTTTTAATAGAGATAGTCGGGAAGCACTAGGCCAGTAATGATCTGTGCTGGCGGCCAGATGCCATCTGTGCTGGCGGGTATGGCGCCCGCCAGCAGTCTTGTGCCAGCACAAATGGGTAACTATGCTGGCGGGCGCCCACCCGCCAGCACAGATGACATCTGTGCTGGCGGACCACTTCCAGTCGCCAGCACAGATGCCTACCCATGCTGGCGGCCGTCTTAACTGGCCGCCAGCACAGATGCCTACCCATGCTGGCGGCCTTCTTAACTGGCCGCCAGCACAAATGACGTCTGTGCTGGCGGGTAATTAAATGGACCGCCAGCACAATTTTTTTATTTTTTATACAATATAAATTTATTTCTGCCCAATTAAGCGGCTAATTAGTATTTGACTACTCTTCTTTGTCGCCAGAAATTTATAATTTGACACATCAATTAACATGACTACTATTCAAGCCATAAATAAAAAATTGAGTGTCACAATGTACTCGATAAGAATATTTACACAAAATATTTTACAACACTTTCGGTTCAATATGACGCAACATTTTCTCCATATCAGTATCATGTTCCTCTTCTTCTTGAGCCTGCGGCAAATCACCATTCCGATCACCATACTCATCAACATCATGCATCGTACCATGATCACCAACATCATCAGCTTCTTCCCCAACGGCAGCGGGCACTGCATCATTGACATTGTCGACAAATGAGGAACCGGTAAATTGTGCCTCACCATGTTGTGTCCAAACCTAGTAATCAACCATAATACCCCGCTGGATCAAATGTGTTTTGATGACAGACGTGTTCTCCCATACTATGTTGTTTTTGCAGTCATAGCACGGACAACGGATTTGCTTTGTCTTGTTACTCTTAGCGTACTTTTCCGCGGTATCAATAAACTTGGATAATTCCAACATAAAATAATCTGAATGTCTTTTTATGCAATACATCCGTGCCCTGTCCATCTTGACCTTCTCTAGATAATGACAATAAATGAAACAATACAAATAACAAAATTATATTAGTTAAGCTCTTAGTTGTAGAAAAATACTAGATCTAATAGTTATAGATGAAAAAACAAGCTCTAAAAAAATGAAGCTCAAACTCTCTCTCCAACTTTTTCTAGCTAGCTAGATTTAGATCTAGATCTAGATCTAGCCTTGGAGAAAATCATATTGAAACTTTTAGCTAGTAGTTGAATCATGTCTATCTACTCACTCAAGTAAAGGATAGAAACAAATCCTAGCTCAATTGACTCATAAATGAGGAAAAAACACCATGAATGTCCTCTTCTAAAAGAAACACAAATTAAGTTCTAAAACATGGATTAATCTTGAAAAAGAAGGTACAAATGTCGCAAACTTACCTTTTAGAGTCATCTCTTCCAAGGAATTCTAGATCAAAACTTTCCCCCCTGTATTTGGTGATTTTGGAGCTGTACCCGAGCGCCTCTCGGGCACAGTCCAAAGAGAAGGCTCACTCAAGAAGAAGCACCTCGCGGCTTTTAGGGCATAACTAGTGCTGGCGGTCGACCTAACCGCCCGCCAGCATAGATATCTGTGCTGGCGGGTGATTAGGTCGCCCGCCAGCACAGATGACATCTGTGCTGGTGGGCGGTTACGTGGCCCGCCAGCACAGATCCATTGATCCAAGCGATTGAAAAAGGACCGATCGGAGCAATTTTATCGTCCGATCTCGATTGAAGAAGGACCGATCGGAGCAATGGCATATCATCCGATTGAAGATGAGTGCGAGGATTTAACGGATCGATTGATCCGATCGATCACTCGTTTGGTCAGACAGTCGGTCAGATTATTGACATTTGTGCTGGCGGGCCACGTAACCGCCCGCCAGCACAGATATAGTGTGTAACAAAAAAAATTCAGATCATCATCACAAGTTCATATGAGCATCACAAATCAGTTTCAAATAATCACCACATCACAAACTCAATATAACAACACATTCTCATGACATCATAGCAAAGTCACTGGTTCACACAATCTTGCTCAACACAAAGTAAACAAGTCTTGCAGCATAACACACAAACAACATAATTATTCAGTGCAACAAACTGCCTAATTCTTACTAGCTATCACGCCAACTATGAGACTAATGAGAAAAACCACGAGACTTCCAATTGCCCACCAGTTGAATCCTGCACCATCTTCTTTGTTCTTTCGGATTTCATCAAGCACTTCGCCAATCTGTCCACTCAGCTGTCTACACTGCATCTTCAAATCATAAATCTGCATCTTCACGTCACAACTTTGAGACTTCAAGTCACTAATTTGATTTATAATGTCAGAAATGGGGGAGGGGGAGTGGACAGTAGTAGGGTGCTGAGTGGGAGCATGATATGGCTGGGCTAAGTTTCCAACACCAGAACTTACGGCATTTTTCGGGACTAATTCAGGATGAGCCGCCCTCAGCCAGGTCAAGTATGCACCGTGCCCCCACCAATACTTGTGGCATGATGTATCGTCTCCCTACAACGAAATAACAGCCCTAATATCAAGACATAGTTGAGTAGCTAACAGATAAGCCTAATGCACAACGAATTGAAACTATACCCAAATGTTCCTGCAGCACTTGTACAAGATTTGCCCTGCCGAGGTGCGGATGCAAACGATGTTTGCACCACAGTTAGGGCAAACCGACAGGGGCAGCCTCTCCTCGCTGGGCACTGACCCGCCAGTAGACATGGTACTGACCTTCTTGGGCTCGACGGTGGAGGAGCTCGAAGCCGACGAGGTTGTTGGCGACAGCAAGCGCGGCGGCGCACACAACAGCGGCGGTGCAGACGCAACCTGCCGTGGCGCCGTCGTCGGAGCTAACAAAAGCGGCGGCGCGAAAACGCCAGCCGTGAAAGGGACGGCCGTGGCGGCGGCTGAGGGCGGGCGGCGCGGTGGATCTACGCAAGCAGCAAGAGCAAGCTAGCGGCGCAGAGCGAGCAAAGAGCAACAAGAAGAAAGAAAGCGCGTCGGCCGCCTTATTGACTTTCCTATGCTGGCGGGCAACATAACGGCCCGCCAGCACAGATGGCTAGAGTGCTGGCGGGCAACATAACGGCCCGCCAGCACAGATGGCACCTGTGCTGGCGGGCGCTAGCCCGAAGGCCCCGGCTGAATCTCTGCTGGCGGCCCGCAACGTTGCCCGCCAGCGTCCAAAATGTGCGTTGCCAGCACAAATCGATTGTGGCGTAGTGGAGAAACCATTCACTAAAACATGTTTTCATTATCCTATAGTGAAGGAAATGTTTTCTGCACCCCTAACATTTTCATATCCTAAAGTAACTTGTTTCTTTTTTTTTTTCCCGTAGTGGGCGTTGCTGTTGGCGTTTTGCCGTCGGCGGCACACGGCAAAGCGCCGCACTCCCGTAGTGTGTTCCTGGTGGCTGGTGTCCGAGAGTCCAAGGGCAGTCTTTTTTTAAAAGACCCGAACAATTATCTGGCATATATTAATAAGGAGAAGAGATTACATGCACAAGATGCGCAAATAAAATCCTAGGCCAAGCGGACCGCTTTGCCTAGGCATTGTTCCTAGGTGGATTACTAGCTAGATTGTGGAGCGACTAAACTGTAGAGGCACTTAGCCCCAGCAAGACACCAAGTTTTCATCTCATCCTAAAGAAGACTAAAGACACGTTGTATGGTGTTTTCTGGTAGCACTAGGCAAGATAAAGCGGCCAATAAGCAGGCACTTTATTTTAACGGCTGGAAAGGATGCTGCTAAATTACAAATGTTGTACGCCATATACGTATGCTAATAGTGATTGTATCAATACTGCTGTTTTCGCAAAAAGAAGTTCATCCGTCTTGCCGAATAATGACAGCTTCATTTGTAAGCAGAAAAATGTGTTTTCCTCTTGCACATTTATTTTCACAGATTTTATATCTGGCTTTGCTAATAGGCTGAGCATATACAAATATTTTCTCTTGCTCTCTGCTGGCTGAGCACGTACGTATGGTGACAGCCTGACAGCAGCGCGTTGCATGCACATGACGTCATCAGGTTCAAGATGTAAAGCATGGGGAAAAAAAAATATTTCACCTGTGCCGCAGCACAAGACTGAAAATCGTCGTGCATGCATCTTCTTGTTTTGCTTGTGAGGGGGCAATGCAAGCTGGTATAGAACTAACATGCATGGATCTGTTGCTAACAGCATGAGAGACATGCCTCAGCTAGAGTAAGCGCGATGCAGTAGTGGCTGGTTTGCAAAGCCCAGCTGGGACAAGCTTATAATAGTCAAATTGTGTACGTGCTGCGCCTGCCAAGATGAAATGCACCGAGTTTGCCTCTAGATAGCTTCAAAATGCCAAGGCCAACTCCAACTGTGTAAGAACTAAGTTGCGTTGATGGTTTGCTCGATTCTTCTCATCAGTCATCAGCAATCTCCTTCCCCCTCGACCGGGCCCTCTCTTCTGCCGTGCATCAGGTCCCATGCCTTTGTCTGAAAATCAAGATACGACAGTCGACAGTTAAAACAAACAAATAAAACTGATAAACGCTCTACATTCTCCTCCTGTCCTTCATGACATATCTATACTAAAAAGAGCGAAAGAATTTTGTTTCGTCAACTCCGACAAGTGGACCCATTAGTCTGACAGGTGGGCTCAAGGGTCATGTACGTGAGCAGATATGACTCTTTCTCATGCTACACATCAGCCACTATGACTCTTTCTTACGCTATATTTTTCTTAAAACACGTGCCTGCGGCACGCGCCATTGTGCTAGTGCTAAAAATATATCTACATAGAGGTCCCTGAAAAAACATAAAACTACAGTTCCAATACCAAAAGAGAGAAGGAGCATAACTCAAATAAAAAAAAAAATGGGTCACAATGCTGATGCGACAAGGCCATGCTAAACAAAAAGAATACGAGTCGATTGCACATTCGAATTTTTCAAAAAAAAGTTTGCACATTCTACCTCTCAATGGCTTTGAATTAAACAAGGTAATAACTCTACTCCCATGATAATACCACATATACCCCTCTATTTCCATGCTTAGTTATTTAATTTGTCAGCTACTTAGTTTACCCGTCTTTCCTGCAGGCACGATATATGGGAGCTGAAGAATATGAACGTGCTTGTTAGTTTGTTAGCTCTGTTTGCTACCTGGTATCTGAAAGAGCTTCGCTTGTTAATTTTGCTTGCTCTTTTTTTTAAGACTCACCAGCTTCTAATTTGATTTCTAAGAGTTTAACCACTACATACTGCAGCTACTATTCGAATCAGCCAGCCAGCAGCGAATTGATTTCAACATTATCACAGCCAATTTTCTTTATTGAAAGCAACATATATTTTTCTTTGGTGCTAGTTGACTGTGGCCATCTACATATGGCTAGCTTTCAACAAATTTGTGTAGGTAACTAGTTCAAATTGTCGAAATTGTTCTAACTACAGCAGCAGGAAACAATGGCACGGAGCTGTTGGGAAGTACCTTGTTTAGGTAGCTGCTAAAGTCGGAAGTAAATAGCCTTGGGGGTAGAGTGATTGCATTCTTATCAGAAGGGACCTCGTACACAGACTCGACCCTGCGCCGATCCATGTTGAAGCTGAGCACGTAGTGCGAATGATTGTGCTTGTAGTCATCAGTGATTGAGAAGTAGATGATGCCAGGCTCTTGCGTGCTAATGACAGGGAACCTGGGCATCAGAGGCCGCAGTAGCTTGTCCCTGTAGAGTTGGTCATCCCAGAGGTCTCGGATGCAGAAGGACGACACGGCATCCTTCTCCCACTTCCAGTTGGTTGGACTCAGGGGTCGTCTGAGAGTCCAAGATGTGAACATGGGGCACTCTTGGCTGTAGCTCTCGTCCATGGAGACGAATTTCAAGGTCTGGCGGTCGAGGCAGCACATGGTTCGGTACTCGTCTGGTTCGCGCTGCCCCTGCCAGCTCCTCCGGTTCCTCAGCTTGCCAGTGATACATTCTTCAGGCAATGGGATGAAGTGAAACTGCTCGCTATGAATGTGATTGTAGACCAGGATCCCCGTGCGAAGATCAACCCAGCAGATGGAGCTGAATGAAACTGCGAACGCCAGGTGCGCATGGAACGAGCAGGTCGTCGTGCCTTGTTCATCAGCAGCATGATCAGCAGGTTGGGGGAGCACCAGCTGATCCCTCTTGACCCACCAGCAGGACGAGGAATCCCAGATGAAGAGCGTGGCCTTGTTTGTGGGGAGGAAGTTCCGGCTGTCTATATGGAGGAGGAGCTCAGCAAGGACGTAGCTGCCAACGCAGTCGCCGTCCCCGATGCTGCAGCACAGGACGGCAACCCCGGCCCCAATGTCGCAGTGGGAGCTGTAGTTGACGCAGAGCGGTGGGACAATGGCGACTGAGTTGGCCGAGGCATTGTAAACCAGGTAGAAGCCAGGCTGATGATGAACTGAGACCCCAGGACGGTAGCCGCCGACGTAGAGAACGAGGAAGCAGCGGTGGCAGCTGGCGATGCAGGCGGACATGGGGTAAGAGGTGATGTGACGGCCAGGCGGCCAAGAAATCTCGAGGGACAGACGGGTCACGCTGGGAGCAGCAGCGCCGGCGACCGCTGCAGAAAAGCATGGCTCGATGCCGGCCAGTAGCTCACGGTAGAGGGAGCCGTCTCCATCGATGGCTTCAGGGAGCGGCTCCTTGCGCACGGCGGCGGCGCTGGAGGGGCTGGAGGCTTTGCGCTGGAGCAGCATGGCGAGCGCCGGCTCCTCGACCTCCGCCCGGTAACGCTTGATCTCATCTTGGATTGCCATCTCTTCTAGGGCTCCTCTGTCTATTCTTCTGCCTCGTCTGCGGCTGCTGCTGCACGCCGGAAGGTGCGTGGGGGCGGGGATGCGCTTCAGGGCGAGGGCTATGCTCCGATCCAGCGGCAGGCCTCCTGTCTCCTTGATGAACTCTCGTAATTCATCGATGAATCCCACGTGGCGGTCGACCAGCACCATGGAAGGTGGAGCCGCTGCGGATGGCGCTGGTTCCGTCATGGCGGTGGTGAATCGAGCCGGGCGGGGTGGAGCGAGGAGAAGAAGATGGGGATCTCATTGGGGTCAGGTCTGGATAAAGAAGAAGAGAGCGCAGAGGCGGCGGTCAAGTCGAGATCGGAGCAAGGACGCCAATCGTGGGCCGGACGGGCCAGTTGGGTTCATGGCCCAACAAAAGGAAGGAGGCCGGAGGCCAGCCAGCAGGATAAAGTTTTTTTTTTTCGAATGATAAAGGATCGAACTCGGACACGAGGGTGAGGTGCGGCGCGCAGGTTTTTCTTACCGTTCAAAACCGGGCCTGTTCCCGCGGAGACCGGTGTAATCGGTGGTGAGCGGTTTGATGAAAACCGGTACTGTTAATCGAAAAACCGTTACTGTTAATCGAAAACCGCTACTGTAGATCCGAAAACCGCTCCGGCTAACCGCTGCCGGTCCTCACCGGTTTCCAGGGGCGGTTCGAAAAAAAACCCTGGCGCGCACATCTAGGGGAGGCCGCAACCGCTGCGCTCGATCCTCTCCGAGCCATCCGTGTGTCTTTGCCCGCGATCCGGCGGTGGTGCCGCGAGAAAAAAAGAAATAATATTTTCGTTTCCCTTTTACTCCCTCCGTTCAAAAACATGCAATTCTAAGGTTTGAAAGTTGTCTCATAAAACATGCAACTCTAGCACATAAACGGGACCCACCAACTCATAAGTGGGACCCACCAACTGAGAAAAGCGGGACCCACTAAACGACAAGCGGGACCCACCGACTCACAAAGCGGGACCCACCAACTAACAAGCGGGACTCATGAATTGACAAGCGGGACCCACTAACTCACAAACGGGACCCATCAACTCCAACATGGCCCACCAACTGACAAGCGGGATCCACTAAATCGATCACCGTTGAAAGAAGACAAGAAGGATACATGCGTCATTTTACCTATATATTGGTTTTTATGAGAAAGCCTATAATTGTATGTTTTTAGAGGCGGAGGGAGTATGTATAAGCCGTCCGTTTCGTCTTCGTCCCAAGGAGCAGGCGTCTATCCCATTCAGACCGGTGGAGGGATGGATTAGTCACGGGAGATCAATTCAAAGCGATGTGAAGAAACGTTGGAGATAGAGGCGGAGAGGAAGAAACCAAGGAAAAAGACTCTAGTCAACGCCCGTCGAATCTGTCACATGGTGCCCAAAATCGTGAATGAAAAGAGAGGAGAGAAAAAACAGGCAATTATTTTTTTTTAGAGAAAAGTCAATTGACATTTACTACTACGGCCAGTTCTCGAAATGTTTTCGATGAAAAAATTTCGGGTTTTGATTTTACCGATTTAGTAGTAGTAAATGTAGATGAAAAATGTGGAAAGTTATATGGATATGTTGGAAATCTCGAGAAGAATCTAACGATAGTAATTTGAAGGTAATTAATCCATAATTAGCGGATGGTTACTGTAGCATTACTATTGCAAATCATGGATTAAGTAGGTTCATTAGATTTGTCTCGCGATTTACGGCTTATCCATGTAACTTTTCACCTTATTTATCTACATTTAATACTCCGTGCATCTAAAATGCTCATTTAATATGATGGGTGAAAAGATTTTATTTTTTTTGAACTAAACATCTTCTCCGATTGGGTATCATTTTGAACTGAAACAAAACGATAGACGAGGAAGCTTTACATGTCACCAAGGAAAGCAACAATCCAATCAGGGACCTCCCTCGCGGCCTCGCCCGTCTGAAAATACCAGCACTAATTGAACTATCTCCCTGACATCCGGGCCATTCCTTGCTCCTGGACCCATCCGTCATCCACCCTTCACTAGCCAAGAGGCGAGGCGCGTGTGGTCCCCACCACCGCGGCAATGTGCCGTCCCCACCGGCCGCCTCCTCTCCTCCGGCCCCCTCAATCATTTATTACCAGCCACCACCACCGCGGCACCACGTCCTCCCCCCAATCCCTCCCACCAAGCCAGCGGCCGGCCAGCCAGACACAGGACAGATCTCTAGTCTGAGAGAGACCGAGAGAGAACTCGCCCAAACCCTAGATGGCGCAAAAGAAGCACCGCGTGTTCTTTGACATCAGTATCGGCGGCGAAGAGGCTGGCCGGATAGAGATGGATCTATACCAGAAGGATGCCCCCCTCTTGGCGGAGAACTTCCGCGCCCTCTGCGCCGGCGACGCCGTGGATCCGGAAGGGAATAAGATCTCCTTCAAAGGTACCATCATCCACCGCGCCGTCACCGAGTACATGGTCCACGGAGGTGACCACAAGAACGGCAACGGCACCGGTGGGGGATCCATCTTCGGCGAGAAGTTCCCCGACGTAGAGGTGCCGACTCGACCGCACACCCCGCGGGTTCTCACCACCGCCCAGGCGATGCCCAAGATTCCAAAGAAGCATGCCCCAGGGACGCCCTACCCCTTCAAATGTGGATCCCAGTTCTTCATCTGCGTCAAGAAGGCTCCCTGGCTTGACAACCAACATGTCGTCTTTGGCAAGGTCCGTAAAGGCATGGATGTCGTCTGGGCCATCAACAAACAGGGCTCCTGCAGCGGGACCATGTCGCAGGTGGTCAAGATCTACGATTGCGGCCAGATCCCGTAGATCTCGCCGCCCTCTTTCATAACTCTCTGATCTGATAGGTGTTTGGATAATCGAGTGTCAGTTGATTCGTGGCTTTGTTAGTTGTTGGTTAAATTAGTGTCCCGAGTCTCTGGTTGGATTAACAGTGTCACATGTGTACCCTCTCGATTGATGGTTCGTTAAATCATTGCTGGGGTTATGGTATGATGATTCATGCCCAAGCCTTTTGTTTATCTGCTGTGCTCTTTGTATGTCATTGCTGGTTTCAATTGAGCAGCAGCTCATATCATTATTAGTCTTGTTTTCACTTAAAAAGAGCCCTTTTAACATTCCTTTACCTTTAATCTGTTTTGTCCCGGATGGATAAGCTTTAATCGCCGTTTAAATGATAAGGACGATGTATGTTGGTACATGGATTTATGTTCTACTGTCTTTTCTCATGCTTCCTCGTTAACTGTCTATACGAATTATTGTCGAGATGGAGCAGGCACTTCTTGCTGCGGGCCTGGTTTATTTGATTGTCAAATTTGTGTGGATTTTTCAGGAATTTAATTATGTCCTTGAATTCATAATAAACTCTTATTCTTGCACGATATCTGGGCTTAGCAAAGGGTACTACATTCATCTTGTGCCCTGTTATTTTTTATCCCTAGTGTGTTCTACACAGCATGCTTGGCAGCTTAGGGGCTTTAGGCAAGAAGTAGAGATTGAGCCATTGCCGCTGGCTGCAGGAACTGCTCATATGCAAGCCTCCATCTTGGTTCTCTGTGGCCTGGAAATGAATTTGTTTGGATCCACAGATCCTAAAATCTTATTTTAGTTGTTTGTTGCATATATACCACTTTTGCCCTTCCAAAATGTGGATGAAAGTCACCGGTTAAAGATTGACAGGGGCAAAATAGTAATTTCAGCATTTAGAATATGCTACAGTCTACCTAGCTCTGGATTCTGGGATTTTGAGAATATGAGAATCTAGCTTCAAGAATTCTCATTAGAATCTAACGCGTTTGGAATCTATCCGACTTCTATAATCTAGATTCCTAGAATCTGGGTTCCTCGAAACAGGGCCTTAATGGTGTTAGGGATGATAATAGAAGATCATCTAATACTGCAATAATTTAAGAATATAAGAGGATATGACCATTGGTTATATTCAGAATCAAATGCTTCTGCTGGATGTCCATGCATCCACGCAAGGCTCAAGGAGGTTATAAGTGGGGACGGGTAGCGTCTCATCATCATCAAATACTGCTATGTGTGTGTTTGGTTTGGAGACAACGTGAGATGGGATGAACCTGTCCCTATTTTGTGGGATGATACATTTCATGTTTGGTTGAGGGTTAAACCCGTCTGGGTTCTTTGTTTGGTTAGAGGGATGAATAAGAGGCATATATGTCATTTTTAACACCGTTATCTACATCTGTTAGTGGGTCCCATCTGTCTGCTGTAGACCCCATCTATCATCCTCAAATTTTACTATTTTTTCCCTACCTTATCTTCTCCACCGCGTTCTGGTAAGGTTTGGAGCTTTCCAGCCTCGTCAGGTTATGTTCCGTTGTAACGTTCTAGTATACTCCTTACTCCAGCAGGTCGGTTTTGCCTGAATTGATTAGCCACCAGACTTGTTCCGCAAAAATGAAGGAAACTTAAGCAGGCCTGGCATAGGTAACTCTATATAGCCGGGAGTTTTGCTCATCTCAAGCGATTCTGCCAAATCGAGAGTTATCAGAACCTTTCGGAAGATCGGGAACCCTAATCCCCATCAAGTGGTATTCAGAGACAGGTTACCGTCAGGTTCGCCTTTACCCAAGTTAGTCTTTGATTTTGCCTTCTTCCCACAGTCCACAAAAGGCCTACAAAAAAAAATATTTCGCTCTCCTATACCCCCTTTGAGCCTTGCAATTTTCGTTTTTCAGTGTGCTTCGGTGAGTTTGTGTCCTTTGTTGAGTCGCGTTGCTGGTCAATTCGTGTTCTTGGTGAGTTCAGTGTCAAGTCAAGGTTTCAGGTCCCTCTAGTGTTTGCGCTTCTCTGAAACAGATTGTTTTCTTGTTTCTGTGCACGGAAGGAAAGTATAGCAGGTTTATCTATTTTGAGGAAGTGTGCGCACCTAGATTATTTCAGTCCCTATTTTTGTTGCGTCAGGAGCAAAAGGAAAGAAATACCAGTTCTGTTTGAGCTGCCACGCTATCAAATTTGGTACTGAATCTTTTAAGAGAAGGCAGCCACGTCAACTCCCTTGTGCCTCTTTTGCATATTCCTTCTTGCGTTCAATCCAGCAGCACGCTATCAGTTTTCTTATTTTCACCATGTGTCGAGTTGATCATGTGTGCTGGCTATAGAATGCAAGCCGCTGGCCTGCACATGAGCACGTTTGAGTTCCTGCAATATTGCTTGGGAAGCTTTGCCGAGCTAAGCGCTGTTTGAACAGTATTAGACATCATCTTTGTGACTCTGAGTTGTACTATAAGATCTTGCTGCAGTTCTGATGAAAAATAAATAAAAGAAAAAAAGGAGAGCAGAAGAAGGAAAAGGCAAAGAGGTGCTAAAAGCCTCACCCAAAAGAAAGAGAATTAGAAAAAAATAAACAAATAAAAAGAAGAGGAACACCATCAAAATTGCTTGCATCCCTTGGTTGAGTCTTTTGCAATATCATCTTTGTCTGCTTGAACTAGCTTGAGGACGAGTTTAGACCAGCAACTAGGACAAGTACTTTGGACACTTATTCAACTTTGCAGATCTGATTTCGAATATACATGACACCTATGCATAGGGCCATGATTGGACGATAGCATGGAGAAGACGGAGGCCAGCAAAGGTGTCCAAATCATGAAGGAGGCCCAAGGCTCATTCGGTTCGAGACGCCAAGGTGGAGGCCCAAAACAAATCAACTTCGAGTCCGTCTCGGAGTCCAAGAGCAGTCTTCCTTAGATTGGACGCCTAGGCCACATCCGAAGTCGGATTTTGACGATCCACATATGGTTGGAAAGATAATTTCATGATGCTTCCAATGGCTTTGGTTTCAGGCCCAAATTCATTCTGAGTCGTCGGGAATCGTCCGAGGAAGTTGGCGTCCAGAATCTGTCCTGGTGCTGCGACACCGTATCTTGGCCTTTGGGCCATGTATCCTCGTTGAGCCCATTAGGGGCGCGTCCAGGGAGGGAGTCACGCCCCTAACCCCTATAGTTCAGTAGCCACTGCCCTCGTTAGGGTTTGAGTTTTGCTTAGATTATTCTGTGTGATACAGTTTCGCCGTTCATCGGTTTGTAAGTCCCCAACTCGTGAGTTTAATCATTCATCTGCAATTTGGTTGCATCTATCTTGTTCTTGCTTGTGTTCTTCGATTCGCAGGCAGGGATTAGCCTTCTTGGCGAGGTCGACCATGCATCGCCGGTCGATAACCAGAGGAGACGATGTGCTGCGATTGCGGGGTTCGGAACGTGTTGTTCGGAAGCCGGATCGATTTGTGTAGCGATTCTGCCAAATCGAGAGTTATCAGAACCTTTCGGAAGATCGGGAACCCTAATCCCCATCAAGTGGTATTCAGAGACAGGTTACCGTCAGGTTCGCCTTTACCCAAGTTAGTCTTTGATTTTGCCTTCTTCCCACAGTCCACAAAAGGCCTACAAAAAAAATATTTCGCTCTCCTATACCCCCTTTGAGCCTTGCAATTTTCGTTTTTCAGTGTGCTTCGGTGAGTTTGTGTCCTTTGTTGAGTCGCGTTGCTGGTCAATTCGTGTTCTTGGTGAGTTCAGTGTCAAGTCAAGGTTTCAGGTCCCTCTAGTGTTTGCGCTTCTCTGAAACAGATTGTTTTCTTGTTTCTGTGCACGGAAGGAAAGTATAGCAGGTTTATCTATTTTGAGGAAGTGTGCGCACCTAGATTATTTCAGTCCCTATTTTTGTTGCGTCAGGAGCAAAAGGAAAGAAATACCAGTTCTGTTTGAGCTGCCACGCTATCAAATTTGGTACTGAATCTTTTAAGAGAAGGCAGCCACGTCAACTCCCTTGTGCCTCTTTTGCATATTCCTTCTTGCGTTCAATCCAGCAGCACGCTATCAGTTTTCTTATTTTCACCATGTGTCGAGTTGATCATGTGTGCTGGCTATAGAATGCAAGCCGCTAGCCTGCACATGAGCACGTTCAAGTTCCTGCAATATTGCTTGGGAAGCTTTGCCGAGCTAAGCGCTATTTGAACAGTATTAGACATCATCTTTGTGCCTCTGAGTTGTACTATAAGATCTTGCTGCAGTTCTGATGAAAAATAAATAAAAGAAAAAAGGAGAGCAGAAGAAGGAAAAGGCAAAGAGGTGCTAAAAGCCTCACCCAAAAGAAAGAGAATTAGAAAAAAAATAAACAAATAAAAAGAAGAGGAACACCATCAGAATTGATTGCATCCCTTGGTTGAGTCTTTTGCAATATCATCTTTGTCTGCTTGAACTAGCTTGAGGACGAGTTTAGACCAGCAACTAGGACAAGTACTTTGGACACTTATTCAACTTTGCAGATCTGATTTCGAATATACATGACACCTATGCATAGGGCCATGATTGGATGATAGCATGGAGAAGACGGAGGCCAGCAAAGGTGTCCAAATCATGAAGGAGGCCCAAGGCTCATTCGGTTCGAGACGCCAAGGTGGAGGCCCAAAACAAATCAACTTCGAGTCCGTCTCGGAGTCCAGGAGCAGTCTGTCTTAGATTGGACGCCTAGGCCACATCCGAAGTCGGATTTTGACGATCCACATATGGTTGGAAAGATAATTTCATGATGCTTCCAATGGCGTTGGTTTCAGGCCCAAATTCATTCTGAGTCATCAGGAATCGTCCGAGGAATTTGGCGTCCAGAATCTGTCCTGGTGCTGCGACACCGTATCTTGGCCTTTGGGCCGTGTATCCTCGTTGAGCCCATTAGGGGCGCATCCAGGGAGGGAGTCATGCCCCTAACCCCTATATTTCAGTAGCCACTGCCCTCGTTAGGGTTTGGGTTTTGCTTAGATTATTCTGTGTGATACAGTTTCGCCGTTCATCGGTTTGTAAGTCCCCAACTCGTGAGTTTAATTATTCATCTGCAATTTGGTTGCATCTATCTTGTTCTTGCTTGTGTTCTTCGATTCGCAGGCAGGGATTAGCCTTCTTGGTGAGGTCGACCGTGCATTGCCGGTCGGTAACAAGAGGAGACGTTGTGCTGCGATTGCGGGGTTCGGAACGTGTTGTTCGGAAGCCGGATCGATTTGTGTAGCGATTCCGCCAAATCGAGAGTTATCGGAACCTTTCAGAAGATCGGGAACCCTAGTCCCCATCAGTACCTATAGTGGGTATTGCGACTGCGTTTTTCTGTGGGGGATACGCCTTTTGGACGATGACGCTCGCCCCGGTCTGAAACCGAGTGGGGTAACCACTCTTTGGGCCCCACGTACTTACCGCTTACCCATATGAACGGGTTTCAGCCAGCCTATCTAGCGTGATGTCTGCACTGCGAGAAGATCAGGTGGATGGTGTAGGGAACGGGAGAGACCGTTTCCCCGAAGGGCTATAGCCCCGACTGGCCCTCGAGGAAGAGTTCAACACAGCTTCTGAAGCATTGGATTGCGAGCCGATGGATCGAGACAGGAAGGGCAGGCGGGCATCGTTGCGGTTAGGGTCTGTGCTGTGGGGTGCGTCTCGAGTTGGCGACGGCCATCTCGCAGCCCGAGTGGGTCCAGTTGTACAAGCTCTGCAGAGTCTAGAATCTATACGTATAGCCGCGTCCTCGGTATGGACATTGCCCATTGCACTATTACCTCTCATATTTGGGATCTTCTACCTCCCCCTTTATTAGCCAGATTTGAGAGTGATTAATGTTCACAGGTACGGACGGGGAGAAGGGAAGTTTGCTCCCTTTCCATTCAGGATCCAGTCGTAGTTGGTGAGGTGCGAGGGGAGGGAGCTCTCGCATCGACTTAGACGAGTGTGGAGATGGAGACGGGAGTCCGGTGCGCCAGAATAGCCCGATGTGTTGTGAGGTGGGAATGGATGGATATATTGGAGATTTATATTTATACTTTTGCTGCTGCATAGGAAACCTCTGCCTTTCCTTGAACTACTTTTGTACCTTTAGAATATAGGCCCTTAAAGCTTGCATACAGATGGTGATGTGAACCTATCCCATTTCTTGTGGATAGTTTGTGAGCATGCAAGTTAGAACTGGATTTCGTGTCCGATGCTTGAAGAAGGGTTGTGTGCTTCACTCGAGTTGCCTGTGGTGAAGAATGAAGATGAAGGCTTGAAGCCCTAGCTACCGCTACGCAGGATTTCCGCTTGTCGCTCAGCCCGACAGGCTTGTACTTTATTCGTAATTCCACTTTGGTATGGATGTAATACTCTCCTTTGTAATCTAAATTCACTGTATGGATATGATATTATGCTGAGATGAGTTCTGTACATGATAGCTACCGATCCAGGGACTATCACAAGGGTACAGAGATTCGGATTCTTGATTTCGAAAATCCGGGTCGTCACAGCTGGTATCAGAGCCATACTTGACTGTAGCACGCTACCCTAGACTGGTCGTTGTTGACGGCCATTATAACCTCGTAGTGACCGTCAACATTTCGGAAAAATGAGGATGATCATACCGTATTCCATGCATAAAAGTGTTTTTACTCACAAATTCCACAAGTTTTGGATGAGTTGTGATTGCAGCATGAAACAGGTGAAACAGGGGCCAAACCTGGCACAGAGCCAGGCCGGCCGGCCTAGCCCAGGCCGGCCGGCCTAGCCCAGGCCGACCGGCCTCCCCTGGCCAGGTCTGGCCACGACACTGATCCACATGCTGAACCAAACATCCAGGATGATCAAGAGACATGCAATCAATGCCGGTTTGATCCAAGGACCCGAAAGGCCTAGAGTAGAATGAACATGGATTGAAGGGCCCACAACCTCGGATTCTTGGACAGCCTCAACTGAACGCAACTGTTACCGACCTCAGGAAGCAATCAGGAGCGTCCACAACGAAGGCGGTGGCCAGGGGAGCCAAGTGTAGGTCGATCGTCCTACACCAGGCCGGCCGGCCCCTTGCTGCTTCCCCACGCGACCATCTTCGGCGTGGAAGTTAAGCAGGTCGTTGGCGTGACAGTTACGGTGGCTACCGACCTTGGGAGGCTATAAAAGGCCACCTTCTCTTCAATCCAAGACACACACCACACTTCTCAAGTCTCTACTTGAAGGGAGCTCTTGTATCTTTTCCATTTCTTAGATTAGGATTAGAGTTGGGAGTAGAGTCAAGTCGAGCTTAGCTTGGATCTTCGGAGTCTTCAGAGTTCTGGTAAAGCTCTTGTATCCTTTCCTTCATTTGATGAGTTTATCAAAACAATTACTTTCTATATTTCAGAGGTTAATTTATCTTTTATATTTATTTCTTGCTCTTCTTTTAGAGTAAAGATCTTGCTCTCTTTAGAGTAAAGTTTTGTCCCCCTTTAGTCTTAGTGTAGAGTTTAGTTTAGCTCTACCGGGTTTTATCTCGCGGGTTTGCTCGACTTGACCGGGCCGTAAGACGCCTTAGGGAAGACGGGGATTTGTCTTGACAGGCCTCAAGAGAAATCTTAATCATCGAGTGCAGACGTGGTGTCTGGCTTGTTGATTAACTAGGAAGTGTGTTGCACCCCACGGAGCTGCAATGGTAGGCGGCAGGTGGTGACAGCCCTGTCCGTCCTTCGTAGTCTACCACGTTCGGGTGTATTCATAACAGTAGTGCTGAGCCCGGAGAACCCCCTCTCTCACCCCGTTCTGAGGTTCTCCCGTTCTATAGCCATCGAAGCGAGCTTTGTTCCCGGTATCTAAGCTAGGGTCTAGGCTAAGGTTAGAGTGCCTTTTGCTTCGAGTTAGGAAGTGTCTAGGTCCGGTCTCTCCCAACATCTTTCCTTTTCTATAGATTTAGGTGCTCCTGTGTGTCGCTGGTCTTTTAGGCCTTCTATCTGGTCATTCATTTGACCATTATCCCCAAACTTTAGAGTTTGTGCCCCTGGGTTTTGTGGCTTGCTATTTCTGGCAAGATTTATCATTTCATTCATCAATACACTTTAACCATTCTGCTTCCCTGCGGAAATATAAATATGATACCCTGGGATAACTCCCTAGGTGAAGTGCTACAACGAGATATATTCTGTGCGCTTGCAGAATCCATTTTGCATACAACGATGTTGACATCGGATTTTGACACATCTGATGTAATTGGAATCACGGGGCGGTTGGCCATTTTTTACCAGTGAGGAAGCCGATAGGTTATACGTGAAGATCTTTGTTAATCAAAATGATTAATATAATGGCCGATATTTTACATTAATTAATTCAGTGGATCTAAAGAAAGAATCGGCTTGTGCTAGTAAATTAGATATTGGTAATCTGAATCGGACATTGTTAATCGGATATAAATAGCATGGTGGCCGGATTATTTTATTATAATAGAAGATGTTGAGCCATCCAAGTATCAGCAAAGAAGTCTCCATCGGACATCGTTTGAGGCAATCGGAGGTGTCTCCATCGGATATTGTTTTGTATTTATTTAAGATGGAGAGGTGAAGTACTAGTTGGCAAAGGAAGTCCGATTCTGTTAGCATCCGATTAATCTATTTCCGATTGCCATATGCTGGAGATAGGTGTAGACTTGGAGAGTTAAAATATCTGATTTTTATATGCTGAAGGTGCATGGGTAAAGTCTGATTCTATCAGTACCGTGTAGAGAGTCCGATCTCCGATTCTATCAGCTCCGATGAGTAAAGATTGGATTAATTAAAGAATAAAGAAAGAAGCAAAGAGATGACAGCAAGGGTGCTCGAGAAAGGAAATTAATATTAGTTTACCGGCCAAGCTAAGCAAGGAATTATCCTTTGATACGTATATAAGTTGGAAGGGTAATCACGTGTACGTGAATCAGCCTATTGGTCGGCACGTCGGAGAGAGTTCTGGTTAATTACGAAAATAAGATGCCTGATATTATCTCACGGAACAGATCGACGAGAAGCTTCATTGACAAGGATTCTACAGAAGGAAAATTAGAGTCCATGTATCTTAATATTAGCTTGTTTAGATACTTTCTTTTTCAGCAAGTTGAGTATGCCGTAACCGGCTTAGGGTGTCCAGAGTATAAATATGTGCCTACGGGCATTGTAAACTTTTTATCACAGCATCAATAAACAAACCCTTTTTACCCGCATTTACTACTTGCAATTTCATACCTTGTCGGCGACTTCGCCATCCTTTTCTTTTCACGAGTTCTTCCAGGCACGTCAAGGTTGATCCTGATCTCGAAGGCTTGCCTGTAAGTTCCGCTTTTACCGAGTAATTTCTAGGCTTTAACCTCCGGGCGCATCGCTGAGGTTTCGTCTAGATTTATTCAACAGTTATCGATATCAGCTAGATCTACAAGTTTTATATCAATTCTTGTCGTTCTAGTTTTTATCACCAATCCATCCTGTTTAGATCTAGATTGCTGTCGGCTCATTATCAAGTGATCTGTTTAGTATATCATACAGTTATAGCCGACTAGATCTGTTTCTAAACTTTGTTCACAAGGTCTCGGCTAATCTATTAGCCGTTTCATCAAGAGGCCAGTCTCGGCAGCCAGCCGATTCGGCTTGTATTTTACGATTTTATCCTTGTCAATCAACAGGTCAGATTGACTGGCACGCCCCGGATTTCAAGGCCACGCCTTTGCTCGTGTGTTAGTACGCATCTATCAAGTCCTGATTTTTGCGTCAACAAACGACATATATCTTCGCGCTCTTGAAGCGTTGCTAAAAGGTGATGCTAAGCAGTGCCAACAGTCGTTAGCTTAAGAACATTCTAAACGCTCCATTTTGTATATACCCCCTTGATCTATCTTGAAACTACCTCTCTTCCCTTGAAAATCTTCTATCTTACCTACGTCGAAGCAAAATTCTCTCGTAAGCCAATCAAGATGAGGAAGAAGTTGCCATGGACGTGAATGAGAAGATCATAACGCCTCAGAGTTGTGACCACCCTATCTGGATATGCCACGTAGTAGTTATATCGACTAGTGTTCTCATTGCTTGAGTGCATGGCTCTTGTCAGAACTTTTTGGTTGTTATGCTTCTTCATCATGAGTGTAGGATTTTGTATAGCAATGTTTTTGTGCTTGCCTTAGATTCCACCTTTAGTTTGTGTGCCATCCTACCTAGATGAGACCTCCACTATGCTTTGCATAACAAATATGAGTGCTCAAGCAAGTCAGTCATCCTGAACTCAATTGATCAACAAAGAGAGGTACTTCATGTACAGTTGGCATTGAAGATTAAGATTTTGGAAGCTCAAGATTTTTGGAATAAGTCACCACATGAGTATTGGAATAAGTTCTCTGACGTGGAGATGAGTACTAAGATGTTGGAATCTTCAATGACACCATGGCCCCCAGAAGTGATACAAGAACCACACCTCAACCATGGTATTGAAATGTGAAAGAGAATAGCATATGCCTCAAGGACTTCAAGTTGATTGAAGAATACAAGAAGACTAATTAGAAATGATCCCCTGATGGTAACAAGATCGTGGTACTAAATATTACCTCGTAAAATGTGGAGGACCATACCTTGGAGTCGACAATACCTCAACCTATAGGTCTTTGTTGGAGAAGTTGGATATGGATTGGATGTTCAGACTTGATGGATACGAACTGAGTCGCATGAGTCAGCATCCTAAAGAAAGGTATCATCCACACTCAGTCATGGTTTGCTAGAACTATAAGCAACACAAGCAAGACCTGCTGTAAGAGATCGTCCAAATGGATATTCAGGGAATTACTTGGTCCACAATAGAGTTGAGATATGAATTTCCTTATTGACACAACACTGGAGTAAATCCAATAGTAAAGACAGTTTCTACGGGACATTTTATATTGGATAAATGTAAATGAAACTCTCAAGAACTACTGAACAAGAGATATCAGACCTTGTCGGAGGTACGACCATGGGCCCACAGGGACACATGGGTAATCTCTAGAAGGAGTCGTATGAAGCGTGAAGACTACGAGTAGAGTACTGCAAGGACTCTCCTCGTTATGGAAACCAGTCGTATGACATGTAAACTACTCGGATTGACGTGCAAAGCACTCCACGAGTTGTATTAGGTTAGGATTCTACTCGGAACCGACCTTGTAACCCTGCCCTCCGTGTATATAAGGCTGGGCAGGGACCCCTTCAAAGGATTACGATCTCATTCAATAAAATCCACATACAGGACGTAGGGTATTACGCTATCTCGGCGGCCCGAACCTGTCTAAAATCCTGAGTCTCTTACCCTTTGCGTTCCTGATCTCGGCGAAACCCCACCTGAACTCTACTACCTCGGGGTATCCCTCGGTAGGATCGACGGTAGAACACCGACATCTGGCATGCCAGGTAGGGGTTTTCCTCAAAGATCCTGTGGAGAATGCAATGGTGACCTACATCCAATCTGAAGCGCCTCAGGAGGGCACGACGTTCCACTTCGGCTCATGGGTCTACGTCGCAGACGGCTCGGGTGGCTTCTATGGTTGCCTCGAGACGCCCGTGGAACTGAAGCAGGAACTAGCGCCCATCATGGAAGATTTGGCCGAGCAACTCGGCGAAATCACGCTTGCGGATATAATCCGCGGGCAAGAGTCCGAGCCGATCACGACTACGGAGCAGAAGCTGCAAGCAACCCAATTCCCGTTTGGACTCCGCAATTTGACCCACACGTACTGTGAGGCATTGCGGAGCCAGATCGAGTCCATCACGGACTCGAGGTGGGACGTCCCGGTCCGAGTCGTGGCAGGACACGCCAGCTCCCAGAGCGAGGCGGTCCCCGTGTACCACTCGGACTCGGATGAGGAGATCCTACAAGAAGACGGCGGGGGCGACCTGGTGATCCACGCCATGCCTGAAGGAAGATTCGTGTACCCTAGAGACAAGACGCCACGGGACGTCTACGAGTCCCGCCAAATCTTTGTGCTCTTTGGGTCTGAAGTTATTTACGACCTGCCGTTCCAACACGATGCACCACTATCACCAGACAAAGGGAGCTCCACGGAACTCCTCACCCCAAGCTCCAGCGACTCTGTCGAACCCACTCGACAGGTGTTCATGGCTGGCAGCAGACCAGTGGGTGGCGACGACGACGACGACCCACGCTATGCTTTCAAGCTGGAAGCTGACATCTCCGAAAACGAATTACCACCCGTTGGAGAGTCAACCGCAGATGCAGCGGCCAGGGAGATCCGCAACAACAAGAGGGCGCAACGACGCATCGACGCCTGCAACCGCCTCACAGCTGGCCGCAACCTCGCAGAAGAGTTCGTAAAGGTGGCACGATACGACTCTCCTATGGCTAAAGCCATGGAGATGGCCTACCACATCCGCAGCATGCCGCGATCTCCAGCAGCGGATGCCGCACTCGGACGGATCAACGATATGATTCGCACTCTCAACAAGGCTATCGCCACCTCATCGACTCGCACCGGCCGGCTGGCTGGCAGCGAAGAAGTCAACAGCAGCGGCCGCCAACCTCCACGAGACAGGCATCACGCACCGGCTCCAAGCCGCCTGGCTGATGGAAACCGCGGGGAAGTCGTACCCTCACGTCGCCCGGAGGATGATCGCCCCGCTGGACGATGCCAACCACGAGCTAACGCCAGTCACACAGGCCGGCCCATAGCGGAGATCTCAGGCAGACCATCAATGCCAACCGCGAGTTGCGATCCGTCCTTGACTCCAAGAGGCGTGATGAGGCTCGGGGATATAGGGAAGAGGACGACGAGTACCCGATGTTCTCCAGAGACATCCAGATGGCGTCGTATCCGCAGCCCTTCAAGCCAGCTGGCTTTGAAAAGTACGACGGCAAGACTTTCCCTTAATCATGGCTGCACATTTACTCCACATCCATAGAGTGCGCGGGTGGCAACAATGCAATCAAGTGCAGATACTTCCCATTGGCACTCGAGCCCACCCCGCTCACATGGTTTGAGAACCTGCCACGGCGCTCCATCGACTCATGGGAACGACTCAAGAAGATGTTCACGACGAACTTCCAGGGCACCTACAACCGACCCAAGACTCGACATGACCTGGCCATGTGTAAGCAGCACCCTGGAGAAAATGCATGCGATTACATGCGCCGCTTCATGGAGATCAAGACCTTGGTTGTGGACGTGTCTGATCGCGACTGCATCGACCTGTTCCAGAACGGCATCATGAATAGATTCTTTGATAGGCAGTTTGGCCTGCATCGCCCAAAGACTCTGGACGCCCTGCGCAACCAGGTCGAAGCGTGGTCCGAACAAGAAGATCGCGATCTCGAGAAGTACGGTCCCCCCAAAGGCAGGGAGAGGCAAGGCAACAAAGGCCAGCAGGGTTCCCAGCAGAACAAGCGCAAGCCGGATGACACCGTCGCGACTCTGGATAGCGGCATGAGAAGCCAAAAGAAGAACTATCCCGGCAAGAGTGATGTAGAGAAGATCATGGAGCGGCCATGCCCAATGCACCCAAAGCATAAGCACACCATGGGCCAATGCTATGATTTCCAACGCGCGTACATTGAGAGACCGCGCGAGGAAAAAGGCAAGAAGAAGCCAGCAAGGGAACCACTCGACCCTACTGCCAAGAACAAGGAGAAGGCAGACAACGAGGAAGAAGAAGATGAAGAGGACCAGACGAACAAGTTCCAGAGGGCCAACAACGTTCTCATTGTCATCATCGGCGGCGACTATGGTTTCCCCACTCGGAGGAACCACAAGCTCGCTCTGCGCCACATCATGGCAGTCGAGACAGCTGTTCCACAGTATTTAAAGTACTCAGAGGTCCCAATTACCTTCTCTAGGGAGGACCAGAGGAATAGCTACGATTAACCAGGGCAATTGCCACTCATCTTGGACCCCACGGTGGCAGGATCGCAGCTTACCAAGGTGCTCATCGACGACGGTGCAGGGCTGAACGTACTATTCTCCGGCACCCTGAAGAGGATGGGACTCGACATCGAGAAGCTGCTGACTCCCACTGACTCCCCATTTTATGGCATCGTTCCTGGTAATGGCAGTCTTCCACTCGGCCAAGTCACATTATCAGTAACATTTGGCACTCTAGAGAATTTCAGAACAGAGTACATCAAGTTCAAGGTGGCGAACTTCGAATCTTCATATCAAGCCATCCTTGGATGTCCTGCATTGGCCAAGTTCATGGCCATCCCCCATTACGTCTACCTCGTCCTCAAGATGCCGGGATCCAAGGGCGTTATCTCCCTCCGCGGCGACTTGAGGCGATCGTACGACTGCGACAGAGCGGCCGTAGAGTTCGCGTCCACCACTCAGGTGCCCAACTCTATGGCCCAAATCTTCGTGGCCGCTCAAAGGCTGAAGAAATCAGAGCTCGAGATTCCTAGAAAGGAGCCCGGGCCACTCAAGGCGGCCATCCCTGAAGACGTGGCGACCAAGGACACAGTGCTACTTGAAGACGACCAGTCCAAGACCACCAAGAACGGGGCCGGCTTGACCCCCAAATAGGAAGACGCGCTCGTCAGGTTCCTGCAAGCTAACCGCGACATCTTTGCGTGGAAACCCGCAGACATGCCAGAGGTGCCAAGGAACCTGATCGAGCACAGCTTGAATGTTGATCCAAAAGCCACTCCCAAGAAGCAGCGGCTGCGATGATTCACAGCTGACAAGCGTGAGGCGATCAAGAAGGAGCTGGCGAAGCTGCTCGCCGCAGGATTCATCAAGGAAGTCTTTCACCCGGACTGGCTTGCAAATCCAGTCCTGGTGAAGAGGAAGAACAACAACGAGTGGCGCATGTGCGTCGACTACACTGATCTGAACAAGCATTGCCCCAAGGATCCCTTCGGGCTCCCGCGCATCGACCAGGTTATCGACTCCACGGATGGCCGCGCTTTACTTTGCTTTCTTGATTGCTACTCGGGTTATCATCAGATATCTCTGAAAGAGGAGGATCAGATCAAGACGGCGTTCATCACCCCGTACGGAGCGTATGCCTACACCACGATGTCCTTCAGGTTAAAAAACGCCGGAGCGACTTACCAGCACGCTATCCAGCGCTGCCTTGAGAAGCAGCTCCATCGTAACGTGGAAGCATACGTGGATGATGTGGTCGTAAAGACCAGAAATCCAGAAGACCTCATCGCTGATCTGGAAGAAACTTTTGCATCTCTGCGGAAGTGGAATTGGAAGCTCAATCCAACAAAGTGCGTCTTTGGAGTACCCTCTGGAAAACTACTCGGGTTCATCATCAGTCACCGAGGCATCGAGGCCAACCCAGAGAAGATCAACGCCATTACAGCCATGGAAGCTCCAAAGACAATCAAAGACATCCAGAAGCTTACTGGGTGCATGGCGGCGCTGCACCGATTCATCTCGCGACTTGGAGAGAGTGGTCTACCTTTTTTCAAGCTACTCAAGAAGGGCGACAAGTTTCAGTGGACCGAAGAAGCAGCAGCGGCATTGGCGGATCTCCAGCAGCATCTTCAAAAATCGCCAATACTGACTGCTCCGCAAGACGACGACAAAGAGTTGCTACTCTATATCGCAGCCACGACTCACGTGGTGAGCACCGCGTTGGTTGTCGAGAGGGCTGAGGATAATCACGCATACCCTGTGCAGAGGCCGGTGTACTTCGTTAGTGAAGTACTCACGGAGTCCAAAGCTCGATACCCCGCCGTGCAGAAACTACTCTACGCTCTACTCATCACGTCCAGGAAGCTGCGCCACTACTTTGACACATTCACTATCTCAGCGATTACGGAGTTTGGCCTGGGCGAGATTTTACACAACCCGGACGCCACCGGGCGAATTTCAAAGTGGGCAGTCGAGCTCGGAGCACTCAGCATCGAGTTCAAGTCCAAGAAGGCTATCAAGTCACAAGTCCTGGCAGACTTCATAGCTGAATGGCGAGAGAATCAAGTGGACATCCTGTTGACGCAAAAATCAGGCGGAGACAGATGTGCCAACGCACGAGCTAAGGCGTGACCTTGAAAACCGGGGCGTGCCAGTCAATCTGACCTGTTGATTGACAAGGATAAAATCAGATGTCAAGAAACAGCTAAGAAGCCAATTCTCTTGTTAGTATAATCAAACGCTGAATGACCGATTTCGATAAACGATGAAACAGCACAAGGAGCCGATTCCGATAGATCAAACAGCAAGTAGCCGATTGATAGCTAAGCAATAAAAGACAACCGTGAAGCAATCCGGTAAACCTTAGCAAAATAACACTTAGAGCAATATTAATCAGCTATCAGATAGATCTTAAGATTACGCCTTTGACAAAGCCGATTAGATAAAAACTCTAAGCTGGATAGATGGTGGTAAAGGCTAAAACAACAAGAAAAGACTTGCAGATCTAGCAGATACCGATAACTGTCGAATAAATCTAAACGGAGCAACAGCGATGCGCCCGATGCTAAAGCTTAGATATTACTCAGTAGAAGCGAAACTCATGAGCAAGCCTTGGAGATCTGGATCACCTTGACTAGCCCAGGAGAACTCGTGAAAAGAGAAAAAGCTTGGCGAAGTCGCCGACTTGTAAGTAAATTGCGAGTAGTAAATGCAAGGTAGTAAAGGTTTTGTATTGATGTGTATCTCGCCTTCACACGACCCTCAGGGTTCATATTTATACCCTGGAATTACAGACTCCAAATCGATCACGACTTAAACAAACTTGACGCAAAAGAAAGAAACTATTTAACCTAAGACTCTCGACGATTTGGCCCGTCAATGGCCCAATTCAGCCCAAAGCTCACGACGCCTTCAATCGGTCCTCCGAGTCTGATCATGAGTCCATAAATCTGTTTCTGATCCGATTCTGACTCGAACTCCACCTTTGATCTTGGTTTGATTTCTTATTAAATCTCTCCAGGCGCCGGCTCCAACACGTGTCAAAAAACGCCATCAACACATCCCTGTCGGCAGACCAGAGCATTGTATTATGTACTTCGATGGCTCTCTCAAGCTCGAAGGCGCCGGCACGGGAGTTCTTTTTATTTCGCCCAAGGGCGACCAACTCAAGTACATTCTGTAGATCTTCTGGAAGGTGTCCAACAACGAAGTAGAGTATGAGGCATTGCTGCATGGCCTGCGACTCGCAATTTCTATGAGAATCAAGCGACTGATGGTATACGGCGACTCTTCTGTCGTCATCAACCATTGCAACAAGGATTGGGACCGCCAGAAGGAAAACATGGACGCTTACTGCGAAGAAGTGCGCAAACTGGAGAACAAGTTTGCAGGACTTGAATATCACTGGGTGATTCGTGATGACAACGTTGCAGCTGACGTACTATCCAAGCTGGGGTCCACTCGTGCAGAAGTTCCAGCGGGAGTCTTTGTCCAAGAGCTCCGCAAGCGAACGATTGACTTCGAGAAGTCTGCACCCTCCCACAGCGGCGAGCCCAGACCAGATCGAGAGGTCCTGGTCATCGAAGAAGACTGGCGCGTTCCGTTCATCGAGTACATCAAGAACAAGGCTCTGCCTTTGAACAAGACAGAAGCTGAGCAGGTCCTGCGACGATCGAAGAACTACCTACTCATTGGCGATCAGTTATACAGGAGAGGACTCTACACTGATGTCACCATGAGATGTGTCCCAAGAGCAAGAGGCAAGGGCATTCTACACGAGATACATGAAGGAGCATGCGGGAATCATGCAGGATCACGCACGATGGTGGGCAAGGCATTCAGAGCGGCTTTTTATTGGCCCACGGCTCTGCAAGACGCCGAAGAGATTGTCCGCAAGTGTCCCGGGTGCCAATTCTTCGCTAGATAGCAGCACATGCCTGCGCACAAGTTGATTGATATTCCTCCATCTTGGCCGTTCGCATGTTGGGGGCTCGACATGGTCGGCAAGCTCACGACTGCTCCGGGTAATTTTACACATGTGCTGGTCGCCATCGACAAGTTTACGAAGTGGATCGAGGTCAAACCAGTCACAAACATATCAACGGCCAAGGCCAAGGGTTTTATTGCTAATTTGATGATCAGGTATGGCTGTCCTCATCGTATTATCACAGATCTGGGTTCCAATTTCAACAGCTACGAGGTCAAGGACCACTGTGAGCGAAACGGCATCGAAGTCATCCATGCATCAGTAGCTCATCCCAAGGCCAACAGACAAGTCGAGAGAGCAAATGGCTTGATCCTCGACGGTCTAAAGAAGCGATTGTACGAGCACGACAAGAAGTATAGAGGCAAGTGGATCTACGAGTTGCCGCATGTAGTCTAGGGGCTTCGTACTCAGCCTTACAAGCCGACTGGCCACTCGCCATACTTTCTGGTGTATGGATCTGAAGCTATCCTACCAGTTGACGTCATGTACAAATCATCGCGAGTGGAGCAGTATGATGAAGGAGTCGCTGATGATACAAGACGACTGGAGATTGATCTCATTGAGGTGGAACGATGTGCAACCTTGTTAAATTCTACTCGATATCTCCAGGGAGTCCGGCGCTATCATGACAGGAACATCTAGGAGCGCTCATTCAACATTGGCGACTTGGTATTGCGCAGGATTCAGAAAACCACGGGTATGCACAAGCTTATGTCACGATGGGAAGGTGTTGACGCAAAAATCAGGCGGAGACAGATGCGCCAACGCACGAGCTAAGGCGTAGCCTTGAAAACCAGGGGCGTGCCAGTCAATCTGACCTGTTGATTGACAAGGATAAAATCGGATGTTAAGAAACAGCTAAAAAGCCGATTCTCTTGTTAGTATAATTAAACGTTGAGTAGCCGATTCCGATAAACGATGAAACAGCACAGGGAGCCGATTCCGATAGATCAAACAACAAGTAGCCGATTGATAGCTAAGCAATAAGAGACAACCGTGAAGCAATCCGATAAAGCTTAGCAAAACAACACTTAGAGCAATATTAATTAGCTATTAGATAGATATTTAAGATTACGCTTTTAACAGAGCCGATTAGATAAAACCCTAAGCTGGATAGATGGTGGTAAAGGCTAAAACAACAAGAAAAGACTTGTAGATCTAGCAGATACCGATAATTGTCGAATAAATCTAAACGAAGCAACAGCGATGCGCCCGATGCTAAAGCTTAGATATTACTCTGTAGAAGCGGAACTCACGAGCAAGCCTTGGAGATCTGGATCGCCTTGACTAGCCCAGGAGAACTCGTGAAAGAGCAAAAAGCTTGGCGAAGTCACCGACTTGTAAGTAAATTGCGAGTAGTAAATGCAAGGTAGTAAAGGTTTTTGTATTGATGTGTATCTAGCCCATCTCACGACCCTCAGGGTTTATATTTATACCCTGGAATTACAGACTCCAAGTCGATCACAACATGAACAGACTTGACGCAAAAGAAAGAAACTACCTTAATTAAGATAATAATAAAAAGACTGACCCATTACGGCCCAATTCAGCTCAAAGCTCGCGACGCCTCTGATCCACCTATCCGAATCCGATCCGATTTCTGGAGTCTTGAGTTCGATGCCGACCCTCATGGAAATGCATCCGATCCGATCTCAATTCAAACTCCGTCTTCGACTCTAGTCCAATTCTTATTAAATCTCTTCAGGCGCTGGCTATAACACGTGTCAAAAAACGACATCAACACATGCCCCCCAGTTTCGGGATAAAATGTCCATATTGTCCCAAAATTCTCGGACCCTTTCGATTTGTTACCGTTTCGCACGAAACCCTGATTTTCACTTGACCACGCGAAATTCCACTCTTACCCCTTTAGGGTAGGACTATAAATAATATACCTCTCACAACCTGCGCTTTGACCTGCCGCTTGCCATCTTCCATTGCGATCTTCTTGGACGAGCTCTCCCCGACGGACTCCTCTGACGGCGTACATTCAGTGATCTTCAAACCTCCTTCGCAGGCTGAAAATGGCTTCCAGTTCATCTGCCCCCCAGGTAAAAAATCCTCAACTTTACTTCTGATAATCATTTGTTCGCAGATTTGAGTTTCTTAGATTTTTCTTTTTCCCTTTTTAGGCGAACCAGATTGATATCATCATTCCTTCAAAGGTCTCTCCCGGATTCTTTTTCTTAGGGCCCATAGGAGACAAAGATCCTCTGGACTTCATCAACCTAGAAAAGCATCATATTCCCTTTAAATCTTTATCGGAAACTTCTCCCGATTGGCAAAACCCTTTTAGATCTTGGCCCACCTTAGTCCCTGGGTGGAAGAATTGGTACATGAGAATGAACAGCAGCAAACGCCCTACTTGGGATTCTCAGAACATCGGACAATGCATCACTCTTTCTTTAGCAGACATGAAACGGAATGATCCTCTCCTGATATCTGCTTCATACTTTTGGTCCAATGCTCTAAACGCCTTCTTATTTGGTCATGGTCCGATGTCTCCATCTCTGGCCGACGTGGTTATGTTAACCGGCCTTGACATCACTTCACCGATTATTTTGGATAGCCTCCCTAAAGCTACTCATAAGATTCACACATCCAAAGTCAAGGGCTGGAAAGAATACATCACGACTTTCTCTGAGTCTTCCAAGGTTATAGATGAACAAGAACACACTGCTTTCCTTATGATGTGGTTAGAGAAATATATCTTCGGTGGAAAGACAATCGATCCTTCCGAATATCCTCCCTACCTTGTCTCGTAACACCTTCTCTTACGAATTCTATTACCCTTCCGTGATAGCGAGGCAACTGGGATTTGGTCAAGCCATTCCCAAATTATACTTTGCTGACCAATTCAGACCTCGAGAAATAATCGAATCTGAGTCGGATCTTCACCGATTATCAAATCGGATTCCCAATGTAAATATAACCGATTTCAAAACATGGAAACCGGCTCCAGCAATGTCTCCATCCTTCAAGTCATGGTGGAGAGAATGGTCTAAGCACCTGTTTTGCAAATCGGCAAACTACTATTGCCGTATCTTCGACCCAGATTTCGTCATCGACCCTCAGGTATTAACTCATTCTGTCTTTTTATTTTGCAATCGGTTATAATCCCGATCTTTTACCTTGACAGGATGAAGATCTGGCACCTCCAACAAAAAGCAAGAGCGATAAGCCGATTGTATACGCCCCTCCATCAGAGGATCCCTACATGGGTGGTGATGCACCATCAATAAAAGATATTGTCAAAGGGTGAAGGACCGAAACGGCGACCAGAGAGGGGGGGAGTGAATGGGAGCCGATAAAAATTCTTCCTAATCGATCCGGCTATTCTCCCAAAACAACTCCGAAACCTCCGAGAGCAATCTTGCCAAGATCACGTAGCCACTGTCAAGCTACTGACCCTAGGAACAAGAAACGAGCAGCGGAACTCGAACCAATCGAAACGAACACCAAATCAACCCGAAACGCGGCTCGATCTAACACACCCAGGGGGGGCGGTTAAACCGGCCAGGGGGGCGGTTAAACCGCCTGGGCCTGGGTGGCTCGGGAAAAAGTCAAAACAAAAGTGGATCTCCCAAACCGCTTGAGCTCTTGAGGCGAGATTTTGGTCAGATGATCTAGACCTCCAGTGGAGTGTTTTCCCAAAAGATCTCGGCCTCTAACTCAGTACAACTCCCGGAATCGCAGATCTCGCGAAGAACACCATGACCTCGAGTTCATCCCGAAAATCTCAAATCCAGAGCGATTCTCGGCGTTTGGGGGCAAAGGATCACCAGCAAAAGAGGCACAAGGCACTCATACGTGAATCCCCCAAAGAAATCCGAGAGAAAACGCCCTAGAACAAGAAGAACGAAAATCCCCCAAAAATAGCTCCGAAAATACCCACGAAAATAGAAAAAGGAAAGGGAGCTCGGGAAATCAAATCATGGCACAAAGATGAGCAGCACAAACTCCATCACATAACCATGAATTCACCTATACAAACTAGGAATGATTCGAAGTAGTTCTAGGTGGAGGGGATGAAGGGAAGAGGAAAACTAAACAAGCCAAATGAAAGATAACTAGAGAGATGACAGCTACCAGCCCTGAAGGGGCCTATTAGTAGTCCAAGTGGTGGTGTCCTAAAGACTAAACTACCCCTAAGTGATACATACCCCTCAGGGGCAAATTTGACATTTTGATCTCAGATATTTTCCGGCTCGGGCACCTTCCACTGCAAGCTAGCTTCCCTCCGACGCAAGCCTTGCAGTCACGCCGCGTGTCCTCCGGATCGAAGCTCCTCGACGCCGTTCTTGGGCCAGCCCAGTGGGGGGCGGTTAAACCGGCCCTGGGGGGCGGTTAAACCGCCCCTGTCAGCCCACACAGGCCCAGCTGCCCAAGTCCGCCTCGTCGAGTCCTCGGTCCTTGGTTTTGAGGCCCAAACCAAGGGAAACCGTCCACCGATGATTTTGTGGCCAAATCACCAAACCCCGCGCGCAAACTTCGGTTGTTAGCCGCCACCTTGCGCCGGCTTCTCGTCCGCGTACGAGCTTCGGTTGTGAGCCGCTACCTCGCACCGGAACCACGTCCCCTTGCTCGTTCTTGCCAGCATGTGAACCGCACTTGATCCACCGGCCATCGGGTCCCTCGAACCAAGCCTACTTGTCTCTCCGCTCCTCGGAGGCCGCCATGGCTAAGACCTTTCGCGCCTGTTCTTCACCTGCACCAATGCAACCAAGCCGCATTCTACACCTGCAATACTTGAGCCAAGGGAAACGTCAATCCACACCACGTTGTCAATCACTCATCACACCGGGAAGCGACCATCCACCGGTCCTCGGACACACTGGGTCCTCAATCTCCCCCTTGATGAGTGCATTGACAACACACACATAGTAACCAAATGATATAAAGAAAATATAAAAGAAATCGAAAACAAGACTCAAGCAAGTGACTAAAAGCAAGAACAAGCCGAGAACAAAGTCACTCTGCAAGAGAAAGCTCCAGACACGCCGACCCTTCAAGAAGAAGCGAAAGGGCTCAACACCATCGGCAAAGGAGCAAAAGCACAAAGCACAAATTTCAAACTTCAAATCCTCCAACTCACTTTTCAGGACTCTCAAAGCACTCCCCCTGCAAAGATGCAACTCCCCCTGAACAAGTGAACTTGTGCGTGCGAAAAACACTCGAAAATGGCTCAAACCATCACAAACTTCGTGCTCTCAGCACAGGGGCGGTTAAACCGCCCAGGGGGGGCGATTAAACCGCCCCTGGCAGATGACCAAAGTGAAAAGACCCAAATTTCACAAATCAACTCGCAACGATGCCGTTCCAACTTGAAAACCTTCCAAATATGCCCAGCAAGATATTCCAATGATCAAACTCTCAGAAACTTCGCAAATTTTCAGAAAACCTCATTTGGGCAAAACTTTCAACCTCTCACACAATTTCGACAAATTCTAGAGCAAAAACTTTCTTCTAAATTCAGCAGCAACTCCCCCTTGCCAAAAGCTCCAGAAATTCTCCCCCTTGTTGACAATGCACACATCAAGGCAAAAATGTACAAAATGCAACTACAAGCTTCTCAAATATACAATGAGCAATACAAAATGCTACAAGTTAGAGAGGAGGCATACAAGCTAGTTTATCATGTTACACGGGCATTGCCATCAAGAAGGTGAAGATATATATCCAATTGACAAAGCCATGAGCAAATTGTGGATTTTTATCAAAAATGTCACCACATGAGCAAAGTCCTAACCATGGATTGTTTAAGCAAAAATCAACTTCATCTCACCAAAATCATGACAGGACAAGCATTCTTGACAAAAGATCATCATAAACGCCCAAGTTCTACCTCATGTCATGTCAAAGCACGGAGCCATGTGTTCACTTCTCATGGGAGACTTCTCCGGCAAACAACATGCAACCGCTTAGCACCCATGTGTGCAAGTGTGTGCAATGGTGAAAGCATAGAGACATGAGCATAATTTTCTGCAAATATATCTTTTACTCAACTTTCTTCTTTCATGCATAGACATCTCATTTTTCAAGTTTTTCAAATGAAGCATGGTACATGAAATGTCTTTGCGACAGAAAGAAGCTTATGCTCCTCCACAAGATAAAGCATGGGCTAAACATTTACAATGACAAAGGTCTTTGACCCATTTGAAAAGAATATCACACCCTAGCAGGATCTTAAGCAAGATTTAGCTATTTCGGCTCAAACAAGACATGCAAAGGCATTTACTCATGGGTGTAGAAGATTAAGTTCAGTTTGTCATTTTAGTTCAAAAAATAGACTATCTCAACAGAATATATATCAAAACCATCAAGAGCATAGCCATCCATCCAATCAATCCCTAGCCAGCCTGCCTAAACTCTAAAATGTAGCAAGTTGTACAAATCACTGCATATAGAAGAAGCTCATCCTAAGATATGATACAAAAGATGAAATCAAGATACAAAAGCAAGCAAAATATACATCAAGATACAAAGATGGTACAAAAATATACATATGCTACAAGAGAAGCCTCCAAAACTCAGCTCAGAAAACCGCACACACACCAAGTTCCCCTCGCAAGCGGGTAAAGGTAACTTGGTCAAGTGGCTTAGTGAAAATGTCTGCAAGCTGGTTTTGGGTAGAAACGTGGGCAAGCTCAATATCTCCTTTCTCTACATGATCTCTCAGGAAGTGGTACCTCACTTCTATGTGTTTGGTTTTGGAATGAAGCACGGGATTTTTGGCTACGCTTATGGCACTGGTGCTATCACAAAGAAGTGGAACATGGGACATGTCTAAGCCAAAGTCTCTCAAGGTGTATGTGATCCAAAGCAACTGAGAACAACAGCTAGCAGCAGCAACATACTCGGCTTCAGTGGTGGATTGGGCTACGCTAGACTGCTTGCGAGAAGACCAAGACACAAGAGACGATCCAAGAAACTGACACTGACCAGAAGTAGACTTGCGATCAACACGACATCCAGCAAAATCCGCATCAGAAAAACCATGAAGTGCAAGAGTGGAATCGGCAGAATACCAAAGACCCAGCTCAGGAGTAAACTTGAGATACCTGAAAATCCTCTTGACGGCCTGACGATGTGACGTCCTCGGTGAAGCCTGAAAACGAGCGCACAGACACACGCTGAACTGTATGTCCGGCCTCGTCGCCGTCAAGTAGAGGAGGGAGCCGATCATGCTCCGGTACTCCTTCTGGTCCACTGGTTCTCCGTCCTCATCCGCATCCAAAGCTGTAGTCGTACTCATCGGCGTAGTCATCGGCTTGGAGTCGCTCATGTCGAATTTCTTGAGAATGTCCTTGGTGTACTTGCTTTGGTGTACAAACGTCCCATCCTTGGTTTGCTTGATCTGCAGCCCGAGAAAGAACTGCAACTCTCCCATCATCGACATCTCAAATTCCCTGCTCATATCATCTGCAAACTTGGCAACAAGATCATGAGAAGAGCCACCAAAAATGATATCATCCACGTAAATCTGAACGATTAAAAGGTCTTTGCCATTTCTCATCAAGAAGAGCGTCTTATCAACCTTCCCCATCACAAACCCCTTGCTAAGCAAGAACCCTCTCAATCTACCATACCACGCTCTGGGTGCTTGCTTTAGGCCATATAAAGCTCGGTGGAGTTTGTACACTCGGTGTGGGTATCTCTCACTCTCAAAACCCGGGGGCTGCCTCACATACACTTCTTCCTCGATCACCCCATTCAAGAAGGCACTCTTCACATCCATTTGGTACAATTTGAACCCTTTAGCAACTGCAAATGCTAGAAGGATCCGAATTGCCTCCAAACGGGCAACAGGAGCAAATGTCTCCTCATAATCTATCCCCTCCTGCTGCGAAAACCCCTGAGCAACCAACCTCGCTTTGTTTCTCACAATCTCACCACTCTCATCCCTCTTGTTCTTGAACACCCACTTGGTTCCTATGGGATGGCAATTTGGAGGTGGTTCTACTAACTTCCACACCTGATTTCTCTCAAAGTTTTCAAGCTCTTCATGCATGGCATTGACCCAATCGGAATCAGATAAAGCGTGTCCAATATTTTTGGGCTCAAAAGACGCGACAAAAGCAGAATGAGCATAATGAGAGATGTTCTGTGACCTCGACCGTGTAGTGCGTTCATCCAAGTTCCCGATGATCTTCGAAGGTGGATGATCCCTCTGTACCAGCCGGGGAGCTTCTCGCCTCGAGATTGCCTCCCCCTCAACATCAGCTTCCACTTGAACTCGATCTGGAGCGCGACTCGACGAGGGTGTAGCAGAGGGGCCGTCGTCGAACGTCGTGGTAGTAGTGGAAGTAGAAGGTACACGATCTCCACACGGTGCCTGAAATTCCTCATCATCTTCATCATCAGGCTGTTCTTCCTCAAAGATGGGCTGTCCCAAGTCATCATCACCTGCACACTCAAAAGCAGAAGAGCTACACGGAATAGTCTCGTCGAAGGTGACTTCGCAAGTCTCCATGATTTGGTTAGTTTCAAGATTGAGCACACGATATGCTCGAGAATGATTAGCATAACCAAGAAAAATTCCATCCATCGAACGAGACTCAAACTTGTCCAAGTTTCCTTTCTTCAAGATGAAACACTTGCAACCAAAAACCCGAAAGTGACTCACACGGGGGGAACGACCATGGAAAAGCTCATAGCAAGTTTTCTTCTTGAAAGCACGAAGGAAAATCCGATTCGAAACATAGCAAGCTGTGTTCACCGCTTCTGCCCAATACTTCCTAGGAGTCCTATGCTCATCTAGCATCGTCCTAGCCATCTCACAAAGTGTTCTATTCTTTCTCTCAACAACACCATTCTGACAAGCAACATATGGCGACGAGTATTGATGTTCAAGACCAAGATCACGACAGAAGGCATCAAAACGAGTGTTCTTAAATTCCGTACCATTGTCGCTACGAATAGCTCTCATGGCACCACCATTACTCTCGTTTTTCAACCTCAAAATCAGATCTCGAACAAAATCAAAAGTCTCATCCTTCGACGCCAGAAAGAACACCCACGCATACCGAGAAAAGTCATCAACAACCACAAGAACATACCACTTCCCACCAACTGAACGAACTCGAGCGGGGCCAACCAAATCCATGTGCAAAAGCTCCCCTGGACGCTCAGTCATAACATCTGTCAAAGGCGGGTGAGAAGCAGCAACCATTTTTCCATGTCTACAAGGTGCACAAACCAAATCTTTCTCGAACTTGAGCTTGGGCAATCCTCGGATAAGGTCAAGAGCACTCAAACGTGTGAGTAAATCAAAGCTCACATGACCCAATCTCCTATGCCACTTCCAAAGCTCAGAAGAAGTACCAGCGATCAAACAACGTGAAGGACCAAAAGATCGAGAAAAATCTGCACGAAAAATCTGTCCCTCAGGAATGATCATACACACAAGGTCACCTCGAGAATCAAGAATTTTCGAATCACCACGCTTAAAGCGAACCTCATAACCCTCATCAAGAAGCTGAGAAACTGAGAGCAAATTGAAACCAAGATTCTTGACAAGAGCAACTCGCTTCAACATGAAAGTGTCGCTCACCTGAATAGCACCCTCTGACAATACTCTACCTCTACCCTTATCCCCGAAAGTGATGTACTGCCTGGACACCACCGGGGTGAGACTGGAGAACCACTTACCATTACCTGTCATATGTCTCGAACAGCCAGAATCCATCAACCAAAAGTTCTCCAAGCCTCCCACCTGCACAATCAGAACCGAGAACGAGAATGAGCAAATGACTCGACACTGGGGTTAGCACAGAACGAGTCAAACCAGTGTCGGGCCATCTGCTCAAAAGAAGGGTTAGCAAAATCAGCTCTACCGCGTGACACCCTCTCATCTCTCACCATCGGACCTCTAGCACCACGCGGGGGAAAACGTGGCCTAGACTCTCTCCTAGCCTCAAAGCTACGGTCGAACCTCCCTGAACCAAACTGACCGCGAAACGGAGGCCGCCTAGCAAACTCACGAACAACAGGAACACCACGACTAGCAACCACAGGAACGGTACGCACAAAAGCGTCGCCTCTCGGCCAGGGTGAACGAGACACAGGCACACTACGAGAGGAGTAGTACCTGTCCCTGTTCCCCACCTCCTTCTCTCTTCTCACCTCCCTCTTCTTCCTCCAACAAAACTCCTCAAGGTGACCATCCCTTCCACAATGCTCACAATGGAAGCGGACTGGCTTTGGCTTTGGGGTTTCTCTCGGCTGTGCCCTCTCTCTCGGCTGGTAAACCCCACTCCTCACAAAGGTCACTCTCCTCTGAAAGTTCTCTGACTTAGGTGGAAACTTGGGAGGATCAGGAGTGGTATCAAGCTTGTTCAGCAGGTGGTTTGGTTTGGGTGTGAAGGTGTTCTTGAGAATGGCTTTTGGTGGGTTTGTGGGAATGTTTGCGGTGGAGCTCTCTGGATCTCTATCTCTCTCACCACTACTCTCACCAACCTTCTCAGAACCAAGCCCACAACCATCAGCTCTCTTGAAACTAGCAATCAACATCTTGAGCTGAGGTTCACGACCAGACAACCAACCCAAACACTGTCTCAGCTCATCATTTTCATCTTGCAATCTATTCACACACTGTTCTAGCTCAACATTCTTCAATGCAACAACATCACAAGCAGAACAGGAATTTGCAATAGGAGATTTAAGTTGTGCTTCAAGTGAACTAATCATGGTGTGTGATTCAAGCAACTGAGCATGCAAAGCAGGACAAGAAGTACAAGCACCTAGCAAAGATGACCTAGACTTCAACTCAGCAAGCTCAACTCTAGCACCCTCTAGTTCATCCAAGCAAGTCATGTGTTTCTCCTTAAGCACAACAAGATCAGCCATATGCACATCACAAAACGAGCATTCAACCTCATCAGACACAAGAGGAGCATCTTTCAAAATAGCAATCTCAGACTCAAGCGAAGCTGCTCTCTCCCTAGACTCGCAAAGCAAAGACTCAAACTCCATGGCCTTCTTTCCAGTCTCAGAAAGCAAGGTCTCAAGCTCAGCCACTCTATCCTTGGACTCTCCTAGCAAAGACCTAAACTCCCGCTTCTCTTTGTTGGTCTTCCTAAGCACATCATCGCGGTTATCGACCAACTGCTCTAACCTAGCAATCTCCTGACGCAAAGAGGTGGGATCTGTCAATACCTCATCCTCGGAGTCGGAGTCGGAGTCGTCCTTGCTCTTCACGGAGTCGTGCGCCATGGTGCAGTAGTCGACGGCGGCGAAGGAGATGCCGTTGAAGTTGCGGTTCAAGCTCTTCTTCTCCTTGCGGTGGCCGCGGCCTTCATCTTCACTGCTTGAGCTTGAAGAGGTGTTGGTGGAGCTTGTGTCGATGTCGCTCGCATCTGCCACCATCGCTCGAGATCTGTGCTTCTTGTGTCCACCGTGCTTGTTCTTGGATCTCCTCTCTTCCTTGTTCTTGTTCTTGGCGCGGTACTCGTCCTTGGGACGGTGCTTGTGGTCGTCTCGCGGGCGGTGCTTGCGGTTGTAGTCGTTCTTGATCTCCTCGGGGCACTCGGCGATGAAGTGGCCCATCTTCCCGCATCTGTAGCACGTACTCCCGGCACGCCTCGAACCCTTGCGGTTCTGGTACATCCGCTCGAACCTCCTCGTGAGCAACGCGAGATCCTCCTCGCTCAGCACCTCATACTCTTCATCTGGAAGGGACACAAGAGAAGACAAAGCGAAGTGTCTAGGAGTATTAGCATGTCCATATCCAGAGCCACCGACTAGAGCCAGACTATGGGGATCAGTCGGACTTTTAGCCTTGGCAAGCAACTGCCTGTCAACCTCAGAGGACTTCAATTTCGAGAAAAGCTCGTCAACAGAAAGAGTCTCATAGTTTGCCGACTCCATGATCGCCTCAACCTTGGCACCCCACACGGATCTATCAAGTGCTTGCAGGAGCTTGATAGCTCGGTCATGATCCGAGTATGGGAGCACGGTAATGTTGGCTTTCATGTTGTTGACAATCGAAGTGAAACGCTGAAACAAAGCATCAACCGACTCTCCAGGCAAATGAGCAAAGTTCTCATACTCTCTCCTGTACATCGAGAAAAGCCTAGCCTTGACATGGCTATCACCACCGTGGGCTACCTTGAGCTTCCGCCAGATCTGGCTAGCTAGGTCCTCGCCCAAAACACGCTCAAACTCCTCGGCAGACAAAGCACGGAACAAGTAGTCTACAGCTCTAGCGTTTGCCTCAAACCTATCCTTTGCATCCTGGGCATCTAAGTTGGTGGGATTGACATAGTTTTCATCTTTCGTCACATCCCACAGCAACTTTCCTTTGCCTCGCAAGAAAGCGCTCATACGCGCAACCCAGTTCGGGTAGTTCTTCCCATCGAAGTGCGGAGGCCCGGAACCCCGATCTTGGTACGCCATCTTTGGATCTTAGACTGGTTAGAGTCGCAAAGACCCGTAACCGGCTCTGATACCAATTGAAGGACCGAAACGGCGACCAGAGAGGGGGGGAGTGAATGGGAGCCGATAAAAATTCTTCCTAATCGATCCGGCTATTCTCCCAAAACAACTCCGAAACCTCCGAGAGCAATCTTGCCAAGATCACGTAGCCACTGTCAAGCTACTGACCCTAGGAACAAGAAACGAGCAGCGGAACTCGAACCAATCGAAACGAACACCAAATCAACCCGAAACGCGGCTCGATCTAACACACCCAGGGGGGGGCGGTTAAACCGGCCAGGGGGGGCGGTTAAACCGCCTGGGCCTGGGTGGCTCGGGAAAAGTCAAAACAAAAGTGGATCTCCCAAACCGCTTGAGCTCTTGAGGCGAGATTTTGGTCAGATGATCTAGACCTCCAGTGGAGTGTTTTCCCAAAAGATCTCGGCCTCTAACTCAGTACAACTCCCGGAATCGCAGATCTCGCGAAGAACACCATGACCTCGAGTTCATCCCGAAAATCTCAAATCCAGAGCGATTCTCGGCGTTTGGGGGCAAAGGATCACCAGCAAAAGAGGCACAAGGCACTCATACGTGAATCCCCCAAAGAAATCCGAGAGAAAACGCCCTAGAACAAGAAGAACGAAAATCCCCCAAAAATAGCTCCGAAAATACCCACGAAAATAGAAAAAGGAAAGGGAGCTCGGGAAATCAAATCATGGCACAAAGATGAGCAGCACAAACTCCATCACATAACCATGAATTCACCTATACAAACTAGGAATGATTCGAAGTAGTTCTAGGTGGAGGGGATGAAGGGAAGAGGAAAACTAAACAAGCCAAATGAAAGATAACTAGAGAGATGACAGCTACCAGCCCTGAAGGGGCCTATTAGTAGTCCAAGTGGTGGTGTCCTAAAGACTAAACTACCCCTAAGTGATACATACCCCTCAGGGGCAAATTTGACATTTTGATCTCAGATATTTTCCGGCTCGGGCACCTTCCACTGCAAGCTAGCTTCCCTCCGACGCAAGCCTTGCAGTCACGCCGCGTGTCCTCCGGATCGAAGCTCCTCGACGCCGTTCTTGGGCCAGCCCAGTGGGGGGCGGTTAAACCGGCCCTGGGGGGCGGTTAAACCGCCCCTGTCAGCCCACACAGGCCCAGCTGCCCAAGTCCACCTCGTCGAGTCCTCGGTCCTTGGTTTTGAGGCCCAAACCAAGGGAAACCGTCCACCGATGATTTTGTGGCCAAATCACCAAACCCCGCGCGCAAACTTCGGTTGTTAGCCACCACCTTGCGCCGGCTTCTCGTCCGCGTACGAGCTTCGGTTGTGAGCCGCTACCTCGCACCGGAACCACGTCCCCTTGCTCGTTCTTGCCAGCATGTGAACCGCACTTGATCCACCGGCCATCGGGTCCCTCGAACCAAGCCTACTTGTCTCTCCGCTCCTCGGAGGCCGCCATGGCTAAGACCTTTCGCGCCTGTTCTTCACCTGCACCAATGCAACCAAGCCGCATTCTACACCTGCAATACTTGAGCCAAGGGAAACGTCAATCCACACCACGTTGTCAATCACTCATCACACCGGGAAGCGACCATCCACCGGTCCTCGGACACACTGGGTCCTCAAAGGGAAATCGGCAAAACGTGCAATCGGCTCCACTTTGAAAAGATTTTTGAAGAAGCCTAAAATGATACCGATCGATGCCTCAGCAGCAGCCGCAATGCTAGCCAAGGTGATCCAAAAGACAATACCGGAGTCTCAACCAGAAACAGGTATCAACTTTTTAATCCCGATTCTTGTCTTTACTTGTCTTTACTTAACCTTGGTATATTTCGCAGAGCAATTTATTGAAGATAGCGCAGGACTAAACTCTCCTCATGTTTCTCGTCCAAACTCCCCCGATTTGTCAGCATCTGCACCCGATCCGACTGGTAATACCAGAAACTCAACTTTCATCATTTGTCAAGAGATCTTTTGTCTCAGCATCATAACCGATTTTCTGTTTAGACAAACCAGTGGAGCACCCTCAAGATAAATCGGCCGAAATCCCTGAACCCTTTACAGAGCCAATTCCAACTCCTTCAATGCAACCTACTCGATTTGATGAAATAAATTTGAAGCAGGTTCATTTACTTATCCTCCTATCTTGATTATCGATTTTCTTTCTTTTCTGATCTAATCAAATCTTTTTCTTTCAGGCTCAAGATTCAATTGATAATAGTTTCTTTGATTTCCCAATCGGAGGTCTTTTGGATGACGATGAAGTGCAATCGGTTGACAAAAGCCCATCAAACCCAACCATTCAGCCATCAGAGATCAATACTTCATTACCCCCAGAAGATGTCAAGAACAAGTTATCTGACCTTCTAGTTTTGTTGGAACAGGACACTTCTGAATTGGTTCAAGATGCTGGTCCTATCCGATCGATCCTCCATCAGCTATGGCCTCATCTTAGCCGCGCAGCTCAGGCCGCCATCATCCCTGCGGCTTACATAGAAAATCATCAGATCAAATTCATTGAAGCCCGTCAGAAGATATCTGATCAACAAAATTGGGAATCATTGATCAAGGAATCGGAGCAGAAAAGGAACACTGCTAATGCTACTAAGGATAGGATCAAATTCCTTGAATCGAGTCGTCCTTCTATTGTGGCCAAAATTGGCGAGTTGAAAGCTCGTAAAGTAGAATTAGCAAATGAGCTCCGATCGGTCAGTCAAAATCTTGAGGAAGAGGAGAAAACGCTGCAAGAGCTTCCGACCACGATCGCAAAGCTGAATACGACACTCAAAGCTCAAGTATCCGACGCGCTCAAACTCCATAGAAGCATCCCGGCGCAAGAAGGTCCGATTGAAGCTTATTAGCGTGTCATTGATGACGTAGACCAGACACGCTTGCATGCATTGAACATGATCCGATCTTTGCTGTGATGAATTGAAATTCGGCTGTTGCACTTGTAATGAATATTATTTCTTGTAGATTCAACTCCTGTCTTCTACTTTAACTCTCGTGTGGTTTTATTTCTTTTTATTTTTTGCACTAGGGGCGATGTATGTTACATCGGCCATCTATCATCCGATTTATACCTAAATCAGACCAGGAATTTTTTTGAAACGGACATGTATCCGATTCGTTAATCCTCGTATGTTGTCCTGTGTTTCCCCAATAAGCACTCGGTTCATGAACCGACCCAAATGCTAGGGTAATATTGCTTCAAGTATTTTCCATTCAGAGACCTTGTAAATACTTCTCCTTCAAGTGTCTCTAAGATGTATGCATTGCCTGACGCGCACCGATGAATACGATATGGTCCCTCCCAAGTCGGAGACCACTTCTCGAACTTGGAATCCTTCGATCCGATTGGCAATACTAGTTTCCAAACGAGATCTCCTTCAACAAAACTTTTCACTTTTACTTTCTTATCGTACCATAGAGCTACCCGTGCTTTGCCCTTCTGTATATTACTCAAAGCTCTCAGCCGATGCCCAGCCAAATCTTCCAATTCCTCCTTCATCAAAATATCATAGTTTTCAACCGTCAAATCATCCTGTAAGTCAATACGCCGAGACCTAGTCTTAATTTCCCAAGGCAAAACAGCATCATGACCATAAACCAGCTGATAAGGAGATAATTTAGTAGCACCATGACAAGCCATCCGATATGCCCACAAAGATTCGCTTAACAAGTCATGCCATTTCCTCGGATTTTCTTCAATTTTCCTCTTGATCAATTTAATTATCCCCTTATTCGAAGATTCAGCCTGACCATTGGCCTGAGCATAATATGGAGAAGAATTCAATAACTTAGATCCCCATGTTCGATGCGAACTCTTCGAATTCCCTAGAGATAAACATAGTTCCCTGATCGGTTGTTATCGTTTGGGGAATTCCAAATCGGTAGATAATATGCTCTTTAACAAATTCAATCATATCAAATAATGTCACATTCTTTAAAGGAATAGCTTCAACCCATTTGGTGAAGTAATCGGTTTCCACCACTATAAACTTGTGATTCTTGCTAGATGGTGGATTAATCTGTCCGATCAAATCAATTCCCCACCCTCTGAACGGCCACGGCTTAATAATCGGATTCATAGCCGAAGCTGGAACTCTTTGAACATTACCGAACTTTTGACAATCTTGGCAGCCTTTATAATACTTGAAACAATCCTCAAGAATAGTCGGCCAGAAATATCCGTTTTGTCTGATCATCCATTTCATTTTAAAAGCTGACTGATGTGCTCCGTAGACGCCTTCATGAATTTCGCCCATCAGCACTTTAGCTTCCTCAGAACCGATACATAAAAGTAACACTCCATTAAGGGTTCGATAGTATAACCTATCTTCCATTAAAACATACTTGGTTGCCTGTAATCTTACTCGCCTATCGGTTCTTTTAGATGGATCTTTCAAATACTCGAATATTTCTTTTCTCCAATCATCATCAGCGATATCCGATTTTAATATGTCTTGAATCGGTCGGTACCCTGAAGCACTCTGAGCCAATCAATTAGCCTCATGATTATGGAGTTTTGGTATATGTTCAATTGTTACCATCTTAAATTCCTTCAACAATTGGAGGCATTCATCTCGGTATCCTAAGAGAATATCATCATTGCATTCATATTCCTTAGATAATTCTTTTACAACCAACATTGAATCTCCAAATATTTCAACAGCATCAGCTTTAATTTCCCTCAACAATTGTAAGCCCTTGAGAACAGCTCGATACTCAGCTTGATTGTTAGTAGCAGTCTTTTCAATCGGTATTGCAAAATCGAAACTTGCCCCCGAGGCGAGATGAGTACAACACCGATTCCAGAACCAACTCCACAAGCCGATCCATCAAAGAATAAGGACCAAGGAACTGGCTCCACCATAGATACATCTGATCCACAATGCTGGGCAACAAAATCAGCCAATACTTGTCCCTTAATGGCTTTAGCCGATTCATATCGTAAATCAAACTCTGAAAGAGCCAATATCCATTTACCGATTCTCCCATTCAAAATCGGTAATGACAACACATATCGGACCACATCATCCTTGCTAACAACAATGCACTTGGCCGATAATAAATAATGCCTTAACTTAGTACAAGAGAAATATAGGCATAAGCATAACTTTTCGATGGGAGAATATCTTGTTTCAGCATCCAATAATCTTCTACTAACAAAATAAACAACCCGCTCTTTTCCCTCGAACTCTTGAACCAGGGCAGATCCGATTGCAGACTCATTAGTCGATAAATATAATATAAACGGTTTACCTTTCTGTGGAGGAACCAAAATTGGAGGAGAGGTTAAATATTCCTGTTGATGGCGTTTTTTGACGTGTCAGAGCCGGCGCTTGGAAAGGGTTGATGGAGAATCGGATTAAGTTCAAGGATAGAGTTTGGAAATCGAATCGGATGCATCTCGGTATCAAACTCAAAACTTCCGAATCGGATCAGATTCGGATGAATGAAGGCGTCGTGAGCTTTGGGCTGAATTGGGCCGCTGATGGGCCAGATCGTTTAGGGTCTTAGTTAAAGTAGTTTCTTTTTTTCGCGTCAAGTCTGAACATGTCGTAATCGACTTGGAGTCTGTAATTCCAGGGTATAAATATAAACCCTGAGGGTCGTGAGAAAGGCTAGATACACATCAATAAACAAACATTTTACTACCTTGCATTTACTACCCGCAATTTACATACAAGTCGGCGACTTCGCCAAGCTCTTTTCTTCTTTCAATGAGTTCTCCTGGGCTAGTCGAGGCGATCCAGATCTCCAGGGCTTGCTCGTGAGTTCCGCTTTTACCGAGTAATTTCTAGGCTTTAACCTCCGGGCGCATCGCTGTGGTTTCGTCTAGATTTATTCAACAGTTATCGGTATCTGCTAGATCTTCAAGTCTTTTCTTGTTGTTTTAGCTTTTATCACCACCTATCCAGCTTAGGGTTTTATCTAATCGGCTCTGTCAAAGGCGTAATCTTAGGATTTATCTGATAGCTGATTAATATTGCTCTAAGTGTTGTTTTACTAAGCTTTATCGGATCGCTTCACGGTTGTCTTATATTGCTTAGTTATCAATCGACTTTCTGCTGTTTGATCTATCAAAATCGGCTCTTTGTGCTGTTTTCATCTTGTATCGGAATCGGACTTGTAACGCGCAACTGAACTAACGAGGGAATCGGCTCTTCGGCTATTTCTCAAATCTCCGATTTTATCCTTGTCAATCAACAGGTCAGATTGACTGGCACGCCCCGGATTTCAAGGCCACGCCTTTGCTCGTGTGTTAGTACGCATCTGTCTCCGCCTGATTTTTGCGTCAACACACTTTTGGCACGCCCGGTGGGACACGAGAAGAAAAGCTTACGATGCCACCAAAGAAGGCACCTACTGACAAGGGTACTTGAAAAGAAGGCAATCTGAGTGACATGAGTCCTGAAAACATCATTGATGTAATTTTTGAGGATCTCAATGAGGAACAGAAGAAGGAATTTGAACTTCACCAAGAAGAGTACCGTAAGGAATACCTCAAATCTTTCATGTCTACTAAACGAGGTGAAGCCATTAAGAAGTCTCCACTTCCGCTTCCTCGTACGATCACTATTGCTGAATCATCTGTAAAGTTACAGGAGATGGTTGATGTCTCTATTAAGAATGCTTTCATTACTCATTCTCCTGTATTGACAAATACGGTACGCAACGCTGTATTGGTTCAGCTTCGTGAGGATCCAACATTAGCAGGGTTTAGAGGTCCAGCTTACCATCCTCCATATCCTTTTTATGGAAGTCCTCCCTTTTATGGAAGCCCTCCTTATTTTGGAAATCCTACTGCATCAGCATTCGGATCGATTCCGTTTGCGCCAAGTACTACTCCTGGACCCTTTGGATCGGTTCCGCTTTCATCAAATACTGCTACTGGAATCTCTGCATCGGTCCCAAATGTGTCTACTAGCGTCAATGGATCGACTACAGCTGCTTTTTCAGCACCTACATCTGAAGGATTAACATCGGATACTACATCTGTTCCAGAATCTTCTTCTATGGGTGCTATGAATTCTCAGAGCCAATCGGCTGGAGTTATTGATCCTCAAACCCAATCGGCTAGTCAGCCGTCTGGATCGGTTAATGGAAACACAATGTCTATGAGTTCATTAGGGAATTCAACTTCGAAGATGGCAGGCTTACACAGTTCTTCTTACTCAGCACCAAAAGGCACTTATAATCCAGAAACAGGATGGGGTATGCCACCCGATTTCGGCAAGAAAACTGAGGAAGAATCTGCTTCTCAGGGTGGAGGTGTTGCTTGGGTTCAGCATAGCGATGGGGAAACTTGGTCTCTGGTGGATAGTAACTACAAAACTCTATATCAGATGCGAGTGCCAGCCAATTTTACTCCATTCAATGCTCAGCAACCTAATCAGATGGTGCAGTCTAGCGGTGGTCAAGCTAATACATCGGTTTCTCAACCGATTCAAACTTATGCACCTTCAAATCCTACTATACCTCCTGCTCCGACGGCACCTCAGACTCCACCACCTGCTAACTTTCAGTCCAAGGGACCGCCATTGCCTCAATCGGATGAACAACCTACAGAGCAATCTACTAAAAAACCGATTGATTGGTCTTCACAGATAGCCGATGTGATTCAAAACCAATTTAGCTTGAAACCGAAGGTTCAAAGCGTCATGTATCGACCTCCTTATCCTGCACATTATGACATGATGTCTTACCCTCCTCGCTATCGGATCTCTGAATTCACAAAGTTCACGGGGCAGGACGATGTTTCAACTGTTGAGCACATTAGCCGATTTCTTATGCAATGTGGTGAAGCTGCCAATGTTGACGCGTTGAGGGTCCGATTGTTCTCGAGTTCCTTGTCTGGATCGGCTTTCAATTGGTTCATGACTCTGCCGCCCAATTCTATTGTCTTATGGTCCGATCTGGAAAGGCAATTTCATCAGTATTTCTTTGCTAGGGTCCATGAGAAGAAGCTTTCTGATTTGACCACCATGAGGCAGAGGAATGATGAATCGGTTTCTTTATACATTGCCCGATTCAGAGATGTCAAAAATAAATGCTTCAGTTTGATGTTGACCGATAAGCAACTGGCTGATGTGGCTTTTGATGGACTTCTACCCTATTTAAAAGAGAAATTTTCTAATCAGGAGTTCGAGAGCATAAGTCAGATTGTGCAAAGAATGACGGGGCATGAAATCCAGCAATATGAATCCAGAAGAAATTATCAGAGAAGGGTGAATTATGCTGGTTATGGATCCGATTGTGAATCGGATGAAGGGGAAGATGTCGGCCTTGCTGAGTGGGTTAAAAATAATAAAAAGCCGATTTCGGTTCCCTTTGCCAAGAAAGAACCTGAAAGATTCGGCTTTGACATTACAAAGGCCGATAAAATCTTCGATATGCTTCTGAGAGAAGGATTGCTTAAATTATCTGCTTATCATAGGATTCCCTCAGAAGAAGAATTGAAAAAGATGGTTTACTGCAAGTTCCATAATGCTACGTCGCATAATACAAATGATTGCAAAGTATTCCGTCAGCAAATACAATCGGCTATTGATCAGGGAAAGATCAAATTTGAGTTACCCAAAAAATGTGTCAAGCCGATGAAGATTGATCAGCATCCTTTCCCTGTCAATATGGTAGAGATAGCCAGAGAAGAAGTCCCCAAGAAAATGCTTACTTCGCAATTGGCTAGAGAGAAAGGGTCTGTTGATCCGAAAGTCCAAGTTTCTATGACCGATTTCAAAGGAAAAGGAAAATCGGAGGAAGCTGGATGTTCTAAAAGTCAGGAGAGGCAAATTACTTCCCGAGGGCTGATTAATAAATTCCAGAGAGAAAATGAGCAGCACCGATTCAAAGAAGAGATGAGACAAAGCAATGCTAATCATTGGAGATGCCCATTCTTCATCTATTGCTGGGAAGAAGGAATCAAATTACCAACTCCTGAAAATTGTCTCGAATGTAATGGGCAAGGATGGAATTCTCGGCCAATAAAGAGGCCGCGTTTTGATGAAAGACATGATCGGCCTAATGCCCAACATCAAGAAAATCGACGATCGAGTAGCAGAGATCGACAGGATGATTCGAATCGACGTATTCCTGTTCATAAGAGACTTGGTCGAAGAATCGATATAAGGGACCGATTGGGAAGGAAATTATATATGAGCCAGGAAATTGAAGACATGGCTAATGATCGGGTCCCTGATGATGAAATTATGCGAAGAGATCCTGAAAGAGATCCGATTCATGATCGGCAGCCTATTCACCGATTCAAAGAGCCACAGCCACAATGGTGCCCCGAGGGATTAACTAAGTCTCAGAAGAGACGTGTTCAAAGGCTAAGGCAGATTGAATTGGAAGAACAACGTCGAGCTGCTAGTAAAGGACGTCGAAGCCTAGTCTGGCGCAGGAAGATTCAAGATGGTGATCAGAGTAATACTCCAGCTGCCGATGTTCTAATGGCATTTATTTTGCCAAGAGAATTTATGGCATCAGATGAGGTGATTGAATCGGACACCGAAGATAAAGTTGCTCAGTTAACTTTTGAATCGGCACCTGCCACTTTTGAAAAGCCGGAGAAAGAAGACCGACAGCACCTCAAGCCTTTATTCTTGAAAGGATATATTAATGGGACTCCGATAACTAGGATTTTGGTTGATGGTGGTGCTACTGTCAATCTTATGCCATATGCCGTGTTGAGAAAACTCGGCAAAGGGGAATCCAATTTAATGAAAACTGATCTGATGCTACGGGATTTCGAAGGAAAAACCTCTCCGGCCCGGGGGGCATTATGTGTTGATTTGACAATCGGAAGCAAAACTCTGCCTACTACGTTCTTTGTTATCAACGGCAAGAGTTCTTATAATATGCTCCTGGGTCGAGATTGGATTCATGCTAATTGTTGCATTCCATCTACGATGCATCAATGTGTGGTTCAGTGGGTCGGAGATTCGGTTGAAGTTGTAAAAGCCGATACTCCGTTCAATATTGCAACTGCTGAGGCTTGCCCATAGAGTTATGAGGTCACTTGTATATCGGGACAGGCTATTGACATGGATTTTCTTAGGATGTCCAATTTTGGCTTACAATCGGTCCAAGCAGTTGGTCCTGAAGAATCATCTTGATGAATGCAAAAGATGAAAAATATACAGGGAAAACGAATCGGATACATGTCCATTTCGAAAGTTCCTAAACCGATTTATATCTAAATCGGATATTACATGGCCGATGTGACATACATCGCCCTTAGTGCAAAAAATAAAAAATTACAAAGAGTTTAAGTACTCTTGGATAATTTCTATTGCTCTCGGATAGTTCTCTTGTTGTTCATAAGAAGCTTCAAGTCTTTGTTGTTCTTGGAGTACTCTGGCGGTATTATCCCTATTGTTTCGAGCAATGTTTATCAGGTACTGCAAATCTTCCCTTAGTTCTATTCTTGATTTCAAGGAAGATAATTGCTGTTCGAACAAAGAAAGAGAGAATTGAAGGAGATGAATCCTGCGACGGACTTCTAGAATCGCTCCTGGTGGCAGAGAATTGGAATTGATGGATCGAAGAACAGGCACCAGATCATCTGGTAATTTCTCTCTGATTTCTCCAGCGTAGGCTTGAAGAAAAGCTTCATCGTAAGCAGATAAAGGGTTTCCAGCTTGAAGCGATGCGATGATTCCATCGAGTCTCTAAGATTCAAGAAGGATCAATATCAGAAGGAGCAATAGAAGAAAGAGCAAGAGTAGAAAAAGTTTTACCTGTTGAAACGATGCCATTTTCTACGAAAACTTGTGTTAGATAAGGAAAGGAATTGGCATAGTACTCCTATTTATAGAGGTTTTCTGATCATATCATTTATGATACAGCATTCAATTTCGCATAGAAGACTGGAAAAAGCTTGTGAATCAGCAAGGTCATTAATGAGAATTGACAGCAAAGCCGAAAAATTGGCTGAACGATCATGCAAAAGTTAAAGCAGGAAACGATAGTCAAATCTACAGAAAATAGTATTCATTACAGGCTCATAAATGTGTGACAGATAAATTACAACCCATCACAGAAGGGATCGGACCACATTCAACGCTCGCAGGCGAATTTCATTTACGTCGTCAATGACGCGCTGATAAGCTTCAATCGGACCTTCTTCTGCGGGGATGCTTTTATGGAACTTGTAGGCGTCCGATGCTTGTGCCTTGAGAATTTTTTGAAGATTATCGATCTGAGCTGGAAGATCCGGTTACTTCTTTTCTTCTTGTTCAAGTTGCTGAGTAACCGATTGAAGTTCTTTTGCCAATGCTTCCTTGAGAGCCTTCAGTGTATCAATCTTGATTTCCATCGAAGAGCGGCTTGATTCAAGGAATCGGATTTTGTCCTTGGTAGCATTGGCTATGTTTCTCTTTTGTTCCGATTCCTTGATCAAAGATTCTCGGTTTTGTCGATCGGATAATTTCTGGCGAGCTTCAATAAAATCTATTTGCCGGCTCTCGATGTAGGCTACGGGGATAAGGGCAGCTTGAACTTCGCGACTAAGATAAGGCCGTAGGTGATGAAGAATCGATCGAATTGGATCAGCATCTTGGATCAGCACGGAAGTATCTTGTTCTAGCAAGACTTGAAGATCCGATAGTTTATTCTTAACGTCTTCTGGAAGTGAAGTATTGATTTCCGTTGGCTGAGTAGAAGTTCTTTTATCGGCCGATTGTACTAACTCTTCGTCCAAGAGATCTTTGAGTGGAAAATCGAAGAGGCTATTATCGATCGAATCTTCAAGTTCACTTCGTCAAAAGGAGTTGGCTGTCTTGGTGATGAAATCGGATGTGTATCCGGTGGAGTTTGTTCAGCAGCAGCGGCAGAAGTCCTGGCTCGTTCGTTCTAAAGATGAAAAATGTCAGAATAAGATTGAACGTTCTATTGGGTTTAAAAGTAAGTTACCAGTATTGGCTGAGGGGCTATTGTCTCTGTTTCTTGCTGAGGACGATCCACAGTTTCTTGGGTAGCCGATTTTTCTGGAGGCGGGTTCAAGTCAGGATGATCCGATGATGAAGCCAAGGGATCTTGTTGAGGAGCCTGGGGAGGTATCGATCCAGTGCCTTCTTGCTCTACAGAACATGTTAAGATTGAATTTGGTTGAATAAAGAGGAAGAATTGAAATGATCGGAGGAATTCGTACCTGTTATCGTTGGGAGGTGGAGCAGATTGGTATCATAAATTGCCCCAACAAGCAGGTCGACAGCCGATTGAGTATCAGTTGTCGTAATCTTAACCCTCTTGGTGGTTTTCTTTGATGAGGTGCCAACCCTGCGCTTAATCGGTTTGCCTTTGAGGATATCTGCAGCCGATGGAGCATTATATCCGATATGAGGAGTATCGGTTGCAGGGGCATATTGAATCGGTCGGCCACTCGTACTCGTCTCCGGGGGAGAGATTCGCTTATCCTGCGTAAAAGAAGAAGATCAGAAATTGAGATATCAAGAGGCTCAAGTTTTCTTTGTGAAGGGAATACCTTTTGTTTAGTCGAATAGCTTGGATCGAATATCTTGCAATATGATAAAGCCGGTTCGCAAAAGAGATGTTGAGACTATTCAGCCCACCAGTTCTTAAAAGATGTTGAGGTAATGGAGGTGATGCTTGCCAGCTTCAATGTGGTTAGATCGGACATATCCAAATTGGGGATTCGGTCCAGGAGACGACAAAAAGCCAGACCGTTTTCAACATTGGTCCGATATCCGATTAGGTCAGCAAAGTAAAGTTTGATCGGGGCTTGGGCAAATCCGAGTTGCCTTGCTATCACAGAGGGATAGTAGAATTCATAAGTATGTTCATCAGAGGCAACGAGAAGGATGTTCGGACGAATCATTTCTTTAAAGATTAATTTCATATTATCGTCCGATAAGAATGAGTCTAGCTGGAAGAGGATCGGATTTTCAAAGGAGTTGTTGGGATCCTCATAGGCAAACCAGATCCGAAAGGATTTGCTAATACCATTGTAGAAGCAATTAAAATATGCAGCCAACCGATCGGGAGTCATTTTGTCACCATCAAGGACTGCGGCAGCTTCTCCGAAAGATGTGCACCTATGGCGGATGATCTTGTTTCCTTCTGCCTGATCTGATGGAAAGCTTTGGTTGAAGAGGTTTACCTTCCAAGCTTTATGCATATATAGATTCAACCATAGGTTTATGAACCACCAGGGGCCGCCTAGGCATGAAATCAGTTCCCCTTTTCTCAATCGGATCGAAACTTCGTGCAATAGCCGATAGATCGATCCAAGAAGATATTTTCCAAGAGGAAGAAGATTGCCTGATGCTAAGTGTTTAGCTACTTTTTGATATTTGACGCAGGGGGCGAAAGCTTTTCCACAGAAGACAAATCTTTCTAGCCACATCAAAAGAAAAGCTGAATACTCCTTCTGATCGATTGGTCCTTGTTTCTTTGAATATGTGGCAATATAATCTTTCCAACCGATTCGTGTCACCTTAATGATATGAGTTGGCTTGGCAAGGGTATCGAATCTAGTCGTGGAGGTTATGTTTAGGCCTGTTAGCATGACCACATCAAGGAGAGAAGGAGACATTGGGCCATGGCCGAACATGAATGCATTCAGAGCATCGGACCAGAAATAAGAAGCAGCTATTAGAAGTGGTTCATTCTTCTTGATATCTGATAGAGATAAGGTGAGGCATTGACCGATTTGGTAAGTGTCCCAATCGGCCCGCTTGCTACTCATCCGAAGGTACTAGCCCCTCCATCCAGCAATCACTGTTGGCCAGGATCGAAAGGCATCTTTCCATGAGGAAGGGGAACTCGACAGATTCTTAAAGGGGAGGCGATTGGTCTCTAGATTGATAAAATCTGTCGGATCTTAGTTTCCGACCGGGCCCAGAATGAAAAGGCCAGAGGATTCTGGAATGGGGATCGTGATCTCGTTCACAGATGCCTAGGGAAAATATGAGGAAAAGAGATTTAGATCGATCAAAACTGGAGGCATTACGGGAAGGATGAAGAATGGCAAAATGAGGTCGAGATTTGTTACCTGGGGGGCAGAAGAGCTCGAGGCCATCACAGATTGCTGGGTCGGTGATTCGTTCGGAAGATGTCAAGATCGATGAACTCGCCAGCGATTTTCTTGGCGAGTGTGCTCGAAAGCTCTGGAAGCAAAGGCAATGGCGAAAGGTGGAACGACGGCCGAAAGGAAGAAGAAGGGGTGGAGTATTTATAAGGCTGTGCCCGTAAGGGTAGAGGAGGAATTTCGCGTGGTTAGATCGAAAATCAGGGTTCTGTATGAAGCGGTAACAAATCGAAAGAAGCCGAGAATTTCGGGACAATATGGACATCTTATCTCGAAACTGGAGGGCATGTGTTGATGGCGTTTTTTGACGTGTCAGAGCCGGCGCTTGGAAAGGGTTGATGGAGAATCGGATTAAGTTCAAGGATAGAGTTCGGAAATCGAATCGGATGCGTCTCGGTATCGAACTCAAGACTTCCGAATCGGATCGGATTCGGATGAATGAAGGCGTCGTGAGCTTTGGGCTGAATTGGGCCGCTGATGGGCCAGATCGTTTAGGGTCTTAGTTAAAGTAGTTTCTTTCTTTCCCGTCAAGTCTGAACATGTCGTAATCGACTTGGAGTCTGTAATTCCAGGGTATAAATATAAACCCTGAGGGTCATGAGAAAGGCTAGATACACATCAATAAACAAACCTTTTACTACCTTGCATTTACTACCCGCAATTTACATACAAGTCAGCGACTTCGCCAAGCTCTTTTCTTCTTTCAATGAGTTCTCCTGGGCTAGTTGAGGCGATCCAGATCTCCAAGGCTTGCTCGTGAGTTCCGCTTTTACCGAGTAATTTCTCGGCTTTAACCTCCGGGCGCATCGCTATGGTTTCGTCTAGATTTATTCAACAGTTATCGATATCTGCTAGATCTTCAAGTCTTTTCTTGTTGTTTTAGCTTTTATCACCATCTATCCAGCTTAGGGTTTTATCTAATCGGCTCTGTCAAAGGCGTAATCTTAGGATTTATCTGATAGCTGATTAATATTGCTCTAAGTGTTATTTTACTAAGTTTTATCGGATCGCTTCACGGTTGTCTTATATTGCTTAGTTATCAATCGGCTTTCTGCTGTTTGATCTATCGAAATCGGCTCTTTGTGCTGTTTTCATCTTGTATCGGAATCGGACTTGTAACGCGCAACTGAACTAACGAGGGAATCGGCTCTTCGGCTGTTTCTCAAATCTCCGATTTTATCCTTGTCAATCAACAAGTCAGATTGACTGGCACGCCCCGGATTTCAAGGCCACGCCTTTGCTCGTGTGTTAGTACGCATCTGTCTCCACCTGATTTTTGCGTCAACAATTCCTTAATTCTATCTAAAGCTTCTTGTTGTTCCTTTCCCCAAACGAACTCTTGACCAGCTTTGAGCTTTAATAATGGAGTAAATGGCTTAATCTTACCAGACAAATTTGATATGAATCTTCTGATAAAATTTATCTTTCCGATCAAAGATTGAAGTTCTTTCTTATTTTCTGGAGCAACAACTTTATTGATCGAACTAATGCTTTTCTGGCTAATTTCGATTCCTCTCTCATGAACCATAAATCCCAAAAATTGACCAGCCGATACACCAAAGGCACATTTGAGCAGATTCATCTTGAGACCATGTTTCCTTGTGCACTCTAGTGTGCGACGTAAATCGGACAAGTGATCATCATGACTCTCCGATTTAACCACAACATCATCGATGTATATTTCAACGATCTTTCCAATGATCTCATGAAAAATATAATTCATAGCCCTTTGATATGTAGCACCAGCATTTTTAAGCCCAAAGGTCATCACAACCCACTCATATAATCCAAGATGAGCAGGACATCAGAATGCAGTTTTATGAATATCCTCGACTGCCATCAAGATCTGATTATATCCAGCATTCCCGTCCATAAAACTAATGACTTTGTGTCCTGCTGCTGCATCAACTTGCACATCGGCTATAGGCATCGGATATCCATCCATTGGAGTTGCTTTATTAAGATCTCTGAAGTCTATGCAAACCCGAAGTTTTCCGTTTTTCTTGTACACAGGAACAATGTTTGAAATCCGCTCTGCATATCGGCATTGTCTGATAAATTTAGCATCTATCAGTCGAGTAATTTCAGCTTTGATATCATCTAAGATTTTCGGATCAGAACGGCGAGACGGCTGCTGATATGGCCGAAACTCTTTTTTAATTGGCAACCGATGTTCAACAACCGGTCGGTCTAGACCAGGCATCTCAGAATAATCCCAAGCAAAACAATCTTTATATTCTCGTAACAGGGCTATCAACTTGGTTTTAAACTAAGGATCTAATTTAGAACTTACATACGTCGGCCTAAACTTACTACCATCACCCAAATCTACTTCTTCCAATTTATCAGCCGACGTAAATCCATAACCTAATTTTCCATCATCTTCTGCATCCATTAGGACAACTTTTCAAGACCGACTGCTTGGATCGGTTGTAAGCCAAAATCAGACTTTTTAAGGAAATCGGTATTGATAGCTTGTCCTGATATGCAAGTTACTTCATAACTCCATAGGCAGACTTCAGCTGTTGCAATATTGAACGGAGCATCGGCTTTTTCAACCGAATCTCCGATCCATTGAATCATACATTGATGCATCGTAGATGGAATGCAACAATTAGCTTGAATCCAATCTTGTCTCAGGAGCATATTATAAGAACTCTTGCCATTAACAACAAAGAAAATAGTAGGCAGAGTCTTGCTTCCGATTGTAAAATCAACACAAAGTGCCCTCCGGGCCGGAGAGGATTTTCCTTCGAAGTCCCGGAGCATCAAATCGGTTTTCATCAAATCAGACACTCCTTCGAGTTTCCTTAACACAGTGTATGGCATAAAAAACTGATTTTCAGCTTCATAATATGGCCTATGGTACATATACGTGTAATCTTCAGACTTCAGGTTAAACTGTTTTAAAAGCACATGAACTGTCTGAATTTCTATATTAGCCCGATTAGACTGTTGACCTGGAATCAATGAATCAGGATGACCTTCCTTATTTTCATAATTATTAGCTTCAGCTATGCCTTCTGGAGAAGATTCCTTGATTACTTCAGAAGTCACTTCCTCATATTGATCCTTAATTAAGAACTCTTTTGGTCTCGGAAAATCACAGATTTGGGTCACATCTCCCTTCATATTAATATTGAATGTTTTGAGGCATGCCAATCTATATTCTTCGATAGCCTTCTCCAAGGCTTCTTTCTCATCTTGCTCAAGGTCATCTTCTGTTAGTTCCGATTGATCTTTAATCGCCTCAAAATGCTGTAACTGATGATCTTCTATTTGCAAATTCTGAACCGATGTTGAAGCTATCGGTTGTGTAACCTAAAGAGGAACATATTGCTGATGATTTTCCCGGCACCTCTCCAGAGGAGCATGCTGCAGCTGATAGTTCTCCATGTGTCGTGGCCAATATGGTTGGACTTGGAGACTTGTTGGCCAAAACGCTAGAGGAGGACATTGTGCTTGGAAGTTCCCCAGATAATGGTACATCGGCTGGGAGAACACAGGATAGTACACAGATGCTTGAAATGGATATGGTAACATCTGACGTGAATCCATGGGTCTTGAATTTTCATGTCCCACCGGGCGTGCCAAAAGTGTGTTGACGCAAAAATAAGGCGGAGACAGATGCGCCAACGTACGAGCTAAGGCGTAGCCTTGAAAACCAGGGGCGTGTCAGTCAATCTGACCTGTTGATTGACAAGGATAAAATCGGATGTTAAGAAACAGCTAAAAAGCTGATTCTCTTGTTAGTACAATCAAACGTTGAGTAGCCGATTCCGATAAACGATGAAACAGCACAGGGAGCCGATTCCGATAGATCAAACAGCAAGTAGCCGATTGATAACTAAGCAATAAGAGACAACCGTGATGCGGTCCGATAAAGCTTAGCAAAACAACACTTAGAGCAATATTAATCAGCTATTAGATAGATATTTAAGATTACGCTTTTAACAGAGCCGATTAGATAAAACCCTTAGCTGGATAGATGGTGGTAAAGGCTAAAATAACAAGAAAAGACTTGTAGATCTAGCAGATACCAATAACTGTCGAATAAATCTAAACGAAGCAACAGCGATGCGCCCGATGCTAAAGCTTAGATATTACTCTGTAGAAGCGGAACTCACGAGCAAGCCTTGGAGATCTGGATCGCCTTGACTAGCCCAGGACAACTCGTGAAAGAGAAAAAAGCTTGGCGAAGTCGCCGACTTGTAAGTAAATTGCGAGTAGTAAATGCAAAGTAGTAAAGGTTTTTGTATTGATGTGTATCTAGCCCTTCTCACGACCCTCAGGGTTTATATTTATACCCTGGAATTACAGACCCCAAGTCGATCACGACATGAACAGACTTGACGCAAAAGAAAGAAACTACCTTAATTAAGATAATAATAAAAAGACTGGCCCATTACGGCCCAATTCAGCTCAAAGCTCGCGACGCCTCTGATCCACCTATCCGAATCCGATCCGATTTCTGGAGTCTTGAGTTCGATGTCGACCCTCATGGAAATGCATCCGATCTGATCTCAATTCAAACTCCGTCTTCGACTCTGGTTCAATTCTTATTAAATCTCTTCAGGCGCCGGCTATAACACGTGTCAAAAAACGACATCAACAGAAGGACCTTTCATTGTTCACAGGGTGACAGGACCCGGTTCGTATCGTCTAAAGAATAGTGAAGGAGTTGAAGAGAGAGATTCGTGGAATATTGAACATCTCCACAAGTTTTATGCTTAGGGTTCTTTTCTGAGTTCGTCAAGAGTCTGTAAATACTTTGAAGATCTATGATTGAGTTATCAAGATTGAATAAAGTGCAGTTTGTGTTCTCAGTATCTGATCTCTGGCTTTTCGGCTTCATTAATGCTTTTCATGTCTTATAAGACTACTCTAGCCCATTATAATTCCGGAGTTCCTTTTGATACTTGTTGATACAACAGTATACATAAGTCAAAATCCGAAGAGTAGCTAATACGACTACTTTACCAGGATCCCTGAGTACTTAGTTTTAACTAAGACCAGGCTGAGCACCTATAGAGGCCAGCTAGCCTTAGAAAGCATCTACCTACGGGAATATAAAAATTATTCCAAGATTGTTGATTTTTACTTACGAGTACATCACATCTTGAAGAGACAACTTAATGTTGGCACTCCTTAGCCTAACTAAAATCCGCAAACGCACGAAGTACGATGTAGCCTTTCACCAGGGGAGTCAGAACCTGGATATCGAATCCAAGAAACGGTAGACGCGACTAGCCTAGAACTTTTCTAAACGGACCCACCAGGGAGCAAAAGGTAAACGGGTAGAGAGCTTGACTTTAGTTAGCTACTCGTTACCCCAGACAAACTATCTATATCTAATCTGATCTGCTTCGACGGCTAGAACGGGAAGAACTCAGAACGGGATGATAGAGGGGTTCTTCCGGGCTCAGCACTACTGTTATGAGTACACCCGAACGTGGTGGAATACAAAGGACGGACAGGACTGTCACCACCTGCCGCCTACCACTGCAGTTCCGTGGGGTGCAACACAACCTGAGGTGGCTAGCCAGCACAGGCACCACGCCTAAGCTTTCAGCCACTGACCTCCACCCAACGCGAAGGGCTATAGAGGAAACCCCAAACAAGAGTCGCTATCACTCGCGCAGACTCAGGTACCCGCAGATAAAATAAATACGATAACTTGCTGAAAGTAAGTTGTAAACTAGCGAGGTACTAAAGGCAAGAGACCGAGGACTTACTGAAGATAACTCTTGAATATATTCCTCAGGGGCGGAAATGTTGAGACGAGACCGAGGAAGAAATCTGGGACTCTCTCTACAAAGCTCGGCTGTCACCCGAGCGACTCACCCACTCTCTCCCTACTCTAACTCTAAAGATGAGAGCAAAATCACTAAGCTACTCTTCTCTCCCTTGGATGGTTTGTCTTCTCAAGGTGGAGGGGGGTCCCTTTTATAGTCTTCAAGGGCGGTTGCAGGCGTCAAGCTTAAGATAAGCTTCTGCTTAACTGCCACGCGAAGGGGGGCACGTGGCGGCCTCTGGGGGAGACCGGTCGGCCTAGGCCAGGCCGATCGGCCTGGTCTGGCTGCCCCGTGGCACCGCCTTCTTCAGGAACGCTCTGGATTGATCCCTGAGGTCGGTAACAGTTGCTTTGGATCAAAGCTGTCCGAGAATCCAAGGATAGTGGGCCCTTCAATCCATGCAAGTGTAGCTTAGGCCTTTTGGGTCCTTGGATCAAACCGGCGTTGATTGCACGTCTCAGGATCATTTGTGTTGTGTTTGTGATCTCCTGGATCAGTGACATGGCAAGGGGCCACAGAAGGGGGCCGGTCGGCCTATGCTAGGCCGGCCGGCCTGGCCTTGTGCCCAAAGTGGCTCTCTTTTGCTTGTTTGCTCCTGCACTCACAAATTATACAAAACTTGTAGAACTCATTAGAAATAACCAATTTTACTTTGTTGTGAGCAAGATGAGCCTGAAATATGACGGAATGTTGGTGGTGAAATCGTAATGTAACGACCACCAACACGTCCCCCTACCTGAACTTTGCTAGTCCCTTAGCAAAGAATATATTAAATTTCTAGGACTTAGCAAAATCAGGGTCATGAACTCAAGGCATATACAAGTCATATCTCTGAGTTTTCTTTCATACCTTGGATTCCGGTGGCTAACACCCTCATCTTCACCAATTGAGCCTTAGAACAACTCATTGATTGGTTGAACACTTCTTCTTCATGGCATTTGGAGTTTTTGATAATTTTATAAAGAAATCGAGCCATACCCTTGTTATTTCTCAACATCTCTCGATCACTCATAGTGTTTGGATCCTCACCTTGGCTTAGAATCAAGCCTCTCCTATCTATGTTATAAGGTGGAGCTTTTGAGATGTTGCTCACTCTTCTTTATTTATTTTGCAAGATTGAAAAGCTTGTCTAATCATTCATACCACTCATACATCTTGGCCAAGTGCATGTGTACTTTGATGTTGGAGTCCTTGTTCAAGCATCTTTCATCTTTCCCCTTTCTTTTTTTTTACTGAAGATAAGGAGTGTATCATTCCCTTCTTCATTTTTTTCTTCTCTTTTTTTTCAGGGGGATGAAGAGCTTTCAACAATTTGGACTTTATTGATGCTCGTGTACGTGGATGGCCGTGATGAACAAGATAGCACGAACGTGAAGGCAAGTAATTCGAGCAAACTCAAAATTTAGAAGGTAGCTATGTGGAAACTTCAACTTGAATTTGTTATATGGCTTTGGATAGGACATTTGAAGTTGATGGTAACAAGGGTTGCCTTAAGTTTTGTTTTCAAAAACAATCTCCAAAACCTCGAATCGGAAGGTTCAACTTCTCAAATCATCATATCATAAGAATCAATTAACAAGAATCAGGCAATCCTATTAAAGTTCCAAGGCAATGAAATGCTTTCTCATGAAATATCACAAGTATATCCAAGGTGTCATGCGCAGGGGTTCACTTTCATGAATTTTGATCAAGTTTTAAAATTATTTAGCTAGGAATTTTATATGGGTCAAAATCATGAAAGGATCAAATGTAGGGGTTGCAAACCGTGTCCTGGAGTCAAGCCGGCGAAGTTGGCCACAAGCCCAGGCCGATTGGCCCAGTATAGGCCGGCCGGCCTGGCCTTGTTGCCAGGCATCCCGGTTCAGGTTCCTCGTGTATGTGATTCGCGAGATTACGCAGTGGGCACGGGATCTCCTCGAGAGGCAGCAGCATGGTGCCAGCCGGCCTGGCCTAGGCCGGCCGGCCTGGCATTGTGCCAGATCGTATCCTACCTTGGCCAGTGACCAGTAAACCTCCTGTACATCTGAGTTTCTGCGTGCTTCACTGGAAGTTTAGTCCGAGGGGTTGGTTGGCACACAAGTGTGCACCAACCGTTCATCATTTTTTTTATATGAGTCACTTCTTTCAAATAAATAAATTTATTTTATTCAAATCAAGGGAAACAAACATAGGGGTGCTGAATACAAAGGGAAATTTGAAGGAAATAAATCAAAGGGAAATTAAAGTAAGCACCCAAAAACTAAACTAATCCTAGCCTAAACTACTCCTCCTTTGGGCGATAGAGGTGTTCATTGCCGGTGGCCTTCGCAAGGCGATTGACCTTAGAGGCCATTGCCTTACGGAGAACCTCAATCTTGTCATCGGCCTCCATCTGCCCAATCACCGCCTCTGCCACGCGCTCGTCTATATTGTTGACCTTGAGCTGCAGCGCGGCGAGCTTCCTCCTCAGCTCCTCCACGTCCTCCTTCTCCCCTTCCTCGGACCACTCCATCTGCCCGGGAGGTCCTTGGATTGGAGGGGGCATCATGAAGCACTTCCTCCCCTTGTCGAGCTTCTTAGGGGCTAAGAAGAGCCCCTTCCCGATGCCTGGCCCTTCCCGGCGTGGAGGGCTAGGACTTCCCGGAGTGTACTGCGGCGAGTACTCCGGCGAGGTGGAGATGAACAGCGGCACGATCTCCTTCTTGGACGGGGAGGCGACGAGGCGCTTCCCGATGGCCTTCTTCGGGGACAAAAGTCCCGTAGTTGGTCTTCGGGGCATCTTCGGCAATGAACTCCCCTGGCCCTCTGTTGACGGCCATTATTACCTCGTAGTGACCGTCAACATTTCGGTAAAATGAGGATGATCATATCATATTCCATACATAAAAGTATTTTTACTGACAAATTCCACAAGTTTTGGATGAGTTGTGCTTACAGGATAAACCAGGAGAAACAAGAGCCAAACCTGGCACATGGCCAGGCCGGCCGGCCTAGGCCAGGCCGACTGGCCTCCCCTGGCCAGGTCTGGCCACGTCACTGATCCACAAGCCATGCCAAGTGCCCAGGATGATCAAGAACCGTGCAAACAATGTCAGTTTGATCCAAGGACCCGGAAGGCCTAGAGGTGAAAGCACATGGATTGAAGGGCCCACATCCTAGGATTCTCGGACAAGCTTCAACTAAACGCAACTGTTACCGACCTTTGGAGAGCATCAGGACCATCCATGCAAAGGTCGGTGCCAAGTGGCACCAGGGCCAGGCCGGCCGGCCTTGATGAGGCCGACTGGCCTCCTTTTGTGGCCGCCACGTCTCCTCCTTCGCGTGAAGCTTAAGCAAGTCTTTGGTGTGCTAATGACGCTGACATCCACCCCCTGGAGGCTATAAAAGGCAGCTCATTCACCTTGGGAAGACACACACCACATCACACAAGTCTCTACTTGAAGGGAGCTCTTGTATCTTTTTCATTTCTTAGATTAGGATTAGAGTTGGGAGTAGAGTCGAGTTGAGCTTAGCTCGGATCTTCGGAGTCTTCGGAGTTCTGGTAAAGCTCTTGTATCCTTTCCTTCTTTTGAAGAGTTTATTAATACAATTACTTTCTCACTTCAGAGCTTAAGTTTATCTTTTATATTTCTGTCTTGCTCTTCTTTTAGAGTAAAGATCTTGCTCTCTTTAGAGCAAAGTTCTATCCCCTTTAGTTTTAGTGTAGAGTTTAGTTTAGCTCTACCGGGCTTTATCTCGCGGGTTTGCTCGCCTTGACCGGGCCGTAAGACGCCTTAGGGAAGACGGGGATTTCTCTTGACAGGCCTCAAGAGAAATCTTAATCATCGAGTGCAGACGTGGTGTCTGGCTTGTTGATTAACTAGGAAGTGTGTTGCACCCCACAGAACTGCAGTGGTAGGCGGCAGGTGGTGACAGTCCTGTCCGTCCTTCGTAGTCCACCATGTTCGGGTGTATTCATAACAATAATGCTGAGCCCGGAGAACCCCCTCCCTCATCCCGTTCTGAGGTTCTCCCGTTCTAGCCGTCGAAGCGAGCTCTGTTCCCAGTATCTAAGCTAGAGTCTAGGCTAAGGCTAGAGTGCCTTTTGCTCTGAGTTAGGAAGTGTCTAGGTCCGGTCTCTCCCAACGTCTTTCCTTTTCTTTAGAAATAGGTGCTCCGTGTGTCGCTGGTCTTCTAGACCTTCTATCCGGTCATTCATTTGACCACTATCCACCTAAACTTAGAGTTTGTGCCCCTGGGTTTGTGGCTTGATATTTCTGGCAAGATATATCATTTCATTCTTCAATACACTTTAACCATCTGCTTCCCTGTGGAAATATAAATACGATACCCTGGGGTTACTCCCGAGGTGAAGTGCTACAACGAGATATATTCTGTGCGCTTGCAGAATTAATTTTGCATACAACGACATATATCTTCGCGCTCATGAGCGTTGCTAAAACGTGACGCTAAGGAGTGCCAACAAGCATTTCTGGCGCTGTTGCCGGGGAAGCAATTGGCTAAAGTTATTGTTGAATTATTTGATTATCTTTACAGATTTACCAAACCACTAACCTTAGTGACCTCACCGCTGCAACATTCGTCTATCTTTGATGTGTTTGCAGGGTAGTGCATGACTGGTTTCAACCTACCATCAAACTTTGATCCAAATCCAGAACGCATTGGAAGAGTAGTGCGAAAGAGAGTCGTACCTCCTCAGATTTCACTCAGCTCAAGCAACATATTCGAGTCGTCATCCGACTCCGAGTCCGAACCAGATTCAGGTTCGTCGTATTCTTCAGCCCCAGAGTCTCCAGAGATAATGGCCCAGGCGAAGAAGACGCTCCGTGAGTTCTCAGCCCTGTCAAGCAGCAACTTCCCGGGACTGTCGAACGCACAGGAAGGTGCATTTGAGCTGAGGACTAGCTTAGTGAACATGGTTCAGGCCAGCCCTTTCTGCGGAAAGGCGATTGAGGATGCGAACGCTCACCTTCGGAATTTCCTAGAGGTGTGTAGCACCATCAACCCCAATGGCACACCGATCAACAACATCCGCCTTCAACTCTTCCCATTCTCCTTGCTTGGGAAGCGAAGGAGTGGTTTTACGCCAACAAGGCATCATTCGAAGGACGCTGGCAGACTTGCGCAGACGCATTTCTTGCCAAGTACTTCCCGGTGGGCAAGACCAACGCCCTCCGAGGAAAAATCACTAGCTTTCAGCAGCTAGACGGAGAGACAATTCCCGAAGCTTGGGATTGCAGCCTGCCCCCACCATGGTGTGGAAGATTGGCTGATTACTCAGAACTTCTTCCACAGCATGAGTCGTCGATCGCAAGAGATGTTGGATGCAGCCACGGGAGGAGCTTTCCTCTCGCTGGATGTAGACGCAGCAAAGGCACTAATCGAGAAGATATCCGCTCACCAGAGCTGGATAGGAGAAAGACAAGCTCCCCGCAAGGGAGTACATCAAATTGACTCCGTTGATATGCTAGCCGCTAAGATGGATCTCCTCTTAAAGAAGATGGAATCTCCTGGCAAGGAGATGAATCAGATTATGGAGGAGAGAATCACGTGTGAAACGTGTGGAGAAGCAGGACACTCGGGTGACACTTGCCCGATGACACAAGAAGAAGCCTACTTCATTGGGAATAATAACAATTCAGGCTTCCGTCCTCAACAAGGTTGGAATTCCAAGCCCAATTTCCCCTTCGGCCAACAGCAAGGTAATGGCTCTAACAACGGTTTTCAACCATCGCTAAAGGACATCTGGTATGGCCAAAAGCAAATTAACGATAGCATTAGCAAGAAATTTCTTGCTAATGATAAAGTTATGGAGTCAATGGCCTCCCAGATAGAAGCTTTTAATTCTGTCATTAAGAACCAGCTGAGCTTCAATAAAATGATTGAAACTCAAGTGGCTCAGCTGGCTGCATCTTGTCCTAACCCAAATGCGGGAAAGTTACCCAGGCAACCGGAGATTCCTTTCAAGGAAAATGTTAGTACGGTGACCACGCGGGCTGGCAAGTCCACACGGGATCCACACAATCCTCAAGATGCAGGTACCCGACAGAAGGAAGCAAGCCAAGCCGAGCCGACCGCCGAAGAGGAAGACAACGAGGAAACCACCCCTGTCTCAAAGGAGGGGAACGAGGCACCACAAGCCTCAAGCGACAGCCGAGATCTCACTTTCCTCCCGTTCCTGGAACGGAGGAGAAGACCCGTGGCCGACGAACAATTTGACAAGTTTGTCGAGGTAATCAAGAAGGTATACATCAATATGCCACTTCTTGATGCTTTGCAGGTCCCGACATATGCCAAGTATATCAAGGATATACTTAGCAACAAGCAGACTCTACCCACAAGGGAGACGGTACAGCTGACCGAGGAATGTAGCTCTGCTATACTCAGGCCCCACCTTAAGAAGAAAGATCCAGGCTGCCCCACAATATCATGCTCAATTGGAGGCCATGATTTCGACAACGCCCTATGTGACTTGGGGGCGGGCGTCAGCGTAATGCCTAAGGTAGTCTTCGACCACCTTAAACATATATCGCTTGTCTCTACACCCATGTGTTTGCAGCTAGCGGATCAATCGATCCGCTACCCCCATGGAGTCACAGAGAATGTTCCGGTCAAGATCAGGGACTTCTTCATCCCTGTGGATTTCATCGTCCTTGACATGGAGGCCAGATCAACGAACTCTCTCATTCTTGGGAGACCGTTCTTAAGTACTGCGAATGCGAACATCGACGTGGGAAGTGGGACCATTCAACTCAGGATCAATGGGGGAACCGAGAGTTTCTCTTTCCGTCCTAAGGAGATCCCCCATCAAGTCAATATGGTCGAAGAAATCATGCCCCGAAAGTCCAAGATGTCGAGCGTAGAAACGCTCATGAAGATGGTGGAAGCCTTCGCCGCCAAAGAAAAGAAGAGGCATGACCACTATCATGCACGGCGAAGGATATCGAGAACCAAAGCGCTGGAAGAACAAGCAAAGCGCGACAAGGAGGTTGAATCCAAGCCATATCCCATCCGAAAGGAATGGCGGGTAAAAGCAGTCCCGAACAAGGATTCAGAGAGTTCCGCTCAGGACGAAAAACACGAGCCCTCGCCATAAGGTATATGGTACGTATCCTTGCATTGCATATAGAATACGTTTTTTTTTCAAATCTTTTCATTCAGCATAGCACGTTTAATTTTCGAAGCTTGCTTTCATATTTCATTTATGCATTGTTTAGCATATAAAAAAAAGAAAAAAATTCGGCCAAATTTCAGGCCGGCCGGCCTAGGTGGGGCCGGCCGGCCCCACTTGTCATCTTCTATGGCCAGATCACAGTAGCAAGGAACGAGCACATGTGAGTGGGCACGACACGAGAGGATGGAGGAAAATGGACAGTGCACCAGGCCAAACGGCCCCATGTAGGCCGGCCGGCCTCCCTCGACCGTCGCTATCCCATCCTCACCTACCGGAGCACGACGCACAGGAAGGTGACCACCGACGCACGGGATGGGCACGACCAGCGCCATGTGCAGGCCGATCGGCCTCACACAGGCCGGCCGGCCTCCCCCTGGCTCGCCTCTATAAAAGCCGGTGCCCAGCTCAGGAGCAAGTCGCCCCAAGCACAGGTATGCATGCATCCTGAGCGTTCCCTTTCTCCCTCGTTTGAATTTCGAAAATCTCTAAGTAAGGTTAGAGTTTAAACCACAAGAAAATTCTGCTAAAATCCATTCTTGAAATTCTTGTGAGAACAAACCCCTGCCGGTTGAACGAGAACGTTTGTGGTGGTTCTTACCCCACAAGAATGACTAACCGAGTTGTGGTGATTAATCTCCCACAAGAACGCCTAACCTCTGACTATCTAACCCCTGATTTCCTTCGGGTATTGTGAGACTAACCTTTTGCATGAATCATGTGGACAAAGGCACGTCAGACGACACGTGGAGTCATGACCAAGCTCAGCTCTTCGAGCTCCCGCCGCTCTCAGGGATCATCTGCTTCCTGGGACACTATGTCTGTCGACTCAACTCGACAAGACACAGAGTCCCAGGAGGAGGAAGTGCCTCAGAACAGGCTCCGCATCCGAATCATGACTTCTGCACCTTTTGACAGGTTGGTGGTAGCATCTTGGTGATGGCCGTGATCTTCTCGCGATTTGCCTCGATCTCCGCGGTTGCTGACCATGAAGCCGAGTAGTTTACCTGAGGGTACTACCGAAGACAACTTTTCCGGGTTGAGCTTCCACCGGCATACGCGCAGGCGTTCGAAGACCTTTGTCAGATTCCCTATCATGTCCTCGGGGTTCATGATCTTGACCACGATGTCGTCGATGTAGGCTTCTACTATGTCTGGGATCAATTGATCCAGACATGCTTGAATCGTCCTCTGATAGGTTGCGCCTGCGTTCTTCAGACCGAAGGCCATTGTGTTATAACAAAAGGCACCAAACGGCGTGATGAACGCGGTCTTTATCTGGTCTTCCAGCTTCAGGCCTATCTGGTGATAGCCTGAGTAGCAATCGAGAAAGCAGAGCAGGGCGGAGCCTGCCGTGGAGTCAACGACTTGATCGATGCGGGGGGAACGAAGGGGTCTTTAGGGCAAGCTTTGTTGAGATCTGTATAATCGACGCACATTCTCCAATCATTATTATTCTTTTTTCTTACAAGAACTGGATTAGCTAACCAGTCGGGGTGGAACACCTCCTGAATAAACCCGGCCGCTAACAGCTTTGTAATCTCTGCCCTAATCGCCTCCTTGCGGTCCTGCGCGAATCGACGAAGCCTCTGCTTGATCGGTTTGGCAGTCGGATTGACCTTCAAGGAGTGCTCGACAAGTTCCCTTGGGACACCTGGCATATCGGATGGTTTCCACGCGAATATGTCGGCGTTTTCCCTTAGGAATTTGACGAGCACTTCTTCCTATTTGGGGTCTAATTCTGCCCCGATGATGGCCGTCTTCTTCGGGTCATCCAGGTCCAGAGAGATCCTCTTCAGCTCCGTCTCCTTGCTTGGCGCGATGGCTTCTCTTGCTGGCTTCTTGGTGGGGATCTCTAGAGCGTCCTTGTCCACCTCCTGTGATGCAGCCAGTACTTGCTCCATGCGCTTGGACATGTCCAGGGCAGCTGCCGCGTTGAGGGTTTCCTGTTCGCATGTGTATGCGACTCGGATGTCCCCCAAGACGGTAATTACGCCTTTAGGTCCTGGCATCTTGACCTGCAAGTAGACGTAGTGAGGAATCGCCATGAACTTGGCGAGCGCGGGCCTCCCAAGGATGGCGTGGTATGCAGTTTCAAAGTTCGCCACCGTGAACTGCATATGCTCGGTCCGGTAGTTGTTCCGGTCTCCGAAGGTGACGGGCAGTGTGATGTGCCCGAGTGGTCCTGCCCCTCTCCCGGTATCAAACAGTAGAATGCGGATTGGGGGGGACTCACGTCGAGAGTAGTCAGGCCGAGCTCCTTCAATGTGTTAGCAAAGAGGATGTTCAGGCCACTTGCCACCGTCGACTAGTACCTTGGTGAGCCGAACGTTACGAATCGTCGGGGCTACTACCAAGGCATGGGACCCGGGCTTCGGTATGAAGTTTGGATGGTCCTCCCGGGTGAAGGTGATCGGGACTTCCGACCACTTGAGGTACTCAGGTACCGGTGGTTCCCTCGCGTGCATGACCTGGCGATGGGTGAGCTTCTGCTGGCGCTTCGACTCGAACTCTGGTCCGCCATAGATCATGCGCACCACTCGGTCGGCTTCCTGGAAGTCGTCGCCGGGCTCGTCGTTTCGCCTGTCGTCTCGCGGGGAACCATCGTTCCTTTTTCTGTATGGAGGGCCTCTGTTGCCCCCAGTGAAGGCTCGCTTGAGCCCGTAGCACTCTCGCGCCGAGTGCTTGTGCTTGTGGTAAGGACATTGCTCATCGAGCATGCGCTGGAAGTCCTCTGGAGTACCCGGCCTCTGGACCGGTCCAGGGCGGCGACCAAATCTCCCTCGCTTTCTTCTTGCGAGGGTGGCTGTCAGTGCGTCGATGGTCGTCGTGTCGGTCTTCGTCCTCGCGGCGGTCGCGCTTGCGGGTTGTCTTGTTCTCTTCTTCCCAGCGGCTCCTAATCTCGCTGAGTTGTTCCTTTTCCGCGATCTCTGCGTCCGCCCACGTTCTAGCGACCCGGAACATGTCATTGACAGTCGCGGGTGGCTTCCGAGTCCATTTGTGAATCAGTCTCCCATCGGAGATGCCGCGCTGGAAAGCTGACATCACCTCCTGATCCGTGACGTCCGTGATGGAATTGCGCTTCTCTGAAAACCTGCGCACGAAGTCGTGCAGGGTCTCGTTCTTGCGCTGCCTGATCTGACCGAGGAGCCGCTTGCTCCCGGGCCTTTCCCAGGTACCGAGATAGTTACCGATAAAGAGTTCGGTAAGCTGCTCCCAGTTGTCGATGGCGTCCTGCGGGAGTCCTGCCAGCCAGTTGCAGCAGTCCTTGGTGAGCATGATGGGAAGGTAATTTGCCATCACGTCCTCGTCGCCGCCGGCCGCTTGCACGGCGGTGTAGTAGATCTGAAGCCATTAGATAGGATCAGATTTCCCGTCGTACTTGTCGATGTCCGACAGCTTGAAGCCTCTGGGCCATGTCACGCTTCTCAAGCGCTCGGTGAACGACTGGAATCCGCCGATCCGACCTCTAGGGCGGGAATCGCTCGGACCCGATCCGTCTGTTGTTCTTGGGGGAGTGCTGTCCCTCCTGCGATCCCGGTCCCTGGGCGGGGAACGGGTCCTCCGATAGTTCCGAGTCCTGGGTGGAGTTCGGTCCCGTCGGTAGTTCCTGCTGCACGGTGGAGTTCGCTCCCTTGGCGGAGTCGGTCGCCTGGGTGGTGGAAGCGCTCGTCCTCGTGGCGGAGTGCGACCGCCGTTGTTGCCGCGCCTTGGGCTACCGGAGGGGTCAGAGTAGTCTGACTCCATCGAGTAGCCTGCTCCTGTTGGAGTTACGACGGGGATTTCCATGATCCCGATCGTACTCTTCGCGCCGTCGGATTTCCTCACGGTGGCGCTCTTCGGTGCTGTTGCGGATGACGTTCCTCGCATCTCGATCTCTGTTGATCGTGGTGCGGAGGTCTTCATAACGATCCGATCCGCCGCTGGCCCGGTGTCGAGACGGACCGGGCTCAGGAGCGTCCGTGGTCGCTCTGCCCTGCATCTGGTGAACCTGGACGGAGGTGGCCTGCACGAGAGCCCTTACCTTTTCTAGGCCCGGAGTGCTAGGTGGCAGCCGACTGATTTCCTCGTTAATAGTAACGAGGTTCTGGACCGGCGTCTCGTAGACGTCGTATCCGTTGAACTCGAACATGCCGTCGCGCATCAAGTTCCGGGTGCTCCTCCGGTCGTGCCTGATCCCGTTGGCGACGATGATCTTCAGAGTGTGGTTCCTGGAGTCGAGCAGTGCCAGATCCTGACGCGGTAGGCTCCGTGCGGTCGTGCGGCTCTGCGAGTCGCCCGACTGGCGTTGCGTCCTCGACGCTGGTCCCTGGCTTCAGTCGTCTCCTCAGCTGGAGTGACCTCATCTTCTGAGACAGGATTAGTTGGCGTTGCTGGTGCCACCATGTAGCAATATGACCCGACTCCTTCTTGCGCGAGGTAGCCTTCCTCGGACTCGGAGAAGTCGGATGTGGGCGTATAACGCTCCAAACTACTCGGAGTCAGTTCTCCGAGTGATCCTAGCAGTTCCGGCTCTGTAGAGGCATCGGACACTGTGTATCCTTCCGGCAGATCGTCCAGGATTGAGGGTCCCTGTAGATCTAACTCGTAGGAGTCGCTCCCAGAGAAGTAATCATCCGTCTGGACGATATCCTTCATCTTCTGCTTCTGAGCAAGCGCGCAAAAGCCAGGGGTCTGGACAGTAATGACCTCAGGGCTCTGGACGCGTGCTGGATGAGCGTTTACGCTCTGCGATGACTCAGCGACGCGATTCTCAGGAACCGGATCGGAATCGAGTGATTGTAGATCTGTTCCCGACTGGTCTGGCCTCGCGTTTTGCGATGGACTCAGCGGGGTAGAGCCGGCACGATCTGATGCGATCGGACCGGACTGGGCCGTGATGGCCGAAGTCGTCGCCAGAGAGGAGACCTCCGTGGCGACCGTAGCTCCTGCCGCTTGGGTATCCAAGGCGGCGGTGATGACGTCCCCGAACTGGATCTCGACTTCGTCGACGTCCGGGAGGTTGCAGCTGTCCAAGATCTTGACGCGATCCATCGAGCTTACCAGATTGATCTCGGCGATATCCCCTACCTGGCGCGCCACTGTCGGTGATATTATCTCCGGCAGTCTTCCACGGGGTAGCCCACGGAAGTGATTTGTAATGCAGGGAAGATCGCAAAGATCGGAAGCAAGATGGTTAGGATGGACAGACACAGGGGTTTATACAGGTTCGGGCCGTCGACTCGACGTAATACCCTACGTCCTGTTTTGGGGTGTTGTATTGCGTGGATTGTGAGTTTCGATGGGTTGAGTTGTTGTCTGATGAGTCGAGTTGTTTTGGAGGGGGTCCCTGCCCGCCTTATATATCGGAGGGCAGGGTTACAAGTCGGTTTGTATCCGATCCTATCTCTAAGAGTCCTTTCCTTCTTTACAATAATTCCTATTCCAACTAGGACTTCTCCTTCCAGATCCTTCCTCCGTGCGCCGACTTGTCCCGCACGTCTTCAGGTCCAGAACGGTGGGCTGGGCCGCCCCCCTTTTGATGGGCTGCCAGGCTTGCTCGTGAGGTACCCGGGTACTATATCCCCCACAAAGTCCTAGAAATAGGTATAAATAATTTGGATGGTACTAAATGGCTTATTATTTTCCCTAGTATTTTTAGGTATTTTCTGGGAATTTTTGGGAATTTCTAAAGTGGAGAAATAACTCTTTGGGTGTACTAAGCCGGGTGTACCTAGCATTTTTCCTAGGGCTGTGCGGCTGACGAGTGGGGCCAGCTGACGCCAGCACTGGCGCCAGTCTGCAGGCCACTGTGCTGTGGACCAGTGCTCGTGGGCGTGTGGACCACGCGGCTCATGGGCCTGCGGTCCACTGGACCGCGTGCACGCAAGGCGGGGAAGGGGAGGTGGCGGCTGACGCGGGCGATGCGGGTGGCTGGCAGGCGGGCCCTGCGCTGGCGTGGCTGCCACGCGGGCGCTAGCGCAGCTGCCGCGCTTCGCGGCGGCACGGAGGGGCCGCAGAGGAGGCTCGCCGGAGTTCTCACCGCCGGCGACGCCAGGGCGTCTTTCGCGGCGGTGAAGGTATCTCCAAGCTCCGGGGAGTACGGCGGGCACAATGGGGATGATCTCGTCGAGGTTTAAGGGCTGGTGCGGTGGTGCGACCTCGTCGAAGTTCGGGCGGCGGCCGGCGGAGAGGGGAATCACGGCAGGGGGGTCCTGGGGCTTTGGCTAAGGGTTGTGCGCAACCAGTGGGTGACGTGGAGCGTACTGGTGTGCGAAGTCGCGGAAGAAAGGTGCCAGGGCCGGCCGGCGGCTCGCCGGGCCACGGCGGCGCCCACGGCCGCTGGCTGGGCTCGGCTGGGCATCGTGGAGGGCGACGGAGGGGTTGGAGAGGATGTAGAGGGCCGCAGGGTGCTTACCGCAGAGAGGCTGGGGCGAGAGATGGCCGGGGTGGCGCTCTGGCGTGCGGCGGCGGTCGCGGATCACGGCGGTGCTCGGGCGGCGTTCCTCTCAGTGCACGAGTGCTCCCTAGGGGACGTAGCTTCATGCCTTGGGGCGCCATCGGAGTGCTCTGGGCGATGTTGTGGTGGCCAGAGGGGGAGTCAGGGGCGTGGCGGCGGCGGGGGTGCCGGAACGGCACGGCGGTGCTCTCGTACTCGCGGCGGTGGCAGTGGTGGTGGTGGGGGAGGTCGGGCGGTGAAGGTGAGCTCCATCCAGGGCGCGTGTAGGGCTATTTATAGCCCGGCGATGCTCCCTGGGGGCTCACCGGGGCAGCGGGGCGACGCCACACGGCGCGGCAAGCTCGCGGCGTGCGACGCGTGCCGCCGCGGGCTTTCGTGCGGATGGCCGGGGAGGGGGTGTCGGCGCCGCACTTCTTGTGCGGTGGCCTCGCGTGGTACTTACACGCGTCCCGCGCGCCTTTGTCTGGCCTATCTTGGCCGGAGGAGGGGGATCGCGCGGTGACGGCGGTGGCAGGGGCGCGGCGAGATGGAGGAGGAGGGGGCTCCCGTGCCGGGATGGCCTCCCTGACGCACGCAGTGGACGGAAGAGGTAGCGTGGCGTTGATCTGCGGCTGCCACGAGGGTTGGGGCGATGCGGTGGCGGAATGGGCGACGGCGGCGCCGGCGCCGGAGAAATGAGAGAGGGGGGAGGAACCAGAGAAAGGAGAGAGGAGGAAGAAGGAGGAGGTGGAACGGGTTGGGCCAAAAGTTGAGGGGCGCGGAATGGACTTCGCGAGGAGAGGCTGAGAGGGGGAGAGACTCTAGGGCTGGGCTGCGCGGAAGCGAGCCGGGGAAGGGAATTGGGGGGCCTGATCCAGACTCTCAGGGTTTGGGCCGTGGCTGGCCGGCCCACCAGGCTTAGAATTCTTTTCTTATTATTCTAAAGGGTTTGAAATGGGTTTTTGAATTCAATTTTTGAATCAACTTCTTTTAATTTAAGCCTAGGGCTTCCTATACTAGTTTTTGTCCTTATAGAGCACTCAAGTTATAGAACTTTTATTTCATTTTTATGTTATTATTTTATATTCTATTACTCCTAGAAATTCCTATTCTACTCTATAATTGTCTAATATACTTGATAATTAATCTAATAACTACATAAATAATCCTTATTAATTTTTGTGGGTGTCACACAAATGGCATGAAAAGGATCCAAGGAAAAGATGTGCCATTGTTCACTCAAGGTGCCAACCTTTGTGATTTGATGAACATTGCTCATGGTGTGTCAAGGGAGACCACCCCAATAGCAAAGCCCGTTGTTGTGACCCCTAGAAAGGGTGCGAAGGGCTCAACTTCGGGGAAGACAAGTGAGAAGATCAATGAGCACAAGCCATCTCCCAACTACACTATTGATTATTCGGTCATGTGGGACCACAATGGGAGAATGGTTGTCAAGTATGTTGGTATTCATGCCAAGAAGATGATGAAGAGTGTTTGGGTGCCAAAGTTGCCTAGTTCTAACACCCAAGGACCCAAGCTCGTTTGGGTACCTAAACACAAAGCTTAACTTGTTTTGTAGGCATATTCCTCCGGTGGTTCTTCATGGTTGCTTGATAGTGGTTGTTCAAATCATATGACCGGAGAGAAGAGTATGTTTACCAAGTTAGAAGAATATGACTCACCCATTGAAAGAATTACATTTGGTGATAACAATCATGGTGATGTTGTTGGTCAAGGTGACATTGCTATCTCAAACACTTCATCTCTTTCAAATGTTTATTTAGTTGATTCTTTGGGATACAACTTGTTGTCGGTGTCACAACTTTGTGAGAAAGGCTACAATTGTCTCTTTACTAATGAGGGTGTGAACATTCTTAGAAGGGAGGATTCCTCTATTGCTTTTACGGGTCAACTTAAGGGAAAGCTTTATTTGGTTGATTTCACAACCACTAAAGTGGAACCGAAGACTTGTTTAGTGGCAAAATCTAGCTTGGGTTGGCTTTGGCATCGCCGGCTGGCTCATGTTGGCATGAGGAACTTGGCCAAACTTCAAAAGGATGAACACATTCTAGGATTAACAAATGTTTTGTTTGAGAAAGATAGGTTATGTAGCGCTTGTCAAGCCGGGAAACAAGTTGGTGCTTCTCATCCACCCAAGACTATATTGACCACCTCTAGACCATTAAAGTTGATTCATATGGATTTATTTGGACCAATTGCCTATATTAGTATTGGTGCAAACAAATATGGTCTAGTGATTGTGGATGATTACTCAAGATTCACTTGGGTATTTTTCTTGAGGGAAAAGAGTGAAGCTCAAGGGATTATCAAGAAATTCATTAGAAGATCTCAAAATGAATTTGAGTTGAAGGTCAAGCACATGAGAAGTGACAATGGCTCGGAGTTTAGAAACACAAATGTTGAACAACTACTTGATGAAGAAGGGATCAAGCATGAACTTTCCGCTCCATATACTCCTCAACAAAATGGCATTGTTGAGAGGAAGAATCGGATGTTGATTGAGATGGCAAGAACAATGCTTGATGAATACAAGACTCCGGATATATTTTGGGCCGAGGCGGTTAACACGGCTTGCCATGCCTCTAACCGTCTCTTTCTAAACAAGTACTTGAGCAAGACTCCATATGAAGCACTCACCGGTAACAAACCCAAAGTGCATTACTTTAGAGTTTTTGGATGCAAATGTTATATTCTTAATAAGAAAACCAAGAGCTCTAAATTTGCACCTAAAGTAGATAAAGGTTTCTTACTTGGTTATGGAACTCATGAACACGCCTATCGTGTCTTCAACAAAACCTCCGGTTGTGTTGAGGTCACGGTAGATGTGAAATTTGATGAAACAAACGGCTCTCAAGTAGAGCAAGTTGAGAATGACTTTGTAGAAAATGAAGAGCCTCCAAGCAAATCTATTATGAGAATGGGTATAGGTGAAGTGCGACCTCAAGAAGCTCAAGACAAGGATCAAGTTCCGGCGAATACAAATATTGATCCATCTTCATCAACGAGAGTTGAAGCACCAAGCTCTCTTTAAGATCAAGATCAAGTTCATGGTGACGATCATGATCATGGCAATGATCAAGGGGGAGTTCAAGGTGATGAAGCTCAAGTTGATGATTCTCATGACCAAGATGATGATGGATTCATTCAACGTCAATCAACATCCTCTCACCCAAGAGTACATCAAAGTGTACAACGGGATCATCCCGTTGATAATATCCTTGGGAGCATCCGAAGAGGGGTAACCACTCGTTCACGTTTAGCAAATTTTTGTGCATGTTACTCGTTTGTTTCCTCTTTGGAACCTCTTAAGGTAGAAGATGCTCTTGGTGATGCGGATTGGATTGTGGCCATGCAAGAAGAACTAAACAATTTCACAAGAAATGAAGTTTGGGAGTTAGTTCCAAGGCCCAAGCAAAATGTGATTGGCACCAAGTGGGTTTTCCGGAACAAGCAAGATGAACATGGCATTGTCACAAGAAACAAGGCTAGATTGGTTGCTCAAGGCTATACTCAAATTGAAGGTCTAGATTTTGGTGAAACCTATGCTCCAGTGGCAAGGCTTGAATCCATTCGCATTCTTCTAGCCTATGCCACACATCATGATTTCAAGCTTTATCAAATGGATGTCAAGAGTGCATTCTTGAATGGGCCTCTCTCGGAGTTAGTATATGTGGAGTAACCGCCGGGATTTGAAGATCTTGACCACCCCGACTATGTGTACAAGCTCCATAAGGCGCTCTATGGGCTCAAGCAAGCTCCTAGAGCATGGTATGAATGCCTTAAGGATTTTCTTCTCAAGAACGGATTTGTAATGGGCAAAGCCGATTCTACTCTCTTTACTCAAAAAGTAGACAAAGATTTGTTTGTATGTCAAATATATGTTGATGATATTATCTTTGGTTCTACTAATGAAAAGTTTTGTGAGGAGTTTAGTAGGAGCATGACCAAAAGATTTGAGATGTCTATGATGGGTGAATTAAAGTTCTTTCTCGGATTTCAAATCAAACAATTGAAGAACGGAACTTTCATATGTCAAACCAAATATACAAGTGATATGCTCAAGAAGTTTGACATGGCCGAGGCTAAAGCTATCAAAACTCCAATGCCGGTGAATGGACATCTTGATCTCAATGAAGAAGGAAAATCGGTTGATCAAAAGGTATATCGCTCCATGATTGGTTCTTTGCTTTATCTTTGTGCATCTAGGCCCGATATAATGCTTAGTGTGTGCATGTGTGCAAGATTTCAAGCCAATCCTAAGGAATGTCATTTAATGGCCGTAAAGAGAATTTTTAGATATTTGGTGCATACTCATAACCTTGGCTTGTGGTATCCCAAGGGCTCCACTTTTGATTTACTTGGCTATTCCGATTCGGATTATGCCGGTTGCAAGGTAGATCGAAAGAGTACTACCGGGACTTGCCAATTTCTTGGTCGGTCCTTGGTGTCATGGAGCTCTAAGAAACAAAATTCCGTTGCGCTATCCACCGCCGAGGCCGAGTATGTTGCGGCCGGTGCTTGTTGTGCCCAACTCCTATGGATGAGACAAACTTTGAGAGACTTTGGTTGTGAGTTCAAAAATATTCCACTCTTGTGTGACAATGAGAGTGCCATAAAACTAGCCAACAACCCCGTCCAACATTCAAGAACCAAGCACATAGACATTAGACACCATTTCCTTAGAGATCATGAAGCCAAAGGAGATATCGCCCTAAGCCATGTAGGGACCGAAAGTCAACTAGCCGATATCTTCACAAAGCCTCTTGATGAGCAAAGGTTTTGTTCTCTAAGGAGTGAGCTAAATATCTTGGATTCTCGTTACTTGGCTTGACATGTTGCATGCACCTTGATTGTTGCCTAGAATAGATTTAAAACGATTTTTTGTGTGAGTTTTTCAAAAACATTTGGATTTGTGATCGTTGGATCATTTCTTGTCTCAAATTGGTCATGGTTATGTAATGATGATTGTGGCTGATCAATTTGGGGCAAGTATTCGTATATGTCCATAAGCTAAATCTCTCAAAATCATCGTTCGAATCTCATCTAGAAAGTTTCTGTTTTCCTGTCCACCGGATCATCCGGCCCTTAGCCGGATCATCCGGTCCATATAAGCCAGCCGGATCTTACACAGCATCTTCCGGTGAAAATTCCCTCGCCAGATCATCCGACCCATGGCCGGATCATCCGGTCCAGTATCAGTCAGCCGGATCTTACGCGGCATCTTACGGTAATTCATGCTCCGTCGGAAGATCCGACCCTACGTCGGATCATCTGACGGGTGCCTCGACTATAAATACCGGGACTTAACCGTTCAGCACCCAGTTCCTCTTTTTCCCACCGACGCCGCCCGGTCCTCTCTCTTCTCCACTGCGTGCGGCGATTTCGAGTTCCACCCAACGGATTCGCGATCTTCAAGCACCTTTGGACTCCCCAAGCATCGGAGGTTCGATTCCCATCGGATCTTCCGGAGTTTTCGCGGGAAATCTCAAAGGTATCTCATTCAAACCTCGTTCAAACCCCCTTTCGCCCGATCTATCAATGTAGGATGTTCTAGTGGATTTCCTTTGGTGAATCATCTTGAATACATGCCTAGAACTCATGCCTAGAATCTTATCTCGGTTGGTGGGCTAAAACTTCGATTCCATGAACTCTAGGTTTTCATTCAAACTTTATATTGCCCGATCTATCAATGTAGGATGTTCTAGTGGATTTCCTTCGGTGAATCATCTTGAATACATGCCTAGAACTCATGCCTAGAATCTTATCTCAGTTGGTGGGCTAGAACTTCGATTCCATGAATTTTTGTTTCTGCTCGGGGCTTGTCGGATCATCCGACTGTGCATCGGAAGTTCCGCCCATCGGATCAGTCCGACGCAGAGCCGGAAGATCCGACAGGGCTGAGAGCATGACAATTCTTTCTAAGTCATTCAACTTTGATTCACCTATTGATCCTAGATTCTTTTATCTGTCCAGATGGGTCGTACCAAGGTTTCCGGCAAGAAGCCACCACCTCCCGCACCTTTGAAGAGGCACAATACTCAAGAGTCGGAGACCGAGTCCGACGAGGAGATTAGAGAGGTTGGAAAGAGCAAGAGAGCCTCTGAAGGATCGTCTTCTAGGAGTGTACGCGGCAGGGGTGCCGCTAAGGGAAAGAGCAAGGAGCTCTGTACCTATAGCAGATCCAAATCAAACACTCAACGAAGACAAGAGGGGCCTCTCTACAATGACAACATTGACCTATCTTTTCTTGTTCAGAACATCATCAGTGTTGGGATTCCTAGCCGTGCTCTTGATGATCCACCTTTGGTGAACTTTCGGCTAGCAGCTAACAGCATGAAGCCTTTGAGGTTCAGTGAGCATGAGGACCCCAGATCCATTCCTCACAAGCAGCTTAAGGGGGATCCTCGATTTTGGCTTCCGCATCAGGCGGATTGGTATGAGTCAGTGATTCTACACATTGGTCACATTTGCACACCCATGAAGTGAGTTGACTGGCACTACATGGATGGCATCACCGGTCCCCTTGAACCGGTGATAAGGGATGTGCACAGGAGATGTGTTGAGATGGATGTGGCAAACATCATGGGGTTTCAGTGTCCGTATAATGAGGAGATAGTGGCTCAATTCTATGCCACTCTTTGGATTGATCAAGCTAGAGATGAGATGCATTGGACGACAAACGGCAAACGTTTCTCAGTGACTTTGTTTGAGTTTGCCGGATTGTTTGGACTAGCGGAGGAGACCGCTTATGCTCATACTAGAAATGATCGTAACAAAGTGGATCTTCACCGTGGCTTGGAGCTTGAGGAAACAAAGATGATGTTTATGTATGATGGAGATTATGGAGATGTGCAACTTGGTAAATATCATGGCCTTTCACCCTTTTACAAGTTGCTTAACCAACTCTTTCGAGGCACATTGTATCCTAGAGCCGGAGATGCGGACAACATTTCCAAGAGAGCCAAGAACTTGCTATTCCAAATGGCTCCCGGCAAGCCCAAGTTCAAGGTTTTCAACTTCATTTGGAATGAAATCATCTATTGCTCTCATGATGCCACTAGCGGTTGCCACTATGCACCTTACATCTTTCATATGATCAAGAATGTTAGTGGTGTCAACATCCTAGCCGATCGAGTGCATTCACCTTATCACTCCTCCCCGGGCAAGATTGCACAACTCCTAAAACTCAAGAACAAGCCTTATGTGCCGGTTCAAGCCCCATCCTCACCATCTCGTGGAGCTTCATCTTCACAAGCTCAAGCACAAGCACCGCCGGCCCCATCTCCTTCCTTTGCTCCATCCTCTAGCGGCACCGGGAAGAAAGGGAAGCTTGACTCTATTCTTCAAGGAGTCTTTGCTTGCTTCAACATGTGCAAGCAAAACGCTCAAGACATTCGTGACACTCGTCAATTCTTGGATGAAGAAATGATTAAGTTTGAGCGTAGGCAAAAAGAAATCATGACCAAGGACAATCTTCCACATTCTCCCGTTCGTGCGCCTAGGGAGTTTCCTCCACCACCATCTTTCTATAACCCTTGGGAGGGACCTTCTCAAGGATATACATTTGGTGCTTCTCAAGTTGAAGAAGAAGAAGAGCAAGATGAGGAAGAGGAAGATGAAGAAGAAGAAGCCGAAGAGAAGCCGAGGAAGAAGAGAAGAGGACGATGAGGAGGACGATGATGAGGAGGACGATGGTGATGAAGACGATGAGTAGCTCTCTTTTTGGTCTTTGATGACAAAGGGGGAGTGAATTTGGGCTTTGGGAGACCCTCACCACCATCTTTTATCTTTATTCATGTTTTAGTTAATGGACATGTAAGAACTTATTTGTGATTTGTGTTATGCTTGATGTGTGCCAAGCGAGAACTTTTATTTGTAAGACTTAATCGTGGTTGTGATGTTAGTGTGATGTTGAACTTGGTTAATTATTTGGTTGTGATGCTTATGTATGGTGAATTGTTATTTCTCACTTTTGTTGATGTGAATATCTTGTCATATGCATCACGTTGATTTTATCACACTTATGCACATGTATGCAATGATTAAGGGGGAGTTCTTACATGAACATGAGCATTGGCATTTGAGGCCATTTGAGTTATACATGCTCATGTTTAGGGGGAGCTTCGCCAATTATATTTGGATGAAAAACATGAATTTTATTTCTATCTTGTGAGCCAAATTTGTGTTGTCATCAATTACCAAAAAGGGGGAGATTGAAAGTGCATCTAGGCACTTAATCTAGTTTTGGTAATTAAAGACAATGTAAATTTGGATATAATGCTTTGCATAAGTTGTGCATGAATAAAATCAAAGAAAAGAAAAGAAAGGTGAAAGGAAGGTCCTCAATTCTTATTCGTATGGTGACGAAGTCTATCGGACGATTTAAATTTATTTTATATTTCGAATTTGAGTATAGGATCACCGTACTATCAAGGGGGACGTGCTTGACGAGTTTAGATTGTTAAAGTGCTTATACTTGAGATGACATATACACACGAGAGACACAAACACACAAAAACCCTCCATTCACAAGTTTTCTGTGCGTCGGAACTTAGGCCGGAAGATCCGACCAGAAGTTCCGGGCGGCTCTGTCTGGAATTAATTTTCCACCGGAAGATCCGGCCCATACACCGGATCTTTCAACACTTAGACAGATTTTGTGTCTTCTCTCCAGGCGCCGGAACTTAGGCCGGAAGATCCGACCCAAAGTTCTGGGCAGCTCTGTCTGAAATTAGTTTTTCGCCGAAGATCCGACCCTTGCTTCGGAACTTCCAACACTTAGCCATTTCTGCGTTTCTCCCTCAGGTGTCGGAACTTCCACCGGAAGATCCGACCCAAAGTTCCGGGCGGCTCTGTCTCTAATATTTTTCCCTCGGATGATCCGGATCTTGTGTCGGAACTTATATCGGAACTTCCACCGGATCATCCGGACCTTGTGTCGGAACTTTCATGACTTAGCCATATTTCAGTGTTTCAGCCTTATGAAATTCAAATCTCGGAAGATCCGGCCCTACGCCGGAAGATCTGGTACCCCTTCGCAGAACACATAACGGCTAGTTTTTGGGGCTTGGGTATTTATACCCCCTCACCCCCTTTATTCAATGCTGCTGCCTCCAACGACCAAATACACTCCAATAGCATTCATTGCACTCCTCTACTGCACCCAAAAGCTTGATTCTTGCCTTGATTCACCTAGGGTTTGAGTGAGAGGAAAAGATTGAGTGTGAGAGCTTTGACCACTTGTGAGCTTTGATTCGTTCATCTCAAGAAGCACTTGAAGCAAGCTTGATTCGTCATCCTCATTTGTTACTCTTGGAGCTTTGCTCCTAGACGGTTAGGAGTCGCCGGTAGCTCCCATTCCTTTGTGGTTTGAGCACCGGAAAGTTTGTATTTCCCCTCTCTTTGTGAGAGCAATAGTAAGTGACTCGATCTTCCTTTGTGGTTGATTGAGGGAGGCCAGGGGTTAGTGACAACCCGGTTCTTTGTGAACCCCTCAACGAGGACGTAGCTCCTTTGTGGAGTGAACCTCGGGAACAAATCTCGTGTCTCTTTGTTCTTGCTATTGTTTTGTTGTTCTTCACCTTATTTGTACCCGATCCATGTGCTAGATGTTGTTCGACCTTAGAGATCATACTTAGGTGCTCAGTTACTTCATTTAGCAGCTTTGTATTCAAATAGAATCTTGAATAGCTTGTTAGTTTTTGAATCTCGAAGTTAGTCTCCTCTCTATGTCGGAAGATCCTACACAGTGTCGGATCTTCCGGGAGCCGGAAGATCCGAGACTGCGTCGGATCATCCGACCATCTGGCAGTTTCGTGAAGAATTTTCAGGATTTTTTAACAGGCCCTATTCACCCCCCCCCCCCCCCTCTAGGCCTAGTGTTGGTCCTTTCAGTACCCATCAGGGAACATTAAGTCTTGCATCCAACGTAGTACTTCCCTCATTTGGTTCGGCGTCAAACATAAATTGGCCTTTGGTTTCTTCCATCTCTTTCCATCTTTAGGAGCCAGAATGTTCATCTTTGGTCTCTTGCATAACTCAGCTTGATCCACTCTAGCCTTAACATTGTCCTTTTTTTATCAGCCATGTTCATGATTGAACCCAAGGTAGCCTCAGCGACATTCTTTTCGGTGTGCATCATATCAACGTTATGTGGTAGAAGGAGGTCTTGCATATAGGGGAGCCTCCACAAGCCACACTTATCAGCCCAGGCATGTTGCTCGCCATGTCCCACAAACCCACCTCCTTCAGCCATCACGAGGGCTTCTACATCAGCACGAATCTCATCAGGTGTCATCATGTGCGGTATAGGGTTTTTAACTTCGACGCATTTCGTAAAGTTCCTCTTATCTCGTCCAAATGGATGGTCAATAGGGAGGAATTGTCGATGTTTGTCGAACGAAGAATATTTTCCGCCCTTCTTCAACCAAATGAACTTCAGACACGCCTTGCATATTGGGCACGGGAACTTCCCGTGCACACACCAGCCACAGAATATCCCATACGCCGGCATGTCATGCAAAGAGTAGTGGTACCACACATACATTCTAAAGTTTGTCTTTGTAGCTCGGTCGTATGTCCAAACCCCTTCCTCCCAAGCACGGAGCAAATCATCAATCAAAGGCTTCATATACACACTCATATCGTTGCCCGGGTGTTCAGGAATTATCAACGACATAAAAATATTATGTCGTTCAAAGATAACGCCGGGGGGGGGGGAGATTGAGAGGGATAACAAACACAGGCCAACAAGTGTAAGGGGCTGCCGACATTCCATAAGGATTGAAGCCATCTGTCGCCAGCGCAACACGTACATTACGAGCTTCAGCAGGTTTAGCTTGATGGATCCCATCAAAATGAGTCCATGATTCGGCATCGGATGGATGTACAAGTTTGTCAGGTTTGTATCGAGTTCCGTTTTTGTGCCATGTCATCTGTTTTGCGGATTCCTCGCTCATAAACAGTCGTTGGATCCTCTGTATGAACGGAAGATACCGTAGGACTTTTGCGGGGACCGTGAGCTGCCTCTTCTGACCATCACCAGCGTCTACCTCCAAGAACCTAGACGATTCACACTGTGGACAGTACTTTGCTTCTGCATGTTCTTCCCTAAACAAGATGCATCCCTTAGGACATACATGGATTTTCTCATATGGCATCTTAAGTGCACGAAGGACTTTTTGTGCCTCATACATGTTTTTTGGCAGAATGTGACCTTCTGGCAGCAAACTGCCAAATATTGTCAACATAACATCGAAGGCATCTCGACTCAGTGCAAACTGGGACTTCACGGCCATTAAGCGCCCAATAGCATCTAATTGTGAAACCTTGGTATGCTCGTGAAGGGGTTGACTAGCTGCAGCTAACATGTCGTAATACGCCTTCGCGCTTGGCTCTGGCTCCTCCTCCCTACATCCATCATCAAAGTGTGCTTCTTCAAAGTCATCTAACATGTCTTCTACCCCGGCATCAGAATCAAGTTCCTCAATGCGTTGTCTCATAACCTCGTCTCTCCTACGATTGCCTTCAGCATGATAGGTCCACCGGGTTCGGTCTCTCGTAAATCCATGACGCCTTAGATGTCTTGTCATGTATTCCTTTGTTTGTCGACGCGTGTTCGCACATTGAGCACAAGGACACCAAGTGGTCTTGTTGCTTCCTTTAACCTTAGCAAATGCTTGATCCAGGAAATCCTCGGTCCTCCGTACCCAATCCGAGGTCACATCACCCCCTTGTTTCCAGCCCGTGTGCATCCAACTACGGTCTTCCATCCTAAATTGCAGATTTAAATTAACTACGTAAACGAATGAACTACTCTACTTAAATTAAACTAGTTAAACTATAAGGTATACTCTACCTAAATGAGCCAATGTATCTAAATTAACTATATTTTTTAACTATCTATCTATCTATACCTCTATACCTATACTAATCACAGACTCTATAGAAAATCCCACGTTAATCGGAGAAAAAGAAAAATATTTAGCCATTGATCTATGGTGGAACTAAATCATAACCGTTGAGATATGCATCACGTTCAAAAAAATATCCCGTGCATCTCAAATCAAAAGAAAAAGATCCACACGACATCTCACAAACTATGAAAAGAGTAATATTCTACTCGGTTCACATGATGGTAAAGAAACACATACACCCACGTCAAATTCCACACGTGAACACCATCGAGTCCACCCCTCGCACTCATTTGTTCCCTTATTTTTGGCAGGAAACAATGATATTAAAAAAAATCATATTAAAAAAATCCGTCCTTCCCTTTTCCATCGCAGGGAAGAAAAACAACGACAAACTCTCCTTCCTTCCCTTTCTTATTCTACTATTCCCGTGTTTCTATTTCCATAAAACAAATTGATCCATTGTAGTCCGATTTGTTTACTCAATTCCATATCTTCAAATACAGGATAATCCTAAGGGTAAGGTGATCCATCACGGATCGGGAGACAAAACGAACGGCCAGTACAGGAAGGAGCGGAGCATCTTTGCACGATTGATTTTTTTTTCTCAGCTGGATAGAACTAAACAGCAGAAGGATTTTGGTGAGAACACATATGGTTCTTGATTATTGTTATCACCAGTTGATTTAGATTTCGATTTTGCACTAGATCTAATATTTGTTTGTTTGAATTAAGAACAAAAGATGTTCGTAAGAATATATATGGTTCTTGATTATATTTACCTCTTCGTTTAGTTGTTTTTATTTTGCAAATTAGATTTGGTCATTGTGTTAAGTTGTTACCTCTTTGTGAGATTGAATTTCCACTAGACAGACAAAAGAACAAAGGGATTTCAGCATCATAACGTTGTTCTTCACCTGCATGCCCTACTTCCATTGTACTGCGGTTGTTTCTGTCATTAGGTTCCTCTGACGGCGAGGGCATGTCCTCAAAATTAAAGTAAATCCTGCTGAAGATCCACTTATATGTGCTCCCATCATCACTGTACCACCGAATTCTCCTCCGGCACTATCTACCCATTCTGCAACCTAGCAAGGTGAGGTTGTCTGTACGACTGTAAGTATTCAATTGTTTTTTCCAGCATCGCTCCTTTGGTTTTCCTTGAACTTCAGCTGTTCGTTTGTTTTGGTAATATTATCACTGTGGTGTATGGGTTTTGCTCTGTTATTTATTAGAAGCTGAAAAATGGGGAGATATTGTAGTGGTCAGGGAAATTAAGATTAGCCTCAATTTTAGTATCCTGTTTAAATTTTGTTCATTATTGGTTTTAATTTTCTTCGATCAGATTCTTGGATTATGCAACTTTCTTGGACACTACAGTATATGATGAATCTTGGACGCTAGGTGCTGTTCTACATGGCACAAAGCACGAGTCCAGCTATTCTGTACATGCAGGTTAGTTTCGGATAATTATCTTCACACGTGTTCCATGGCAAATAGCCAGAGATGGGATTATTTTTACAAGGTTTTAGATCACACAGTTAAGAGTAAGGTTTTCCCATGTGTTTCTTATATACTGCTGTATATTGATTATCAGATGTATATTGATTATCAGACTACAGAAATGAACTGTACAGACTATTAGTTGTATAATCTTTGACATCCCAACAATATAGTTCTAAAATTCAAAATCCTTTCCATATCCATAACGTGCATGCATTCAATATGAAATCTGAATAGCTTTTGTTTTGACTATGGGCATACATATTATAACTTCTTTCATTCTACAAGAACCCAAATACGAATCGAAACATGGAAGAAGCCTTGCCGCATCCTCTGTCTATGAGTGAACAAAATTAAGAAACCATCAAGATAAGTGGTGGAAAGAGGGGAGGTAAAACACAAATTTATGGCCATCGCAATGATTGCTTGGTAGGAATTGCAGGTTGAAAAATTATTCAGTCTGATGTAGTCCAGTGTAACTGTGCATTTTCTACTGCTGTTTAATTGACCTGACATGTAGGTCTAATAATTAATATGCTAGCAGGTCCTCGACTCGCTGCCCCTGATTTATCTGTTTATGTATTTAACTAGGATACCCATAGAAAATAATTAAGACGATTTAAAGACGATTAGTGTTGTCCATCAATGGATTAGTGTTGTACAGCTACGATAACAACAGATTGATTACTACAAACAAAGAAAAATGTAATTTATGGTGTTTGCGTTCACTCAATATACGGATCAAATACAAGGATATTGGCCTTCGCAAATTCTAAATTGTACTTAAGGAATATCTTGATATACACCTAAGGGCATGTTTGTTGACCCCAAACTTATATAATCTATCTTATAGGGCATGGTACACAAAACTTTTAATAAACCGGTCTAAGGCAGATTATATACTTCATTCCAGATTGAAGTTAAATACTAGCCCGTGTGAATACACGGGTTGACGACTAGTATAAACTAATGTACTACTCTACTAAAATTAAACTAATTAAACTATAAGGTATACTCTACCTAAATGAGCCAACTTATCTAAATTAACTATATTTTTTTGCGAAATACCTAAATTAAGTATATAAATCAATGAGGTACTCTACCTAATTCAAACTAAACTAAACTAATTAAACTAGATAGCTACAATACTTACCTTCGGCCGAGAGCAGACGGTCGGGGGAGGACCGGTAGCTAGGAGGCCCTACCCCGGCAGGCGCAAGGGGCCGGCCGGGGCGAGGGGGAGGCCGCCGGTGGGCGGTGCACAGCCGGACCGGCGGCTGGAGGAGGCGCAGTCGGGGTTGGCAGGGGCACGGGCAGGGGAGGCCCCCGCCGCGGCTGGGGCAGGGCGCACCGGCCGGCGGGTGGCGGACGGCGGGCCGGCGCGGTGCGGAGGACGGCGGGGCGAGGCGGACAGCCGGCGGGGAGGAGGCGGATGGGAGGCGGCGCGCGGGGGAAGGAGGCGGGAGGCAGCAAAGTTGTCAGTGGGAGTGGGTTTGGGCGAGTGTTGTGTGAGTGGTGTCTGCTGTCTGAGGGTTTATGGGCAAACGTTGCCGTGCGCCCAAATCCAGGACGCACGGCAAAGAAAAGAGAAACGGACCGTCTGGCATTTGGGACCTGACCGTCCGCCTCTGCATACTATTTTTAAAAATTCCGTCATAGAAACATATTTATCTATAAGGACCCAACTTCACCAAGGCGGACGGTCCGCCTAACAAATGTTGCCTAGAACCCCTCAAAACCGTCTCTGGAGAAACGGTCCGCCGAACCGTCCGCCTCAAAGAAAAGGAGAGGCGCACTGTCCGCCCAGCCACGCGCCGACCGTCCGCCCCCGGCCGACCGTCCGCCCTCTTTAGGCGGACCGTCCGCCTAACAAAAACGACTGACGCGTCGTCCACCTAATCAGCGGCCGACCGTCCAGCCACTTTCGGCAGACCGTCCGCCTAACATGAATCAGGACATGTTCCTTTCTATTTCTCTATATCTTTCATTCTACTTTTCCCAACCAAAGTTAGCTCTCTTGCGTGGAATGCAACTAGTTGAGCAAAGTGGCACTAGCGAGTCGTCATGCAAATGAAATCAAACTTTTAACATTGGATAGATGACCTCAAAATTCATTGTGTAGAAAAAAACTCCCCCTACATATGTGCATATAATTTCAATTTGTTTTCCCACATATCTGTAGATAGAAAATTTTGACAGAGTTTCCCCTACAAAAAAGGTAACCGAGACTACACAAGATATATATATATATATATTGAAGCATATAAAGAATATCAGCAATTTAGAATCAGCTTCCAAAAGCTATAAGTACTTGAATATTAAAAACATAACCAACATAGTAGTTCAAACACAAGGTCAAGTTCCACACACAAATGTAGAGTACTGCAAATATTACAAGCTACACTCGTAGTTCATGCAATGTTTATGAAATGCAAAAAGAATTTAAATGCTAATGCAAGACTCCATGATCTCCATGATCCAGAGCTTCCATTGACTTCAAGATTCTTCGTTCAAGGCACTCTGAGCTTCTTCTCCCCGCTTGTCATCTTGAGGCGACGGAGGTAAATATGGTGGGTGTGGCAGGAACTCATGTGGTGGCACAGGAGCTGGGAAGTAGGAGTAGAAGTGATCTCGGAAAGCATCAAAATCATCCTGAAGCTGCTTCTGTTTGTTTGCTAAGCGCTCATGGTCATCAAATGTGGTCAAGCCATCAAAGCGCTCATTCAATGCAGAGATGCCTGCATTAATACCTTGTTGCATGTTCTGAAGGTTTGTGTTCATCTGCTGTCCATATGCCTCAAAGTGAGAGTCAAATCTCGTCTGTATCTGCTTAAATTGAGTGTCAATGGACTGCTGCATAGAGGCAAAGTAGGGATCAAAGTATCCTTCAGGAGGTACCCACTGTGACTGTTGTGGTGGTGGTGGAGGAGGTGGCATAGCCTGTGCACCCCCGGCACCCTCAGGTGCACCTTCTTCAGGTGCGTCTTGTTGTGCATTTTCCATTGGTGCAGCTTGCTCTGGATTTCCTAATGCTTCATTGGCATCACCAGACAGATAAGGTGTCAACTCTCTCCCAAGGAAGGTTCTGTCATTCTTGAACGGTCTATAGGGATCATGCGACACATCACAAGGGCCCTTGAACTTTGTCTTGGAGAGAATGAGAGACATGATATATGGAGCAAAATATAGATTGATCTCAAAGTTAATCTTTTTGTCTTTGATTTGCCACATGATAAGATTGACCACATCCATCTTTTCATCATCCATGACATGCTGCACAAAGTTAGGTGCCCATCCAGTGAATTTTTCCTTATATCCACTCTTAGGAAGAACAGTGACTCGGGCAATCTTATTTAGGATAGCTGGATGATGCCTCAATCCTGTGGTGGTCTTGTATACTCTATCAATCCCAGTTCTATTTGGCTCATAAAACCGAGTAATATTATGCAAATCCAAAAATAACTCATCTACTACATCAAAGCTTTCAACTGGGTCAGTGATGAGGTCATAGTTCAGCTCATTTGCAGCAGCAAACTCAGCAAAAGTGACTCAGCAAAAGTGGCATCATATTTCCTTTTGCCTGTCATCCACTCAAGCCTTTTCTGTTCCATGTCCACCTCAACAGTAGCATAGAACTGTCGGATGATCGTATCATTCCAATAACATTTGTACTCAAGAAAGTCCCTTAAACCCACATTCTGAAGCTTTGGCACCAACCAATCATCAATGGTTGATCAGCCATATAATATAAATCAATCCACTGGTGCTTGAAGACCTTTTTCTTCAGCATATGACCATAAAAAGCATCCTCTTGCACTTGAGTATGAAAGAACAGGTTTGCAGTGTCACGGACCAAGTCATATTGATATGGAGCTCTAGCATCTGCATAGTTGGTGGGGTTCCATTGCCTCCCTCCATGCTGAACACTCAAATCAATCAATTCATCTTCACTTTCTTCTATCTCAACCTCACTATCAGTTTGTATATGCTCAGATTCACTTGCCACATACTCATCATCAGACTCATCAACCCTTCGCCTTTTTGACGAACTAGCCTTTGATGGTTTCTGAGCCTTGGTCTTGTAACGGCCACCTCTCTTAAGAACAAATCATATGTGTTAGCATTTACATGTGTATATATAGTTGTGAGAAAACCAAAAAAGAATAAAAACCACTCTTTTTAGTCATATAATTTAGAACTTAAATTAGAACCAAACAAGAAAACGATACAACAATACATGTGTATAAATTATTTTTACATTTTGGTCATATAATTTAGAACTTAAACTGTTCTCAATAATTAAATTGAAGACAGTAAAAGTGATGTATGGCTTAATCTAGCCGTAACAGCAACATCAACAAATAGTGCCTATCCTTTTTTTAAGAATACAAACCACTATTTAGTTCTTCTACAAGGCACCACAAAATATACTTTTGGTTAAGTGTGGTTGTCGACTTTTCTAAATTGGTTTTCACTAGGTTGGGTTGTTTAAATGCTTTTCTAGTTAAGTCAAAAGTTTAAAGGTGTGTACTAGAATCTTCTCCCACCGATACGTGCATATCTATTTGCTCTAGAATTTACATCAACATTGTTACTAAATTTATCAGCTTTGCTCTCGGATTTGTCCCAAATTGCTCCTAAATTAGCATCAAATTTAAGTGCATTATTTTCATCCTATTCATTCTCTAGTACTTCCCATGAAAATCTGAACAACTATCTTGACTCTCTTTTGTTTATTTTTCTTTCTAATTTTTTTCTCAAGTTACTTCAGTTTTAATTGAACTAAGATGTTCTGCCTCTGTCTTAAGAAAAAAAATTTTAGACATTTCATCATTAATTTGTCTATATTTGAGGCACATACCATGAATTTTCGATCTCTTTATTCAACCAAAAAAACTTCGCCTAATCACTAGCATATAATCCTTATGACTATACTAATTCATTTCCATAACCATTTGTAAGAATCCATGGACGAGATCAAAATCCTCAAATCAAACCCTAACCTAGTTCATGATAGAAATCCAAGAGAAAACGTTGAGAAATCAATGAATTACCGAGAGGACATGATGGAGGAGTGCGCGCGGTGTCCGGGGATGAGCCCTGATCGGCCTGGGGATGCGCCAAATCCTCCCTTTTGAGATGGTCCTTGTCTTCTTTGGAGGAGCACGTGAGAAGAAGAGAGGGGGGCCGGCGGTTGAAAGTGAGAGGAAGAGAGGAAGGCGTCGTGCGAGTGGAGGAAGAGAGGGGGCGGCGGATGAAAGTGAGAGGACGGCAGCGCCGCGAGTCAAGGAAGAGGCAGGGGCGGCGGTTGAAAGTGAGGGGAAGAGGGGGTGGGGGCGCATGCACGGGCGGACGGTCGGCCACGCAAGGGCGGACGGGCCGCCTTCGTATCTCAAAGGATGAAATATATGTATTTTCAAGGCGGACCGTCCGCCTAATAAATGTTGTCTAGAACCCCTCAAAACCATCTCTGGAGAAACGGTCCGCCGAACCGTCCGCCTCAAAGAAAAGGAGAGGCGCACCGTCCGCCCAGCCACGCGCCGACCGTTCGCCCCCGGCCGACCATCCGCCCTCTTTAGGCGGACCGTCCGCCTAACAAAAACGACTGACGCGCCGTCCACCTAATCAGCGGCCGACCGTCCGGCCACTTTCGGCAGACCGTCCGCCTAACATGAATCAGGACATGTTCCTTTCTATTTCTCTCTATCTTTCATTCCACTTTTCTCAACCAAAATTACCTCTGATGCATACAATGCAAATGGCACTAGAGAGTCGTCATGCAAATAAAATTGACAGCTCTTGATAGTTCGGCCATCTACCCTATCAATCCGGTCAAAAATACATCTCTAGACATCTCACGACCAGTAAACGAAAACCCTATCTTTTACATTTTCCTTTAGCTTCCTTTAGGTTAAATATTCATAATCATTACTCAGTTGACCTTTGAAGCTCAACTTATCACCAGAACTAACCTCAATGAAATTGGTAGTCGAAGATAATTGTCATTAATTACCAAAACACAACTTAGGGTACATAAGTTCAAATACATTGCTTAATACTTAACAAATACAATAAGTTCAAATACATAGAATTAAAAGGGTACATAAGTTCAAATACAACACAAGTTCACAGCATGCACAAGTTCACATCTCAAGTTCACAACATGCACAAGTTCAAATCTAAAATTCACAACACAAGTTCACAACTTAAGTTCACAACCAAAGTCGCGGCGTCTCCGGTGTACTTTTATTGAGTACGTGCCCGTCCAGTGTCTCCTGATCCATGGATTTAGCTGTTAAGGAGATGTGTTAGCAAAGAGACAGCTGAAATAACGTTTTAATTAATTCGACACTTGTATACATAAGGATTGAAGTTCAACGAATTGTGCCCTTCAATGCAACAACTTTTACCGTTCATTGGAGAGACGTGACGTTATCTCCTCATATGGTGTCTCTGGTATTTCGGTGGCACTATCGGACAATGTCAGCAAACTATCGTTTGAAGAATCGACGGGTGCTTCCGAAATCGTGGATGAATCGACGGGTTCTTCCGGTTCCTCAATTAAGTAACCTGATGCATGAGGATCCGCATGAGGTAGTGCATGCAGTTTTTGGAGTGTCTAGGTGGTCGGCGTTCTATAGTAAGAGTGACAATGGTTAGAGTGAACAATGTAACATTATCAAAGCAAAGTTCTGTTCTAAATGCAGTTACCGTTGGGCATCACTGCCTCTATTTCACTCGACGTAGCTGGAACTACATCAATCCAAATTGGCCATATGTTCAGTATGGAAAAAGCATTTGATGGCCCTGCTCTGTGGATGCCTACACTTGCATCCTTAGGTATGCGTGATGGGGATGCATATGTTAACATGGAGAATGCGAGATCGTCCCTGTTAATACGGACTTGGCAAACTTCGCATATGTTCCTGAAGATTCTAGGTATTAGGTCAATCCTTCCCCAAAAGAGTGGTGGCATTCCGGTTACGACAAGCTTCAGTGGTTCTGGTGGTTGGTAAGCAGGCATCTCTTCTTGGGTTGCTTGCTCTAACCTGTAGCTAGGAATTGTGGCATCAATGTTTACTTCGCTGGAACCATACCCGGGCATCAATGGTAAGATCGCAAGCCGATGTTGTCCAACTTCAAGGGTCCCATTTCTCAAGATCTTACTGGTATCCGCAAAATTGTTGGTTCCCACCACATAATCACAAATGTACCTCGAGATCTGGCGTATGGCAACATTCACCTCCGTTTGCTGCTGTAATGCCTCCATTATCTGCCCGTGAGTGATATCCATGAGAACATGTGGAGATCTAGGCCTCACTAGGACTACGAGGCCAGTAATAGCTGCATCACTGTAGTTGACCTCAGTGTCCTCAAAGATCACGAGGTTTTTACGGTAGAATGTAGCCATGTTGCTCCGATTCAGCTCCGAGGGCCTCTTCGCCTGCAAAATAAGATTGATGTGTTACTATAATAAAATCTTCATGATTGTTTTGTAAAAAGAATAAAATAACAAATGTTGTCATTTGAGACAATGAAATTTGTCACGCCTTGCTGGTTTGAAGAACCCGAGGTGGAGGAAGACAGCGGGAACCCGACGGTGCTTAAGAGTGTCAATTAACTCCTGAAAAAAATAAACATAAGAGTGTCAATTAAAAATTTTGGAGCCACACAAAAAATTTATTCTCGCCAAAGGGCGGAGAGATTGTTAGCGGTGAGGCCAAGCTGATTGACTAGTGGTCAGCTTGGGTGCAAGACTAAACAGGTTAGATTTATTTAATTAAGTTAGCCATAGTTTGTATTGTAGGATTAACTCTCAAATAAAGCCAAACGAAAAACCAAATCACTCGTGCATGGATGATTTAAAATTTTAAATGCACAACTTTTAATTACTATCTTTAGAATTTATGAAAATGAATTGAGGGTTGACCTTAAATTTGACCGGGTTTTTATATGATCCACGCAATCAAACAAAAAGTTTTAAATTTTTAGAATACTCATTACAATTTAAACAACTCAAAAATTGTTAACATACATTTCTATACATTACAAATTTTATATCTAAAATTTCTATAATTGATAACTAAGATCTAAATTTGATCTAACGTCACTAATTCATCACTAATTCTATACTAAATTACAGAAATCGATAGGAGGTCGAGAGAGCACTCACAAGGGATGGATCGGGGCCTGATGCGGCTGCAACAATGGGTACTCCTCGTCCTTCTCCTCCGGATGCGGCTGCCTCCGTGTCCTCCCGCTTCTCCTTCCTCTCCCCCTTCAGATGCGCCGGCGGGCAAAAGCCGTACGGCGTGGCAGCGCCGGTGGGGCAGGGGACGGCGGGCGGGCGGTGAGGCGGGGCAGTGCTAGCGGGGCGGCGAGGCGGCGAGCGGGCGGCGAGGCGTGGCAGTGCCGGCGGGGCAGTGAGGCGAGACGGCAAGCGGGCGGGGAGGCGGCGAGGCGAGACGGCGGGCGGGGAAGCGGCGAGGCGACACGGCGGGGAGGCGGCGTCAGTGCGGGGGTGGTGTGCGCGCGAGTGGTGTCTGTGGTGTGGCCGAGTGGTGTCTGTGGTGTGGCCGAGTGGATAAGGGTCAGCTGACAGGCGTTAAGGGGGACGTAGCGTTTGCCGTGTGCTCAACGCCGGGCACACGGCAAACAACCAGCTTTGCCGTGCGCTTCGTGTTTGCCGTGTGTCTGGTCAAGGGCACACGGCAACATGTACGCGTTGTCGTGTGGTTTTAGTTTGTCGTGTGCCCACACGACAAACGTACAGCTTTGCCGTGTGCCCGTGTTTTGGCGCACGGCAAACGTAGGAGCACACGGCAAACGACGTTTTCCCGTAGTGCTCTTACAGCCTCACCGTCTCACGCCTGCAACGTACAGCAACCTACTAGTATCTTCCTTCATTTGCACCTCTGCAGGCTCTCACTCTCGCCAGTTGGCGTCTGTTTGCTCTCTCTCGCTGTCGTTTTGAGACGCATAGGTTAGACAATTAAGGTATTCAGAAGAAACTATATATATGCATGGGCGTGAAAGTAGGATTGAACGGAGGGTGAAAAGGCACCGGATGATTTGGTGATGAATTGTTACTACAAAAAATTGAATCCGATACTATACGAATACAGTAGAAAAATTGATGAACTATATATTACGTGGAGGAGATCACGGGCACGGCCACTTCACGAGTAGAGTTCTGTCTCATGTCGGATAGCTGCACCAAGAGTGAACACCGTGTTTGAGATCCGCTAGCTGGACGATGCGGAGCGAGGAAGTGCAACGCTATCGATCTGCTCGGTTCTGAGATCGGAGATGGAGGTTGATCAGAGCTGTACCTTCTTGGATGGATGGGCCGGGCCGTATGAATGAAGTTGTGATGCCGCGATCGTCAAAACACAGGCACAGCTGGCCGTCGTCCGCTTCTTCCGCTGGATCGCCGCATGCTTTTATGATGGCCGCCATCCGCTGCCTTCCACTGGATCGCCGCACGCGACACCGACACCGCTGGGCTCCGTCCGCTGCCATCTGGTGGATCGCCGCATGCACCTCTGCCCGCTGCACACACGATGGCAAGAAGAAGAAGAACGTCGGCAAGCAACGAGTTGACCATACTCTATCTAGTTGCCGCTGCTGACCGCAAGGGCGCAAAGAGACCCGCAAAGGAATTCAGTGACGCTGTGGTTCAACCTTGGAGCGAACCATAATCGACAATCTGAAGACAAGGAAGCATAGCCGCTCGCGTCGCTCCTCGCGGGCGACTCGGGCGGACCCTGCACCGCTTCCCCGACGGCTGGCTCGGGCCTGGGGCGTCGCCGCCTCCCCGGCGGCTGGTGCCGCGGCCACTGCGTCGCCAGCCTCCAGGCGGCTGGATCCACAGCAGGCGGGCGCTGCCGCCTCCCCGGCGGCTAGATCTGGGACCGGCGGGCGCCGTCGCCTTCAGACAGCTGGATCCGCGGCACGATGCACCGCCGCCTCCCCGACGGCGCTCCAGGGCCGGCGGGCGCCGTCACCCTCCCAACGGCCGGATCCGTTGCCGGCGGGCGCCACCGCCCTCCCAGCAGCCGGATCCACGGCCGGCGGGAGCTGCCGTCTCCCCGGTTGCCAGACTTGGGCCGATGGGCGCCGCTGCCTTCTGGCCTTCGCGGCTTCGCCAACGCCTTGGTGCTGCCCATTCACCCGTGCTGCTAGCTTTAAGTTGTGATAGTTGTGGTCGTTCTGTTGCGCTCCTTCTACTTGGTCGTGAAAATCGTTGCTGTCTTTGCCTGCGGATGTCCCTCGTCATCGTCGTCACCATGGTTGCTCACTGCCATGCCATTGATCTGAGTCTCAGCCTTCCCTCGGCAGTGTGCGGCGTGGGGTTGGGTTTGGGGGCGCTAGCGAAAGCTACGGCCGGTGCTCATCGGAGCCGGCAGCGGCTACGTTCTTGAACATAGTTACCCCGTTGGGGGCGTTGTCGTGGCTACAAACCATTCCCTTTTGGTTTTGCTAGGTGAAAATTTAGACTGCCCTTTGTGGATAGTCGGACGATGACGGCGCCAGCGTCGCGCCCTTTCTGAAGGCATCGTCTTGCATAACCCTCTCGCTCCACCGCCTCCTTCGTTCGGATTGCTGATCAGTCGGTGATGTGTGTACTCATGGTGCCTTTATCTCCCGTAGGTCTCGGTCGTGTTTGTTTTCCTTAGGTCGGTTCTTGTTATGTTAGGGTGGTTGTTGGGGTATGGAACCCCAGTACCCGTAGAGAAACCACTCGAAGTAAGGAAATAAGAAGTCGGACTCCTACTAGGACTCTACTCTGTAATCCTACTAGGACTCCAACATTGTAACCGACTAGTTTCCCGCCCCCTGGGATATATAAAGGAGGGCAGGAGTGCCTAGATCGGTAGGCCAAGTCTCTCAACAAAGAGACACACATCACGACATTACGCAATACAAACCATCACATCTTCGCCAGCTTCCATGCTCGGGGGCTGGACGCTAAAATTACAACTCGGTTCGCCATCAGGCTCACCTAGTTGCCTTTTTCCAGCATCTTCGAGTCGCCAAGTACCAATGATGGGGCCACGACCACATTGGCACTTGACTCCTGTTTCTGGGGACATCGCGGCGTGACAAGTCAACCACGACCTCCTCTGTTTGTTGCTCTACTGATGGTGGCTATTTCGACTATATACTACTCAACGCATCTCCACTGGCTCCTATGCTCGGGGGCTGGGTGCAAGAAAAGCACTCGATTGACAAGATTTGAAGGAGGATTTGCAACCTGAATTAAGAGGCCTTCGGTATTTTGGGAAAAGAATATCGGCTTAACCATTATTCTGGGAGACGTCCTGGGATAAGCGGGTTATTCTGATTTTCCTTAGAACAAGATTCGAGGTGACCTTTATTTCTGGACGCAAATTACTACTCGGATGATGATCTCCAAGATGATTCAATGAACACTAAGCTTGCTAGACCCTTGAATTGGTTATTCTAAATCATTTCAAGGCTCGGGGGCTGATATGCTAATACAAAGACTGCTGATTTTTTTCAAGACGAAGAATGAAGATTCAAATCAAGACCCTCGGCTCGATTCTAAGATTCAAACCAAGGCTCGGGGGCTACTTGATATCAAGTGCAATTTTTTCAAATTGCACATTTCAAGACAAGACGAAGATTTAAGATTCTGTGGACCCTTAGCCTGATTCGTCGACTCAACCTAAGGCTCGGGGGCTACTCCATATGGAGTGCGACTTTCGCCGCACCCCATATTGAATATTGAATACTACAAGTTGATCAATATTTACAGGGCATGAGCACCTCACAGCCTCGTGTCAACCAAGGACTTTCCAAGATCGACAAGACGAGTACTCAAAGAACTAGCAGAAGCTCAAAAAAGTACTCGAAGCACTCAAGAAAGTACTCGATAGACTTGACAAGTACTCGGTTGATAGCAAGAACTTGGCAATGAAGCGCTCGGGGGCTTGTTGGGTATGGAACCCCAGTACCCGTAGAGAAACCACTCGAAATAAGGAAATAAGAAGTCGGACTCCTACTAGGACTCTACTCTGTAATCCTACTAGGACTCCAACATTGTAACCGACTAGTTCCCCGCCCCCTGGGATATATAAAGGAGGGCAGGAGTGCCTAGATCGGTAGGCCAAGTCTCTCAACAGAGAGACACACATCACAACATTACGCAATACAAACCACCAAACAGGACGTAGGGTATTACGCTATCTCAGCGGCCCGAACCTGTCTAAATCTTGTGTTGTGTAGCCATTGCGTTCCTGATCTCGACGAAACCCCACCTGAAATCTACTACCTCGGGGTATCCCTCGGTAGGATCGATGGTAGAACACCGACGTGTGATTTCTTTTCCTGTCTTTTGTTGATGTAATTTGACACTTTGGGGGTTCTCCTAAAGCTGCTTGTTTGTAACAACTCTCTTCCGCTTAATGAAAAACGTGCTATGCACGTCTAAAAAAAAGGAATTCAGTGACGCTTTTGAAAAGAAATGGAACTCCTTCCATGAATGGCCGGCCAAGCACCTCTTCAAGGATTGCGCTTTGCTGAGGAATAAGTTCCAGAAGCTCGACGACAAGAACCCTCAACCAAAGAAGCCGGTTCAGAACAACGCCGACCCAGGTCAAGAGCAGGAACCCGAATTCCCTCACCCCGACATGGTCCTCATGATATTCCTAGGGCCTGCAATCCTCGGGAATAAACGACAGGCCAAGAAGGCTTATCATGATGTCTTCTCCATCAAGCCCGCCGTGCCCACTTTCTTGAAGTGGTATGAGTCGACAATCACTTACGATCGGACTGATTATCCGGATCATGTGCTGCAACCGGGTCAGTACCCGCTTGTGGTCGATCCGATCGTCGGATGGAAGCATCTCAGCAAAGTTTTGATGGATGGAGGCAGCGGTCTCAACATCATCTATGCTGAGACACTCGACAACATGGGCATTGACCGCTCACGCATCATTGTGTAGTTGTCTTCAGCCGTTTTTTGTTCAGTGCACTCGATGTGCCTTTACTCTGAAGTAATTTATTGTTGAATCGATCTACATTTTTTTTTCAAATAAAGGGATATTGCATTCTTCTCATTTTAATTCTACTTGTGCAAGTGCTGATTTGCTTTCTTCTTGTGACAAGTACCGTTCAAGAGGGGAATTTCTGTCTCTTTGGTTTGTGGCCTTCTAAAAATAACTATGTAAGTTTCGTTTCTATTATTGATTGCCTCATGTTCCATTATGACTACGTCATAACAGTATGCATACCTGTTTGCATATAGTTATTTTGTAAATGTGATGTGTACCTTGTTTTAATCTGGGTCACTTATGCCAAATCGTTGTAGTATCCCTAATAATAATGTAATGGTTTCCCTTAAAGGGATTTGTGTAGTACAAGTAGCCCTTTATAGTTGACACAAAGAAACAATTGAACGTGCATATTGATGCTTTGTGCCTACGTTGCCTACAAATAACTACAAAGTCTTAATTTAGTTTCTTTTATTCCGATAATAATTTGCAATCACCTGTGCAGTGTTCCGTTCAGTGATTGGTGTCGAATGATTATCCTCCGTGACTGAGCTTCAGCCCGGGACTTGGTACAAATACTTCACGCCCTCTAGCTTGTTCATGCTTCTAATTATTGATACAACATTGTTGTGCTATAGTGAAGATATCCATTATTGCAATTTCCTTACACTACTACATGGTGGCTGACAAGCTGTTTGCTCTTTGTTTTTCCCCTTGCAATTTGCACTATATTGCTTGTTCTCTCTTGCTGTTCATTTTTATCCTTTGCCTGTCCTTACAGTTTTTTCCCAACTAATACTCTCAATGCAAAAGGGATATTTGAATTTGATTTACAGCTGAATTTTTCTTTTCCCTTCCTATTCCTGGTTTTTGTTTTCCTTTCCTCTTCCATCCTCTTCTTTTTCTTCTTTCTCCTAGCTCCCTCCTAGATCCATTACACAGATAGTGTTGGAGGCAAGGATGTTTATTTTTGGTACTTACTATATTTCTCTACTTCAAGCTGTGGCGGTTCGATGCTCACAGCCTTATGCATCGTTCATATGTGCAGTTCCTGAAGATGGGTCTGTGCTCTATGGAGTGGAGATAGAACTACCATAGTTACAGCTTCCTTCTCTCCATCTATCACAATACAGTATGCAAGCAGGCATGATTAAACATCAAAGGCAAACAAGTCGCTCAGGATGGTCAAACAAAGTATGCCAACCTCTATCTTATTCTTCTTTCAAACCAAATACATTCAGTGTCAAATTAATGCTGCACAATTCATATTTTCTACACCTTTTAATCACGTCTTCTTAATTCTCATCTATTTTTTCACTCACATCTGTACTATACGCTGCCAACAACATTTTTAATCACACAATTCCATCCAACGAATTTAAATCATTAACAGAATGACTTATTAATACAATAAACTTTTTACTAGCACTAAATAACTCCACAAACAATATGTTTCCCCACTAGAATTTACATATACGAAATACTAACATATATAGTAACTCCCGTCTTCTTTCCTCAGGCCCCCACTGTTGTTCACATTGACAGGAAGCTCATCTTCAGTAAAGAAGAGTTGCAATTCATGGTTCAACAGGAGGAAGCATTGCCCATCCAACAGAATGGCTATTTAGGGAGAATTCAGGTTAGTGGCATTCAAAATAGCGAAACAATGCAACGAGAAAACAAAGTCTTTTATAGTAAATTTATAACCACTCCAGAAGAAGCACTCAACTTCCTTAAAACAAACAAAAATAGTTATCCTTGATGACTTAAAATCATCCTACCCCGAGAAAATAAACGCACAACTTTTCCTATGTAAAACATGTCTATCATTTACTGAAGAAAATGAATTAGACTTAAAATACAAGAAGCTAGCGTTAATTATGCATACTGCTTGTGAGGACAGCTCCAACATATTGTCAGTATCAACCACTCACTACAAAGGAGAATCAGATGGCCAGAAAAACATCAACAAATCCACTGGACAAGCTTGTCCATTCTCTGACTCAAATGCATCAGACCGTCGACGACTTCTATGGACACGAACCATGGGCAAAAAATAGTGAAAGCCTACAAGGTCTGTGACCAGAGCTTAGCATCTAGCAAACTTAACGTTACTTCTGTGAATCAAATACATGTATATTTATGTATCCCTACTTATATGTAAAACTTTTTATACAAATATACTCCTTGTAAATTGTAATAGATTATGTTAGCTACGTAACATGGTAAAACCATTTATCTTGTGCAACGGCCCCCAGTTTTAAAGATGAGGGGGGGAAACCGAACTCAGACAATAGTTGAGGGGTCAGAAGGACTTTTTCCTTCTTTATTTTCCCTCGGGCCCAGCCCGGCTTTCGTAACTTGTGAACTCAAGCCTTTTGATCTAGTGGGCTACATTTTGAGGCCCACCCCACGCCCCACGTGGGAGAAAGACTTCCACCACCACGGCGGCCCGGCGGCGGACAGATCAGAAAAGACGCGACTCCGTTCCCGTTCCGCCTTCCACTACCGCATCTCTGTTGGTCTCCCACGGGCCACGGGGATTTGGATCGATTCTGCTTTCCTTTCGTTTGTGTAAGTATAAAACTCTGATCGTTGGGTGTTGGATTGCCCCTTTTTTTTGTCAGGGTCGAATTGCCTGCTAATCTTCATATTAGGTTTTTCTTCTTCGCTTTCGAGGGAACAACAATCTGCTGTGAGGAGGCAGGCCAGAAATTTTTCGACGATCCAGAAGGCTCCCCCCTTATCAAGATGGCCGGCCGCTTTTTGTTCCAGAAAATCTCCTCCCGGATCTCTTCCAGGAGCCTGTTCTGGGTCGGGGCTGACATCGCCGCTCCGGTCTCCCGTGTCTCGGTACGTAAAAATATATTTTTTTTTGACGGGAGAGGGGATCCAGTGATCCACCGCCGGCGGGGAACGGCCGCGGGGCAGGACAGGCGGTGGCGGTGCAGCGGGTGAAATTATCCCCTCGAGATTCCCTGAAATTTCTGGGTTTATTTAATTGCCTTCACGCTTCGTTGCTGAAATTGCTCATCTCTCCTTTTAATCGCTTCTAGTGTCTTTCTTGTTTAGGAACTCACCAAAGTTCTTAGATTGTCCTCCATCTCTGCTATCACCCTTTCAGGAAGGCGGCATTGGAACCCTTGGTAGTTCTTTCCATGGATCTGCTGCACATCCTAGCACGCAAATTCACAGTAACGGTGTGATTCATCACTATGTAAGTTGATATCTCTCTTCGTTGCTGAAAATTCTCTTATTCCCTTGAAAGTTGCTGAAATTTCTCATTTTTTGGAAGACATGATTTATATTTTGCATCTTGTTATGGCTCCCCTCAGGAAGGTAGAATTGGTACCCTCAGCAATGTTCTACGTGGAGCACCTGTGCGGCCTTCGACCGCCACTCCTGGTAACTCTGAGGTTCATGGCTATGTAAGTTGTAGCTTCTAATTTCGTGCCCTCTGTATGCTTCTTGTGACTGCAGAAGTGGTGTGATTTGAGCACAATATGGATCAGTGATGCATGTTTTAACCTTTTTTTTTACTCGGTTTAATCTCTAACTGCTTATATACATGGCACGAAAAATGATTGCTAGGCAAGGTTACTATTGCGATATTATTACACACACAAATATTGTCAATCTTCTTGCAATACCCCACAAAGGAAAATAGACATTTGCATAGTAATATGCACAAGTTACTATGCAAGATTACTATGTGGAAGAATAATGGTGCTCTTGCTTTAAGTTAATGTGACAAGGTTGTGCATAAATATTGGTAAAAATTTGTGTAGCAATGTTACATCACTATTGTTTTTATCTTGTATTGGGAAGTTAATGTATTTGCCGAGTTCACTTCTGACTTCTGGTCCTGGTTAATGCAGGCTGCAAGGTACTTCAACACACTGCCATGGACGTGTCCTGCTGCAAAAACAAGCAGCCCAACAAATGGCATGGCCTCAGTTGTTGCCCATCGTGCCAAGCCAGCATTTGTGGATTCTGCTGGAGTTAAGCCAACTTTTTCATCCAATTCGCCCACCAAGGACACTGTTACTCGGGAAGCTAAGCGAGCTCACTTCGATGCTGAATTTGAAGCCAAAATGTCAACCTTTGAGTATCGATCTGCCTCTGATGCTGAACTGGAAGCTGAAAAGAAAGCTATCAGAGATGACTTTAAAGCTTGGAAAACTAAATTGGACAAGTAAGTCTCCTGATCATTCACTATGGGTAAACCATGCCTCCACTTTTTATTAATGTTGCTTTGTACTTAATGCACTCCAGCATGTTCTGTCATCAAAGCTGCTCACTTCAGCACGCTTTTGTTGTTTATTATAAGGTTAGGTCAAATGGAAAATCTTATACATCTACATTATACGATATTGACATAATTCCTGTTTAGGAAAAAAAAAATGCAAACATTTGTAATGGGGCAGTGCTTGGTCATATGCATTATAAAGGCATTAAATGACACATTTTAGTTCCTGGCAATAATTATTTGAATACCATCAACACAAGTACGCTGTATGCCACTGTGGCCCCCTAACAGGGCTGATTTGTCATGAACATGTAGCTTGAATTATGGATCGTCATATTATGGAAATTAAAGCCATTGTAAAAACATTAACCAGCACATAGAATAAGATTATTCAGATTGATTTTTGTAGGTTTGTTATTCATTTTATCATATTTGTTTGTGATGTGCAGGGATGTTGCTGATTTTAGATCATTTGTGACACGTCTTGTGCTGGTTTGGATCTTTGTTAGCATTAGTTTTGTAGTTAAAACTAACCGCCGGTCCTATGGCGAAGGGAAAAGCGCTGAAATAGCTGCAAGTGACAATGTTCAGGATCCCAGAGCATCATGAAATTTTAGCCAAGTACTAGTATCAGGCAGCTGTGGGGTTGCCTTAGTTTGTATCTATTCAAGAATCTTTGGCTTATGCTACAGACATTAAACACATTTTGTAGTTTAACATGGAATGATTGTGTGCGATGTTTAAAATTATTAAGATTTTATGATTTCAGGAAAAATAATGCAAATGTTTTCTCCTCGAATTCAGTATCTATAATTTAAGTATTGGAGAACTGTAAATCACACGAAATTTTGACGACGTTGAGGATTGGCATAATGATCCAGGTTGTGAACCTTCATATTGCTTCATGTTGTTGAATCAGGTCATTAACTGATGCATATTTGATGTTACCTTTCTGCTATGGAATCAGACAAAACCACCCCCACAAGGCCTCAGTAAAATGTGAGCAACCTAGAATTAGATGCTCGATGGTCTCAACTCCACCTTCTGGCCACATAGTGCGCAGTCCGCATGATCTTGCATGTAATGCCTTCTAAACCGATCAGAAGTCAAGCATCTACAATGAAATACTAGCCAAATGAATAATTTAGCTTTGGTCGCATAGGGTCTTAGATCCTGCGAATGGCGTGTTTGAAAGCATGGTACGCCGAGGCTGTGGAGTACTGCTGGTCGGGCGTCCATTTCTAAAGGCGCACACCAAACGCCGCGGCCCCCATCCCTCTTCCATCCAAACCCTAACCCCAGGCCATCCAGCTCACTATCTTCCACCCCAAAAGGTCGACGACCTCCTCACCATCAATGTTAGCGTATATAGGTATATTAGGCAACTCCGGATATTGTTAGTTTAGGATTGATGTAATCCCGGGATAACCTTCCTTATCTCAAGGAGAGGCTACTTGTCCTCCAAGCCATGTACTCTCATATATACCGCCCAAGGGGCTCAATGCAATAGATCGACCACATTATACATATCCTACAATCAACATGGTATCAGAGGGTCATGATCTGACCCAGGCTTCCGGTGTAGCCGCTGTCGCGTCACCCCGGGGAGATCGATCTCCGCCGGGGGCCGCGCCCTCGTAGGATGCGCCGCAGATCCATCTCATCCGTCGTGTCGTGCGTCGTCTTCAAGCAACAGCAGAGGGACTCACCTCCATGGTTGATTGGATCTCGTCGGTCTGCCTCTGTCCTCCTACGCCGCCGCCTTCAAGCACACGACTGAAGAGGACGCTCGTGGGTCGCCAGGCCACCGCGCCTGTGGAAGACGTCGAGGTCGAGCCGGGCCGCCGCGTCGGCTGCTGCCGTCACTATGCCTGCCGCTGCCGTCGCCACGCCTCGCACGACGTGGCGCTCTCGCCGACATCCTATCGTCGGGACGGGATGCATCGAGGCCACCATGCCTCGCCCCTCCGCCTCGCCGCCTCATTGTCGTCAATAGTGGGCCGCGGTGCCATGAGGGGCCCACCCTCCCTCGCTGGCCCTCTCCTCCGCGCCGCCACGGAGCCGGAGGCGTTGCTCAGGTCGTGCGTCGCCCACATGACCTCCCTCACCGGGCATGCCTCCTTCTCCTCTGATTTCTCTTTCTTGTGGCTAGACCACGATGGGGAAGAGATAAGGGAGGGGAGGGGAGGGGAAAAAACGGTACCTACACCCGAGGTTGTCCCCGTGACCTCTTGTTACTACTTCTTTTTCCTCGTCAAAGACTGGGTATGCGTCGCCTTTGCCACCATTAAAACTACGTGTTGCTCCTACCCTGCTCATATACTGGCTAGGAGAACTCACGCCAAATTATGACTCCATAGGTGTTGTTTGGTGCAAAATATGACACTTAATGTAGAAATTTTATTTGTAGACACAACAGAATCTGTAGGTGTTGTTTGGTGCAAAATTGACATTAATGTAGAAATTTTATTTGTAGACGTTTCTCGTCCCCTTTCCAACGAGAGACAGTGCCTGTTTCTGAGACCCGAGTCAAAAGTTATGGCCGAAACACGAGACTGCGCTGGTACCCTTACAAGCGGGCAAGGGTTTCACCAGGCCAAACCGAGATCATCTGGGGTCATGCTAGTTGCCTAGTCATTGTCGTTTCTAACACAACAGGTCAAGAGACCCACCCATTTGAGTAGCCCCATGTCCGCGGCATTGCTCACTGTTTACCACCGCCCGTGTCGTCAAAGCTGCAGAGTTAATGCGTTTGAGCCCGACGCGGGATGCCTTATATTTTTTGCAAAAAATTATCTAATGCTCAAATATTCACAATTTCGGTCGTGTGATATAGGATTTCTCGTACCCTTTCCAACGCGACCGACAGTGCCTGTTTCTGAGTCCCGAGTCAAAAGTTATGGTCGAAACACGAGACTGCGCTGGTACCCTTACAAGCGGGCAAGGGTTTCACCAGGCCAAACCGAGATCATCTGGGGTCATGCTAGTTGCCTAGTCGTTGCCGTTTCTGACACAACAGGTCAAGAGACCCACCCATTTGAGTAGCCCCATGTCCGCGGCATTGCTAACTGTTTACCACCGCCCGTGTCGTTAAAGCTGCAGAGTTAATGCGTTTGAGCCCGACGTGGGATGCCTTATTATTTTGAAAAAAAAATCTAATGCTCAAATATTCACGATTTCAGTCGTTTGATATAGGATTTCTCGTCCCCTTTCCAACGCGACCGACAGCGCCTGTTTCTGAGTCCCGAGTCAAAAGTTATGGCCGAAACACGAGACTGCGCTGGTACCCTTACAAGCGGGCAACGGTTTCACCAGGCCAAACCGAGATCATCTGGGGTCATGCTAGTTGCCTAGTCGTTGCCGTTCTGACACAACAGGTCAAGAGACCCACCATTTGAGTAGCCCCATGTCCGCGGCATTGCTCACTGTTTACCACCGCCCGTGTCGTCAAAGCTGCAGAGTTAATGCGTTTGAGCCCGACGCGGGATGCCTTATTATTTTGCAAAAAATTATCTATGCTCAAATATTCAGATTTTGGTCGTGTGATATAGGATTTCTCGTCCCCTTTCCAACACGATCGACTTTCTGAGTCCCGAGTCAAAAGTTATGGCCGAAACACGAGACTGCGCTGGTACCTTACAAGCGGGCAAGGGTTTCACCAGGCCAAACCGAGATCATCTGGGGTCATGCTAGTTGCCTAGTCGTTGCCGTTTCTGACACAACAGGTCAAGAGACCCACCCATTTGAGTAGCCCCATGTCCGCGGCATTGCTAACTGTTTACCACCGCCCGTGTCGTCAAAGCTGCAGAGTTAATGCGTTTGAGCCCGACGCGGGATGCCTTATTATTTTTGCAAAAAATTATCTAATGCTCAAATATTCATGATTTCGGTTGTGTGACATAGGATTTCTCGTCCCCTTTCCAACGCGACCGACAGCGCCTGTTTTTGAGTCTCGAGTCAAAAGTTATGGCCGAAACACGAGACTGCGCTGGTACCCTTACAAGCGGGCAACGGTTTCACCAGGCCAAACCGAGATCATCTGGGGTCATGCTAGTTGCCTAGTCATTGCCGTTCTGACACAACAGTTCAAGAGACCCACCCTTTTGAGTAGCCCCATGTCCGCGGCATTGCTAACTGTTTACCACCGCCCGTGTCGTCAAAGCTGCAGAGTTAATGCGTTTGAGCCCGACGCGGGATGCCTTATTATTTTTGCAAAAAATTATATAATGCTCAAATATTCACGATTTCGGTCGTTTGATATAGGATTTCTCGTCCCCTTTCCAACGCGACCGACAGCGCCTGTTTCTGAGTCCCGAGTCAAAAGTTATGGCCGAAACACGATACTGCGCTGGTACCCTTACAAGCGGGCAACGGTTTCACCAGGCCAAACCGAGATCATCTGGGGTTATGCTAGTTGCCTAGTCATTGCCGTTTCTGACACAACAGGTCAAGATAACCACCCATTTGAGTAGCCCCATGTCCGCGGCATTGCTAACTGTTTACCACCGCCCGTGTCGTCAAAGCTGCAGAGTTAATGCTCGAACGGGGGCCAAGATTACCTCTTTTGGATAATTTCGATTTTGCCACCCCTCGTGGTGCCCATTAGACTTGTCCTTCTGGATTATAAATTTTTCGTTCTTCTGCAGTTCCAACGAGTCTAGAAGGGCCACAATCGGAGTTCTCGAACTCAAGAAGGGCCACATGCAGAAATTGTTGTGCTGTGATTCGAGTGAGACTAGAAGGGTCACGATCTGAGTTGCAAAACTCAACAAGGGTCACCTTTAAAAATCACAATGTTGTGCTACAAACGAGTCCCGAAGGGTTACGATCGTAGTTTCAGAACTCTTGAAGGGTCACCTCTAGAAATAATGATGTTGCGGTTCAAATGAGTCAAGAAGGGCTACGATCGAAGTTTCGAAAATCAAGAAGGGCCACCTTTTGAAATCATGATGCAACACTTTCAACAGACATGCTTTGACCTTGTTCAGGGAGGCTTTAGCTCTGACGTTTGGTCAGCTACCTTGTGTTTGGCTGCCCGATGACTCGGAAAGGCACAAATCTGCTCGAACGGAGGCCAAGATTACCTCTTTTGGATAATTTCGATTTTGCCACCCCTCGTGGTGCCCATCAGACTTGTCCTTATGGATTATAAATTTTTCTTTCTTCTGCAGTTCCAAATAGTCTACAAGGGCCACAATCGGAGTTCTCGAACTCAAGAAGGGCCACATGTAGAAATTGTTATGCTGTGGTTCGAATGAGTCTAGAAGGGTCACGATCTGAGTTGCAAAACTCAACAAGGGTCATCTTTAGAAATCATGATGTTGCGGTGCAAACGAGTCCCGAAGGGTTACGATCGTAGTTCCGGAACTCTTGAAGGGTCACCTCTAGAATTATGATGTTGCGGTTCAAATGAGTCAAGAAGGGTCACGATCGGAGTTTGAAAATCAAGATGGGCCACCATTTGAAATCGTGATGCAACACTTTCTACAGACATGCTTTGACCTTGTTTAGTGAGGCTTTAGCTCTGACGTTTGGTCAGCAACTTTGTGTTTGGCTGCCCGATGACTCGCGAAGGCACAAATCTGCTCGAACGGATGCCGGGATGACCTCTTTGGATAATTTTGATTTTGCCACCCCTCGTAGTGCCCATCAAACTTGTCCTTATGGATTCGAAATTTTTCATTCTTCTGCGGTTCCAACAAGTCTAGAAGGGCCACAATCGGAGTTCTCGAACTCAAGGAGGGCCACATTTGAAAATTGCAATGCTGCGATTCGAACGAGTCTAGAAGGGTCACGATCTGAGTTGCAGAAGTCAAGAAGGGTCACCTCTAGAAATCATGATGCTGCGGTGCAAACGAGTCCCGAACGGCTACGATCGTAGTTCCAGAACTCTTGAAGGGTCACCTCTAGAAATCATGATGTTTACGGTTCAAATGAGTCAAGAAGGGCCACGATCGAAATTTCAAAAATCAAGAAGGGCCACCTTTTGAAATTGTGATGCAACACTTTCTACAGACATGCTTTGACCTTGTTCAGTGAGGCTTTAGCTCTGACGTTTGTTCAGCTACCTTGTGTTTGGCTGCCCGATGACTCCGGAGGCACAAATCTACTCGAACGGAGGCCAAGATGACCTCTTTTGAATAATTTCGATTTTGCCACCCCTCGTGGTGCCCATCAGACTTGTCCTTGTAGATATACAGATTAGTGGGTTAAATTTCTATTATTGAATTTTTTAATTGAGTATTACTTAAAACTCAGTTTATGTAATTCTAAATTTTTAGTTACACAATATCAATCCTTTTTTAATATGCCTTTTAAAAAAACGTTATTGTCATAGTACATCTTGGCTATAAATAAATATAAAAGTCTTATGTATAAAATTGGTATATATGTATGTATATATATAGGTAATATATATATAGGGCGAGGCTAAAACACAACATGGTGAGATCTGTATAGAAAATTTACAGACCCTGCCAGAGTGCTAGTTGCAACTACGGAGCTATATCAGTTGCAACTACGGCACTTGATCAATTGCATCTTAATGGAATTAATTGCAACATATTTGGTTCAGATTTTTTTTTGTTGCGTTAGATCAATTTGGCCCTATCAGAGTACCAGTTACAACCACTAGATTAGACCAATTGCAACTATGGAACTTGGACAATTGCAACTTGACGGAACTAATTGCAACAGATTTGGTCTTTTTATGATCAGATCAATCTGGGAACACTTGGTCTAGACCAATTGCAACTCTGACACTTGACCAATTGCAACTCTGACACTTGATCAATTGCAAATGATTTGGTCACGTTGCAACTGGACACGAACCAATTGCAACTGAACACGACCCAGTTGCAACCCAACGCGCTACGCACGAACCTGTTGCAATTGGGTGCGGCACTGTTGCAACTACGGGTGTGATTGGTTCCCTGCATCCGGCCCATCCAGGCTCACCGCGTGCAGCACACGCGTGATTGGTTGTCTGTACGCCTCTTTGGGCCTGGCCCGTCGGATGCAAAAGGAGCCCCCCGGCCAGGCTCCGGAGAAACGCGGGGGGGTCTTCGTTTCTCCAGAGCCAGACTCGCTCCATGCGGCGGCGCATGCGAGGGCGAGCGCACGGGCGCCAAAAATGGCCGCGCGCGTGCAGGCGCGGGCGAGCGCGGGAAGGACTAGGGTTACCGCCATGCTTTCGCGCCATCTGCCACCTATAAATCCTCACCTCCTCCTCGCCGCGCGCTCGCCATTTTTACCGTCGTTGAGCAGGTGAGGCTCTCCCTCCCCACACCGATTTCCTTCTCTCCTTTCATCTTCACCCCGTACGAAGACTGTCCTGCAGCGGGATTTCTCGAGGAATTTGTGCTGCAAGGCAAGTGACTTCGCCCCCTTCTCTCTCGATTTTCCTCTTTGCTCTAACCCTAGGTCCGGTAAAGTGCCATGGATTTCTAACTTTATCATATGAAATGTGCAGCCCCCCCACTGGATCTGCGTTCTTTGGTTGTTCGAAGGTAAAGATCTGACTGTTGTGGCTCTAGATCTCGAGTTTCTTTTATTTAACTCGTTTCTGATTTGTCACCTTTGTGCATACTTTCAGATCCACCAGTATCTTTTTAAATGTCCATGTAAACCACTTTTTAAATGTTAAAACTTGCACTTGTTCCTTGTTCTCACTCAAGACTTTGTACATTTTCTCATTTATATAGATGGCTTTGGAAGACAAGAGACGCATGCTTATTGTTCATGCAGCTGCTCTAGTCGCTGCTATGTATGCTTTCTTCTTGAGTAGGACTAGAATGGGTCAAACCTCTCGACCTCGAATTACTTATGCCCCAATGACTGCTATGGATGAAGAACGACAAAAAAACCTGGATAAAATTTATAATTGTAATGATGTAGAGTGTGTAAACATGCTTCGCATGAGAAGGGCTCCTTTCTTTGAGTTATGCAATTTGCTTAGGGGCAGAAATTTGCTTAGAGACAGCATACATAGCAGTGTTGAAGAGCAAGTTGCAATGTTTCTTCATGTTGTTGGTCATAACCAACGATTTAGAGTTATACACCAAAACTGGAGGAGGTCTGTTGAGACTGTGAGTAGATATTTCAAAGAGGTGTTGTATGCTATTGGGGAGCTTAGGTATGAGATGATCAAACTTCGATCTAATGAAACACCACTTAAGATCAGGAACAGCCACAAGTGGTATCCATATTTTAAGGTAATGAACAAATCATCTAACAGTAGTTGTATGATTATGTGCATATCATGTAACAAAAAATGTTGGGTCCCTTGTAGGATTGTGTTGGGGCAATAGATGGAACTCATATCTATGCTAGAGTGCAATGAGGTGGACTAGTGTGCTGTCTGGATTTGTGTTGTGCCGCATGTGTGAGCTGATTTCCACTGGTGTGAGAACAGATAAAGGTTTCAAAGAAGTGCACTTGAACCAAGTTGCAAAGGCTTTGCAGGAGTTCTCAGGCAACGAGGTCACTGGTACTCAGGTCTACAACCATCTCCGCAAGTGGAGGCAGAGGTGGGTTAAGGTGGCCAAGTTGAAAGAACTCAGTGGTGCCAATTGGGATGGTGAGAACTGTGTGATATCTTTGGAGGAGGAGCACTACAATGGGCATGTCAAGGTATGTTGAGTTGCACTTATAGTTTATTCTGCTCCTAATTTATCATTCCTATTTTGTCTTCCATGTTCTGACCTATGCAGTGTACTTGACAGGCACACCCCAAGGATGCTGACTATTTGAACAAGCCAATTGAGAACTACAAGCAGATGGAGATCATATTTGCCAATGGGCTAGCAACAGGCAAGTTTGCCATGGGTTCTGGTGAGGCATTGGGCAGCCCATCTGACTTTGCTGAGAGCAATGTAGAACCAGATTCCAGTAAGGTTAATGATGCCTCAAAGCTGGTTGGAGAGGCAACCAAGACTCGGGATGCTGTTGTTTCTGGTAGTGAAGTGGGCAACAAGAGGAGGAGGACCATGCTATCTGAGGGGGACATGTTGGTCCTGACTGGCATGACAGATGCTGTGAACAATGTTGCAGAGGCTATTCGTGATACCAAGCTTGAGGATGTCCACCCTCAGTTGTATGAAGCTGTCATGTTCATGCCTGGGTTCAATGATGAAGCATTGATGGCAGCCTATTCTCACCTGCTTGACAACAAGGCTCATGGTACTGCATTTGTGAAGATGAATGAGTCTCACCGTGTGTTGTGGCTGAGGACTTTCTTGGCCAAGCACTACTACATGTAGATGGTGTGGTCCATTGCTGGTTGATCCATCTTTTGTGCAGTGAGCCTGCTGGTCAGATGGTGGCTACTTTTGTGCAGTGAGCCTGCTGATCTGCTAGTGCATTCTTTTGTGCAGTGAGCCTTGTGCTCTCATGGTGGCTTCTCCTGAGCAGAGAGGATGATGCCTCCTGCTCCTCTCTTTTGCTAACTATAGCTTGAAGTTAGTAGTTGCCTGCTACTATAGCTGCTGATACTACTATCTACTCTATTTATTTATGTTTGTGTGGTACATTTCTTCTGAGCATATGCCTAATGCCAATGATGGTCTATACTATTCTGAGCATATGCCCATTGCCAATGATGATGTTTTCAATTGTTTGCACTTATTAATTGTCATCTGATCATCTCTTTTTACCTATTGTCCATGTATCGAACTATATATCCAGCCATGCCTTGGTATGTGGCAAACTGGAGTGTTTTCCACCCGGGATGTGTGCCATGCACAAGTGGTTGGCTACAGAGGAACCTGCTACAAAAAATACAAGACAAAAGAAGAAGCTATGGCTGCATTTCATGGAAACAAAGCTGAAGAAAAAGAGGTGCCTCCTGTAGTTGACCTCAAGTTGAAGAAAGGTGGTCCAGATATCAAAGATGTCTTTATATTGTTAGCAGTTGCAATGATTTTAGTTCAGGCTGTAATCATTATCTTTATGCTTTGCAAATATATGTAATATTGGTAGTTTGTGCTCATGGACAAGCTGATGGTAACTTCACCATTGGCTGTGCAAGAGGTTATTGTATCTAGTTGCATGCAGCCAACCAAACAAACTCTGCTTGCATCTGCTATTTCAAATCTGTGTTCATCCATGTAACCAATCACCATCTCCGTGTAGCCTGACTGGAGCAATGCATGTAACCAATCAGTGGGGTATTGCACGGGCAGAGCCTGGCTCCGGCCAGCCTGGTTCCCAGATGCGAGTCTGGCTGGGCAAGGAAGTGAACCAATCACACCCTACGCGACTAAACCAGTTGCAACGTAGGGTGGGTGTTTTCTCTATAGAGATCACACCCATGTGTGATATAGACTTACAATATATATATATATATATATATATATATATATATATATATATATATATATATATATATATATATATATATATATATATATATATATATATATATATATATATTTGTTTGTGCTTTTTTAAACACGTGTCCAGGCACGTCCATCTCCCCTAGTTATTTTAAAGGCCCATTCAATTCAGCAAAGGGATGAAGTAGGTACTACCGTACTAAATAGCTAACTAACCAAACACATTAGTTAAAGCCAAGTGTAGGGTGGTCCAAGACAGTCTCAAGAACAGATCCATGGCTGCTCTTTGAGGCCGTTACTAGTTTGACCGGCTGCCCGTCGCGAGTTGACTGAACCCCGTTGACTTGTTAGGCAGCACCGCACGCACACGCTTGATATGGATTAGTGGGCAATAGAGATCAGATCAGTGATAGGATTAGGAGCTCACTGGCTTCTGTCCGATACCAGGGCCTGCTACTGACTGTACTAGCAAGTAGCAACTACTCCTAGCAAGTACTCGAAGTCTCGAACCCAACTATTTTGAAAAGATAAAAAAGAGGTCCATCCATGCCAAATTGCCAATACACCTTTTCAAAAAAAAAAAACAAATTGCCAATACAGGGTGCGTGGGAGTCGTGCTGAATTGACCAAAACCGCGGAGGGTCAAGGTTGGTCGGCTACCTCAACAGCTGACGATCACCGGTATTCAGTGTCAGTACGTGTGGGTTTGCTTGATTGCTTCTGACGACGGCGACGTGCACACCGATGCATGCATGCATCTATCAGCATCAGGGCACCACCAACTGCAGCAATCCAATCCTTCATGGCTCCATGGCCCATGCTTCTCCTCCTCCATCCATGTGGTACTCTTGCTTGCCTCCTTCCGATCCAATGCATCATCTTCCTGTTTGTTACACAAGGTGATTAGTTTAACAGCACGGGATCACTGCACAGATCCAAAGAAAAAGGGTATGGTACAGTCTAAAACCGCTGTCAAATTAATCGGCACGGTGTTTGTTTTTTTCCTCCCTGAAAGATCAATGCACCTTCCGTAGGCACGCACCTCGTCGCTCATCCATCAAGATTATCCAAGAGACATAAACACTGTTATCTTAATCTTAGATACTGCTAGTCTGCTACGATCAAGCAAGCAACAAGCTAGTTGCCTGCAGAAATACGCACTAATCGCCGAGGCACCACGTGTGGCTCTGATTAGCTGCGCTTTTGGGGGCTACTTTCCCCGTCTCTGAATACTATACTGATGCTGCTGATGATGGCGCTCATGGGGCGCACTGGCGCAGGCAGCAGCCAGGCGTCCTTAAAGAATTGTTGTGGAGTGGCATTAGGTGCCGTGCGGCTAATCTCGCGCATCATGATGACCCCTGTCACCTACATAAGAAAAATGCCCGGATTAGGTGCTCTCATCAGGGGGACACCAGCACATGATGCGCATAGGATTATTTAACATGATCCTGGGAGACATCTGTCACATTATTTCGTTTTGGGACACAAACATATATTCTCTTCTCATTAATTGGAGATTTTCTACAATTCTATACTAAGGGCATACTCTCCACTATTTAAAGAAATTTTTTTGAAAGATACTATTTAAAGAAAATACATCTCTTTTTTATCACAAAGGGAAGGAGACAGGAGCCACATGCATTCTTGTACTCTTCTCCCCCATGAAACCACCACCATGTTCTTCCTTGCTCTTTCCCAAGTGATCATGCCTGCCTTGGAGGCTTTCGGCTGCTGGAGCCCACACATATACACGTGGGCCCCGAAAATCCAGGACATAAATTTACTACTAGCCAGCACCACCCACCACACGGTGACATGTGGGCCCTGGATATATAATGCTAAGAACCAATACTCGATCGGCATCACGTGCAACGTATGGTGATTTTGGTTGGTTAATCCGAATTTGTTTGTCTGCTTTTACCCTAACCGGTGAATGTGATGGCCGGCCGGCAACGTCCTTGTAGGATTGTTAGTAAAAAGATTAGGATAAATAAAGAGAGATTAAAGGGAGAAAGGGACAAGCGTCCACTAAGCTTTGTTTATGCTTTTCGTTAGTGATGTACGTACAATTGGGTAATGTGTTGCTGACGTTAAAACCATTTCTTACACTGCGAGCTGGATGTGAACTGCTTAGTTAGCATTGTTAGTTACTGCTTAATGCAAGAGTTACCATACAACAGCTAATATTCAGATAAAATGTTAGCTAGCTACTAGACCATACTGCTACAACAGTGTACTCGCTAGCCTCTCTGGACAGTGATAGTTGGTCTTCCATGTTTGCAGCATAAGATTAGTTTGAAACATTTCCTTATGTATTTAAGGACCACGCTACCACTTCTTATAGTTATTTTAGGCCACCATTAAAAAAAATTCTAAAATAAAGGTGGAATGTTTTCTACATTCCACTATTCTTAAATACATGAGAATAAAGTGTTGTCAAAACATTTCATTTACATATCTGTTTTCTTTCTTTATTGAACTTTCCTTTGATTGAGTTGATGATAGAGCTCTGCTTCGGCGGTAAGGAACACCACAAACCCAACTTTTCCCTCGAACCACCACAAACGAACATTTTTTTTTTTGAAAGATTCAAACGAACATTAACAGGAATGGGAAATTGCAGCCAATAGAAGGCTGCCAAGTAGCAAAATAATTTATTCCCCAAAAAAAAGGACCCAACCCTACCAACTTGAGGTCAGGGTGGCAATTGGCATATTTGTTCGACAGTCTTCTCTCCTCATCAGCGGCGGCCAAGCAGAAGTGGCGAAACCTGAAAGTGAGCTCTACGAAAGAGAGAGGGGCCAAACCAAGAAAAGCCAGGAGGGCTCTGAGCCTCCGACCAATATCTCCACCAGGAGCCCAGGACCTTGGTTTTGTTCCATCCCCCCTCTTCTCGTTGGATGTGGTGTTACGGTGACTGGTGCGAGAAAGGTGACGTTTTGGGATCGACCATTCGATTTCCTTTCTTTGGTTTCTTGCATTCTCGCGCTTTCTTCCCTGTTGGTTCAGTGGGGAATAAATTCTGTAATATTCTCGTTTTATTTCCTTTTCGTTTTCAATTTTTTGTATTGAAATTTATTTGTTTTGTGTCCGAAAGTGTCTGTGTGATAGGGGTGTCAAATCTCGAAAGGCATGCGAATTGGGTGTCATGTTTTGAAATCTCTCGTCCATTTCAGTTCTTGTTCTCAGTCAGGGTCACTGCAATAACGAGCAGAAATGCTAATGTTTTCCGTTCCCTTTTTTTTTTTGCAGTACTAGGAGCAAGTTGCAATTTTTGGGGAGTTTGTCGAGGAGTCGCAGGGAGTTTGGTGAGGCGGATTCGTCAAGAACGAGGCATCGCAATCTGAAGCCTCCTACCGGTTACTTGGGCCTTGGATTCGTCCATGGAGCGGCAATCCAGCATCCGGCTGGGCACGCTGGAGAAGCTCAAGAGCTTCCGGGGGATGGAGAAGCAGAAGAGCTTCCGGGGGATCATGTCCCTGGAGCGGCGGAGCAGGGACAGCCCGGGGAAGCGCGGCGACACGCCGCTCCACCTCGCGGCGAGGTCCGGGAGCGTGGCCCACGCGCAGAGGATCCTCGGCGAGCTCGACCGGGCGCTGGTCGGGGAGATGGCGGCCAAGCAGAACCAGGACGGCGAGACGCCGCTGTACGTCGCCGCCGAGAAGGGCCACGCCGAGGTCGTGCGCGAGATCCTCAAGGTCTCTGATGTGCAGACAGCCGGGATCAAGGCGAGCAACAGCTTCGATGCGTTCCACATCGCCGCGAAGCAAGGCCATCTTGGTAAATTGTTATCTGCTTTTCCTTAACGTCAACGTAAAAAGACCACTCTATTCACCACCAGATTCCTTAGCCAAAATAGTCAATTAAATGATGATTAAGGATTTATGGAATGGAATTAAAAATTTGGGCAGATGATGTTCCAGTGAGTTGAGACTGTACTGTTTTTTTTTTTTTTTTTTTGAAAGGTAGAGACTGTACTGTTGACTGTTAACCTATTTATACCTGTAATTGTCTAGTGTCAGAAAAAGTGATTGTGCTGATCTTGATTGACTCAGAAAAACACATGTGCCCAATTGTAGAATGATGTATTTAACCATTTTTGACTACCTTCTTCAAATGGCTGAGAGAAAACACCAATCATTTCATGATCTTTTCCTGAAACCATTCTGAGTATGATCCATGCTAAGTTGCTAGTGTTCCTTTTGCGCACGGTGATGAACTGATTATGTCACTATTAGTTAGTTGCTCTTATCCCACTCTGTTCTCAACCATAAAGCACATGTTAATGGACAGTGAAATGCAATGGTTCTGAAGGTGATGTTGCTGGCTAATAATCTTCTCCCATCTTGGTTTTGCAGAAGTTCTGAAAGAGATGTTGCAGGCTTTTCCTGCTCTTGCCATGACAACAAATTCTGTAAATGCTACAGCTCTGGACACTGCTGCAATTCAGGGGCATGTTGATATTGTCAATCTTCTACTGGAAACGGATGCTAGTCTCGCCAGAATTGCAAGAAATAATGGGAAAACAGTTTTGCATTCAGCAGCAAGAATGGGCCATGTGGAAGTTGTAAGATCATTATTGAATAAGGATCCCAGCATTGGTTTAAGGACTGACAAGAAGGGGCAAACAGCTCTGCATATGGCCTCAAAAGGACAAAATGCTGAAATCGTGGTCGAGTTGTTGAAGCCTGATTCCTCAGTTGTCCATATTGAAGACAAACAGGGGAACCGACCTTTGCATGTTGCTAGTCGGAAGGGGAATATCATTGTAGGTGATCACATATCGGATATCATTCATCTATTTACCTTCTTTCAGTCGATGAATCTATTTTTGAGCATAAAGCTCCTCAATTTTTGGCTTTCTGAATTTTGGCTCATATATGACTACTTCTTTACAGATAGTGCAGACTCTACTATCAGTTGAGGGGATCGACGTGAATGCAGGTAATCGATCTGGAGAGACTGCATTTGCTATTGCTGAGAAAATGAACAATGAAGAGCTTGTTAACATCCTTAAGGAGGTAGGTGGCGTAACTGCAAAAGAGCCAGCGCATCCTCCAAATTCAGCAAAGCAACTTAAGAAAACAGTCAGTGATATCAGACATGATGTCCAGTCCCAGATCAAACAGACACGTCAGACTAAGATGCAAGTCAATAAGATCAAGAAGAGACTTGAAAAGCTCCATATTGGTGGGCTAAACAACGCCATCAACTCCAACACTGTTGTTGCAGTGCTTATCGCCACCGTAGCCTTTGCTGCCATATTCACCGTCCCTGGAAATTTCGTAGAAGATCTGAGCAAAGCACCTCCCGGCATGTCCCTGGGGCAGGCATATGTCGCAAGCAATCCGGCCTTCATAGTCTTCCTTGTCTTTGACGCCCTGGCTCTCTTCATCTCACTCGCTGTCGTTGTGGTCCAGACATCGCTGATTGTAGTGGAGCAGAAGGCCAAGAAACGGATGGTGTTCGTGATGAACAAGCTGATGTGGCTGGCGTGCCTCTTCATCTCGGTGGCATTCATCGCGCTGACCTACGTCGTGGTGGGACGCGATGACTGGTGGCTGGCCTGGTGCACCATGGCAATTGGCACCGTGATCATGCTCACCACCCTCGGCTCCATGTGCTACTGCATCATCGCCCACAGGTTGGAGGAGAAGAACACGAGGAAGATCAGGAAGGCCTCTGCAAGCCAGTCGCGAGGCTCGTGGTCCCGGTCAGTTGATTCGGATGAAGAGATACTTAACAGCGAATACAAGACGAAGATGTACGCACTGTAGGATAACAATTACATGATGCATTCTTTGTACATAACAGCGCTGTTTTGCCTGAGGATACTGGATGACATTCACTGGGATTATAGAACTGAAGTTCAGGATGATGCAGAGGCAGGAGCACTGTATCTGTGTCTGGCTGAAGGTACCTTGCTCCCACACCTTGGCTGGTTGTTGCATCTGTTCCTGGGTGAAAGTCTGCTAAAACCGTGTTGGTCTTGCACCTGAAACAGTCAGTGGTGATGCGTTAATTCCATTAGAGTAGAATAAGAGTTCAGTGCCAAAGTGTAATGGTGTCATGCATTCTGATCTTGTGCAGAATGGTGTAATCGGTTATTCAGCGGTTGGCTGAACCCTTCTGTAGTCTTTCACAGTAGCTTTAGTCGCATCTTCCGCAAGCATGCTTTGCAATCTCACTGAAAAACAGAGTAACAAAACCAGTTAGAAAACAGAGTAACGAAGCCAGTTACAGTGGAATTTGCTTCAAAGGATTTTGACAGTGTCCAGAAAAAATCTCAACAACCAAACCGTAACGGCAGCCTCGCGGGTGTAAAATTAAACAAAGGGGCTCACCTTCTTTGTAAAAGTATGCTGACAGTGCCCTTCTTTCTCTGCATGCCGATGAACACCCATCCCATCCATCAACTAAAGCAAATATTTTATACTTCAGCTTTTGTTGAAGCAGATAGGCAGGAACTCTGGCGACAAATTGTGCATATCTAACAACATACAGATCACGTTTCGAAGGGCACGCTTCAGTTTAAGATTGAACTCCATATGTTAGCAGGAAGAGACTTGTCCGTGCCATTGCCAACAGAAAGTCAGAACTCCCTTACTTGCCGCCGCCCGGCTGGGCCGGGTCGAGGTTCTTCGATGCTCAGAAACTCCTTCGCCGGCTGTGCAGCCGTGTTCTTCTCGCCGTCTCACCCAGAACGCTCTGCGCGCACCGGCGCCATTTCGCCCGCCGCCGGCACGGACGGCGGGCAGAAGCCTGCAACAGTGGGAAGGGGCACCTTGTACGGGCGGTAGATACTGGTGGCGGGATAAGAGGCACGGCGCGGTGCGCCGGCGCTCCGGTGTCTCCGGCGAGGCCCTCACCATCAGACGCCGCCACCGTCTGCGCGCGGCGCGCGGTGCAGACACCCTGACAACCCCGTTAGCTCCACCCGTAACGTCCGCTGCGCGCGCGACTTTCCTTGGGCGCCCAGAACGCGCGCTGCACTCGCCGACGCCATCCCCTCGAGGCCTCGGCCGACGGCGGAGAAAGCGCGGCGGCACCTGGCTGGGGAGGACGGTATCTGAATTACCGTCCGGGGTGGACGGTATTTCATTTACCGTCCGGGGTTGGGGTCACGTGGGACGTTAGATCTGAAATAAGCGGTCATGATGCGATCTGGCGGAGGTAGCAGCGGTTGTTATATGGGCCAATATCCATAGGCGGGCCCAATCAGCTCAGCCCACTCGTTACCGAGGCCCGCGAGAGACAAGCCCGTACAGCAACCGCCGGCGAGGCCTTCGTCTCCGGCAGCCCGGCGCTCGTCGGGATCCTTCTCCTCCTTCGCCAACCGCTTTGCCTCGATCTGAAGGGAGTAAAGGCCAAAGGGAGCTGAGTTGCCGTTGTTCCCGGCGACTGGACGCGTGCGTGACTCGCCGTCCTCCTCCGGGGCTCGACCGGAAACTTCTCCTCCTGCTTTCAACCTCACCGGCGTCGTACCCTTGAAGAGGAGATTCAGATATCCATACGTTTCAATACACTCCACACTTGACGAAACAGGCTCTATTATCAGGAATTAACTGCGAAACGAAACTGAAACTACTGCCAGGAATTGGTATCCTCGTGATGTGATTTACAGTAGCAAAATGAAAGTTTCTGAATTCTCTGCACGCCAATGAACATCCATCCATCTTATCTATCCATCAACTTTTTTAGATAATGGAAAAGAGGTTGTGGCTTCAACATACACCCTCTTACTAGAGGGTATTGCAAACATTTCAATTTTATTTGAACAAAGGGGCAGCAATCAGCAACTCATACCATTTGGCCGTGGCATTCCTGCTGATCAAAGTGACATTCCCGCTGTATAATATCAGCGTGGCATTCCCGCTGATCAAAGTGACAGTCTCTGGCTGACTGGCTCCAATAAAGCAAGCTATGTGGGCAGCAACGTGTGCTTGCTATTGCCAGTGCATTAGCAGGTTCAAAACAGTGTTTGTTCCACGGGCTCACTGGTACCTGAGTGTTCAGAAATCACAAGACGAAGATGTACGCACTGTAGGACCACAATTACATGATGATGGATCCTTGTGTTGCTTGTGTACATAACAGTGCTGTTTTGCCTGAGGGTTCATATTCACTGGGATATGACCGAAGCTCAGGACGATGCAGCGGCTAGGACAGTATCTGTGCTTAGCTGAAGGTACATTGCTGCCAACACGAGGGCATTGCCTTTCAGCTCACCTTAACTGTTTGTTGCATCTGTTCCCGGTGAAAGTGTGCTAAAACTGTGTAGTTCTTGCACCTGAAACAGTAAATGATGATGGGGACAATTCAATTAGAGTAGAATAAGAGTTCAGTGCCAAAAGTGTAATGGTGATGCATTCTGCAGGATGATGTAATGGGTTATTCAGCGGTTGGCTGAACCCTTCTGTAGTCTTTCACAGTTAGCTAGTCGCATCTTTACCAATACCAAGCATGCTTTGCAATCTCACTAAGAAACAGAGTAACAAAACCAGTCACAGTGGAATTTGCTTCAATGGATTCTGACAGTGCCCGGAGAAATCTGAACAACCAAAACGTAACGGCAGCCTTGCGGGTGTAAAATCAAACAGAGGGGGTTCACCTTCTTTCTAAAGTATGCTGACAATTCCCTTCTTTCTCTGCACGCCGATGAACACTCATCCATCAACTAAGCAAACACTTCAGGTTTTACTGAAGCAGACGGGCAGGAACTCTAACGACAGATTGTTCATATCTAACAACATACGGAGTACAGATTGAGATGGAACTCCATATGAACAGGGGCGTTAGCAGGAAGAAACCTGTCGGTGCCATTGCCAACAAAGTCAGAACCCCGCTACTTGCCACCACTTCGAAGGACCTCCTCTACTCCCTGGTAGAGCAACATTTCATAGCATGACCATTTTGTATTAGGCATGTACTACAAATAATTTTGTTAAATGAGTATCCCGTACTCTGAAAATGTTGCCATTATTCTGTGGATATCAACTCCGAAATATCAATTGCAAGTTTACAACTAGGATCCATCTGGCTTGTGTTAAGATAATCACAGTGTAAATCGGGGCACGAAATTCGCAAGCGCTACTGACTTGCCTGTAACAGGAAAGATGACGGCGTGGATTTGGTTCCCGGGGAGGCGGGGACGAAGCGGCGAGATCCACACCATCAGATGCACCGCCGCTGGCCAAGACGGGGTGGAAATTCTTCGATGCGCAGGAGCCTCCTTCGCCGTATTCTGTTGCCGCCTCACTCTCCCTCACATCCAGAACGCGCTGGCGCCATTTCGGCCGTCGGCGGCACGCAGAAGCCCGCAGCCGCAGGAAGAGGCACCTGGTACGAGGCGGTAGATAGTGGTGGCGAAACGTAGCGGTGCGTCGGCACTACGGTTTCTCCGGCGAGGCCCTCGCCATCAGACGCCGCCGCCGTCTGCGCGCGGCGCAGGCACACCCTGACAACCCTGTTCAGGCACATCGTCGAGCTCCACTTCGGCTCCAACTCTGACTTCCGCTGCGCGCGCTCCTTTACTTGACGCCCAGAACGCGCGCTGCACGCGCCGACGCCATCCCCTCGACCGCCGGCGAGCGCCGCCACCGGCGGAAGCGCGGCGGCCATGGCGAGCCGCGCCTGGCTGGGGCGGACGCTGAATTACCTTCCGGGGTGGACGGTATTTCATTTACCGTCCGGGTAGAGGTCATGAGAAACGTTGGATCCGAAACCAGTGGCTGAGATTCGATCTGGCGAACGTGGCTGGGAGCGTTTTATGGGCCAATACTAATCGGCGGCCCAATCAGCTCAGCCCACTCGTTACTGAGGCCCGTGAGCGAGATACAAGCCTGCTGCCTGTAGAGCAACGCCAGGAAGGTGAAGGTGACGGCCGCCGGCGCCCGGCGTCGGCGAGGCCCTCCGGCACCTCCGGCGCTCGTCGGGATCCTTCTCCTCCGCCGCCGACCGCTTTTGCCTCGACCTGAACGGAGTAGCGGGAGCTGAGTTTGCCGTTGTTCCCGGCGACTGGACCTGCATGTGCGTGCAGTGACTCCGCCGGGGCGCTCGACCGGAGAACTTCGCCTTCGCCTTTCAACATCACCGGCATCCTGCTTTATTTCAACACCGGTAAGAGGCGATTCAGATCTCCATACATGACAGTACTTCACACTTGACAAGCAAGCTTTATTGTCAGGAATTAATACTAATCTTGTGATTTGATTTGCGATAGCATAATGACCGTTTATGAATTCTCTGCACGCCGATGAGCATCCAGCATCCCTCAACTCAGCAAACATTTCAATTTCTGCGTGAACAAAAGGGCAGCAACTCGTACCATTTTGGCCGTGCGCTCGTGATATACTGTCTGGTCAAAATGGCAGATAAATTAAAAGTAGCAGAAACTGATGTATAATATCGGCGTGGCATTCTCGCCAAGCTCCTGCAGCTGAAGCAATGAAGCATCACAGCAATCCAGCACACAGGCATAAGTTTTACTACAGCAGTTACAAAAAAAGAAAGGGTAATGTTTGACAAGTTATACCTGAAGACCTGAACGGCCGTCATCGGCTGCGTTGACTGCAGATTTCAGCACCTGAATGGCCATGGGGATGTTTCTAAGATCTGTCGGCACCATTTGACAGTCTCTGGCTCCAATTAAGCAAGCTATGTGCGCAGTAGCGTGTGCTTGTGAGTGCATCAGCAGGATCAAAACAGTTTGTTTCACGCTCTTTCAAAAAAAAGGTTGTTTCTTTTTTTTGAAAAGGCTCACTAGCACCTGAGTGTTCACAAATTGAAATCACAAGTCCCATCTAGTCAGCTTCAGCTGAAGGTACCTTGCTGTCAACGCAAAGACATTGCCTTCCAGCTCACCCTGACTGTTTGTTGCATCACCTTGGTGAAAGTCTGCTAAAACTGTGGAGCTCTTGCACCTGAAATAGTCAATGATGATGGAGATAATTCAATTAGATTAGAATAAGGGTTCAGTGCCAGAGCGTAATGGTGTCACGCATTCTGATCTTGCGCAGGATGACGTAATGGGTTACATCAGCTGCTGGCTGTACCCTTCTGTAATCTTTCACAGTAGCTCTAGTCGCATCCTCTGCAAGCATTTGCAATCTCACTGAAAAGCAAAGTTAACAAGATCAGTCACAGTGAAATTTGCTTCCAAGGATTCTGACAGTGCCCAGAACAATCTCAACCACCAAAGTACCAAACTTCTTTCTAAAGTATTCTGGCAGTGCCCTTCTGGCCTTCTTTCTCTGCACGTCGATGAACACTCATCCATTAACTAATGAGTTACACGTTCCTTCCATTACATGCCCTTCTGTTCCTTCTTTCTCTGCGTCCTTCTGGCCTTCTGGCCTACAAATTCTTCTCGCCGTTTCACCCAGAACGCTCTGTCAGCACTGGCGCCATTTCGCCCGCCGGCAGCACGGACGGGAAGGGGCGCCTGGTACGGGCGATCGATAGCGGTGGAGGGATAAGAGGAACGGCGCGTTGCTCCGGCGCTCCGTGTGTCCAGCGAGATCCTCACCGTCAGACGCCGCCGCTGCCGCCTGCGCGCGGCGCAGACCCTGACAAGTGACAACCCTGTTCAGGCACATCGTCAAGCTCCAATTCGGTTCCAGTTTTAACGTCCGCTGCGCGCGCGCCTTTCCTTGCGGCCCAGAACGCACGCTGCACGCGCTGGCGCCATTCCCTCGACCACCGGCGAGCGCCGACGGCGGCGGAAGCGCGGTGGCCGTGGCGCGTGGCGGGCGACGCTTGGATGGGGGCGGACGGTATCTGAACTACCCGTCCCGGGTGGACGGTATTTCATTTACCGTCCAGGGTCAGGGTCATCTTGGACGTTGAATCGGAAATAACCGGACGAGATTCGATCTGGCGAAGGTGGCTGCGGTTTTTATATGGGCCAATATCCATAGGCAGGCCCAATTAGCTCAGCCCACTCGGTACCGAGGCCCGCGAGAGCAACGGCGGCAACCGCCGGCGTTGCGGTCAGCGATGGCGAGCCGGCGAGGCCTTCATCTCCGGCACGACGACGTGTGGCTCCGCCACCTCCGGCTCTCGTCGTGGTCCGTCTCCGTCGCCGACCGCTTTGCCACGCGTGCGTGACTCCGCCGTTACGTCCTTTCAAACTCACCGGATGCACAACCAAAGCCACTCTACCTTTTTACTTTTTTGTACCAGCTACTCTCTCTTTTTCTACCTCCCCATCTCTCACCTGACATGAAGCACCAGTGGCTTGCAGAAGCCACTCTGACAATCTGCAAGCTACTGCTTTAAACATCCGAACCTAGTTGGCATTTGGGGCTACCAGTCATGTCACTGAGTTGGGCTTGCTCTAACGACAGATTGTTCATATGGAACAACATACAGGTCATATTTGAAGGGCGCACTGCAGTTTGAGACGAAACTCCATATGAACAGAGTGGTTAGCAAGACACTTGTCCGTGCCATTGCCAACAGAAACCACATCGAAGGACCACCTCCTGCTCCCTGGACCCTGGTAGAGCAGCATCTCATAGACTCATAGCATGAACATTTTGGATTAGGCATGCACTAATCTTGTTAAATGGGAAAATGAGTATTCCATGCTCTGAAAATTTTGCCACTATTCTGTGGATTTCAACTCCAAAAATATCAGTTACAAGTTTACAACTACAATCCGTCTGGCTTGTTTTAGCATAATCGCAGTGTACATCGGGGCGCGAAATTCGTAAGGGTAAGTCGGGGTCGAGGTTCGTCGGTGCGCAGGAGCCTCCTTCGCCGGATGTGCGGCCGCATTCTTCTCGCCGTCTCACCCAGAACGCTCTGCGCGCACCGGCGCCATTTCGCCCGCCGGCGGCACAGACGGCGGGCAGAAGCCCACAACCGCGGGAAGGGGCACCTGGTACGTGCGGTCGATAGTGGTGGCGGGAGGAGGCGCGACGCGCTGCTCCGGCACTCCTATGTCTCCGGCGATGCCCTCACCATCAGACGCCGCCGCCGTCTGCGCGCGGCGCAGACACACCCTGACAACCTTGTTCAGGCACATCGTCAAGCTCCTCTTCGGTTCCACCTCTAACTTCCGCTGCGCGCTTCCTTTCCTTGACGCCCAGAACGCGCGCTGCACGCACCGACGCCATCTCCTCGACCGCCGGCGAGCGCCGACAGCGGAGGAAGCACGGCGGCCATGGCGCTCGGCACTTGGTTGGGGATACCGTCCGGGGTGGACGGTATTTCATTTACCGTCTGGGGTCGGGGTCACGCGGGGCGTTGGATCCGATATAAGCGGCTGAGATTCGATCTGTCGAACGTGGCGCTGGGAGTGTTTCATGGGCCAATACCAATCGGCGGCCCAATCAGTTCAGCCCACCCCCGTTACCGAGGCCCGCGAGATACAAGCCTACTGCCTAACGTAAGAGATACAAGCCCGTTACCGTTACCGAAACCAGTGGCTGAGATTCTGATCTTGTGCAGGATAATGTAAGGGGTTATTCAGCGGTTGGCTGATCCCTTCTGTAGGCTTTCACAGTAGCTTTAGTCGCATCTTTACCAAGCATGCTTTGCAATCTCACTGAAAAACATAGTAACAAAACCAGTTACAGTGGAATTTGCTTCAATGGATTCTGACAGTGCCCAGGAAAATCTCAACATCCAAACCGTAACTAAACAAAAGGGGTTCACCTTCTTTCTAAAGTATATTCTGACAGTGCCCTTCTTTCTCTGCACACTAAGCAAATAACACTTCAGCTTTAATTGAAGGAGATGGGCAGGAACTCTATAACGTAGAGCTCACATTTGGAAGGGCACACTGCAGTTTGGGATGGAACTCCATATCAGCAGACAGCAGGTGTGTTAGCATTTAAGAGACTTGTCCGTGCATTGCCAACAGAAAGTCATAACTCACATCGGTAATCACAGATTCACAATGTAAATTGGCCTTGAAATTCGTCGGTGCGCAGGAGCCTCCTTCGCCGGCCGTGCGGCCGTATTCTTCTCGCCGTCTCATCCAGAACGTTTCTCTGCGCGCACCGGCGCCATTTCGCTCGCCGGCGGCACGGACGGCGGGCGGAAGCCCCGCAGCCGCGAGAAGGGGCATCTGCTGGTACATGCGGTCGATAGTAATGGCGGGAGAAGAGGCACGGAGTGGCGCTCCTGTGTCTCCGGCGAGGTCCTCACCATCAGAAGCCGCTGCCGTCTGCGCGCGGCGCGGACACCATGACGACCCTGTTCAGGCACATCGTCAAGCTCCACTTCGGTTCCACCTCCAGAACGCACACTGCACGCGCCGACGTCATCCCCTCGACCGCCGGCGAGCGCCGCCACCGGCGGAATCGCGGCGGCCGTGGCGAAGCGACGCCTGGCTGGGCTGGACGGTATCTGCACTGCCGTCCGGGGGGACGGTATTTCATTTACTGGATATAAGGCGCGGTCAAACTTGACACGGTCTTCAATAATAAGATTTGACTCTTAATATCTTTTATAATATAATACTTGTAGCAACAAAATTATAGTCATATGAAAGTACTTTTAAATATGAATACAATTATATTATTGTTGTAAGACAAAATTTTTATTATACAAGCTTAATCGTAGGTCAAAGTTTTCAAAGTTTGAATTTTGATTTACGTGCGTGCCTTATATCCTGAGACGGAGGGAGTACCGTCCAGGCTCGGGGTCATGTTGGACGTTGGATCCGAAACCAGCGGCTGAGATTCGATCTGGAGAAGGTAAGCCGCGAGTGTTATATGGGCCAATACCCAATAGAAGGCCCAATGAGGTCAGCCCACTCGCTATTGAGGCCCACGAAATACAAGCCTGCAGCAGACTTGCAGAGCAACTCCGCTAGGAAGGCGACACCACCGTACAACGGCGGCAACCGCCGGCAAGGACTTCATCTCCGGAACCGAGACATGTGTCTTCGCCATCTCCGTCCATCCATCCATAAACTCACAGCGAAAATTCCAATTTTTATTTGAACAAAAGGGCATCAACTCATACCATTTTGGCCCTGAGCCGTGAGCCCGTGATATAATATCTGGTGAAAATGACAGATCAAGTAAAAATAGCAGAACCTGCTGTATAACATCAGCGCAGCATTCACGCCAAAGCACCTGCAACGGAAGCATCAACAGTAATGCAGCACACCGGCATAAGTTTAACTCCAGCAGTTACAAACAAAATAAAGGGTAGTAATGTTTGACAAGTTATACCCGGAGACCTGCACGAGGACATTGCCTTTCAGCTCACCTTGACTGTCTCTGTCTGTTGCATCTGTTCCTGGGTGAAAGTCTGCTAAAACTGTGTAGCATTTGCACCTGAAACAGTCAATGATGATGTAGATAATTCAATTAGATTATAGTAAGGGTTCAGTGCCAAACTGTAATGGTGTCATGCATTCTGATCTTGCGCAGGATGACGTAATGGGTTATTCAGCGGCTCGCTGTACCCTTCTGTAGTCTTACACAGTAGCTCTAGTCGCATCCTCTGCAAGCATTTGTAATCTCAATGAAAAACAGAGTAACAAAATCAGTTACAATGAAATTTGCTTCAAAGGATTCTGACAGTGCCCAGAAAAAATCTCAACAACCAAAGTAGGAGTGCCAAACTGTAACTAAACAAAAGGGGTTCACCTTCTTTCTGAAGTATTATGGCAGTGCTCTTCTTTCTCTGCACGCCGATGAACACTCACTCATCCATCAACTAAACAAATACTTTCAGCTTTTGTTGAAGCAGATAGGCAGGAACTCTGGCGACAAATTGTGCATATCTAACAACATACAGATCAGATTTCGAAGGGCACGCTTCAGTTTGAGATGGAACTCCATATGAACAGTTTGAGACTTGTCCGTGCCATTGCCAACAGAAAATCAGAACTGCCTTCTTGCTACTGGTTTGCTACCACTTCGAAGGACCTCGTACAGTCGTACGCCCTGGTAGAGGAGAATTTCATAGTATATTAGTATGTCCAGGTCGTTAGATGAAGCCCTATGTGACCATGTCAACAGTGCCAATCCAGGTGATAGGATAGGAGTGACTTGCCTGCAACAGGAAAGTTGACGGTTTGGTACTTGTTCCGGTGAAGGAAGCGGCGATGTCCACACCATCAGAGGCGCCGTCACCCGCCCGGACGGAGTCGAGCTAGCTCGACGCGCGGAGCCTCCTTCGCCGGCTGTGCGACCGGCATTGTTCCCGCCGTCTCGCCCAGAACGCCGTGCGCGCACTGGCGCCATTTCGGCCGGCGGCGGCACGGACGGGAAGGGGAACCTGGTACGGGTGGTCGATAGAGGTGGCGGGGGAAGAGGAACGGAGCGGTTCGCCGGCGCTCCGGTGCCTCCGGCGAGCGGCGAGGCTCCCGCCGCCGCCGCCAGACACCCTGACATCTGACAACCATGTTCAAGCAGTCAAGCTCCACTTTGGTTCCACCTCCAACATCCGGTGCGCGCGCGCCTTTCCTTGCCGCCCAGAACGCACGCTGCACGCACTGACGCCATCCCCTCGACCGCCGGCGAGCGCTGACGGCGGCGGAAGCGCGGTGGCCGTGGCGGGCGGCACTTGGCAGGGGCGGACGGTATGTCAACTACCGTCCGGGGGTGGACGGTATTTCGTTTACCGTCCGGGGTCGGGGTCATCTTGGACGTTGAATGAAAAATAAGCGGCTGAGATTCGATCTGGCGGAAGTTGTCGCGGTTATTATATGGGCCAATATCCATAGGCGGGCCCAATTAGCTCAGCCCACTCGGTATCGAGGCCCGCGCGAGAGCAACGGCGGGCGTTGCGGTCAGCGACGGCAAGCCGGCGAGGCCTTCGTCTCCGGCACGACGACGTGTGGCTCCGCCACCTCCGGATCTCGTCGGGATACTTCTCCGTCGCCGATCGCTTTGCCACGCGTGCATGGCTCCGCCGAGGCTCGACCGGAACTTCTCCTCCTCCTTTCAACCGCACCTCGCCGGCGTCGTGCTCTCAACACCGACCGGGAAGAGGCGGTTCGGATCTCCGTACATGTCAATACTTCACACTTGACGAAGCAAGCTCTATTGTCAGGAATTAATTGCGAAAGGAAAGTGAAACCGCTGCCAGGAATTCGTGCTCGCGCTCGCGCTCGCGCTCGCGGTGTGGTTAGTAGCAAGACGCCAGTTTATGAATTCTTTGCAGGCCTATGAAGTATGAACATCCATATATCCATCCATCAACTAAGCAAATATTTCAACTTTTATTTGAACAGAAGGGCATCAACTCGTACCATTTTGGCCGTGAGGCCGTGACATACTATCTGATCAAAATGGCAGATCAAGTAAAAATACTAACAGAACCTGCTGTATAATATCAGCGTGGCAGACCTTTCAAGCTCGTGCGACAGAAGCATCATCAGTAATGCAGCACACGGGCGAAGTTTAACTCCAGCAGTTACAAAGAATGGGTGGTGTTTGACAAGTTATACCTGAAGACCTGCACCCGTACGGGCGTCCTCGGCTGCGTTGACTGCAGATTTCAGCACCCGAATGGCCATGGGCCCGCTTTGTTCGCTTGGCTTATCAGCTCAATCCTCCAGATTATTTCTCTCACAAGACACTATTGAATCAGTCTTATCAGCTCAATCCTCCAGATTATTTCTCTCACAAGACACTATTAAATCAGTCTAGAATCAGCCAAAATCAATAGACTTTTCAGCCCAGTCCTGCCAAACGAACAGAGCGGAGCCGACACCATTTGACAGTCTCTGGCTCCAATTAAGCAAGCTATGTGGGCAATAGCGTGTGCTTGTCACTTGTGAGTGCTTCAGCAGGATCAAAACCGTTTGTTTCACGAGCTCACTGGCACCTGAGTGTTCACAAATCACAAGTCCCATTTTGTCAGCTGCGTTATGAAACCGTGTGACTCTCTTCGGTCGCGCCTCGTGGGCCTTTTGGGTCACATACTCACATCTGAGATCTGACTGGAGTTACGGGGGCCTTCTTGGTGGTGGAGTCTTGAGAGGGATTACGACGGGCGCCTTCCCGGAAAACATATAAACGGGAGAATACAAATTTGTTTTACCTCAAAACGACGACATATCTATCAGGGATCCAGGGCAACTCGGAAATGTAATTTTTTAATATTAAATATTGATCATTATTAAAATAAAATATCTAAATATTAATATAATCAATTACTCAAATAATGCTCTAGATAAGATTTCATGACAAAATTGTTAAAAAAACGTGCATGTGCAATTAGACGCATTTAAATAACTCAAATAATGCTCTAGATAAGATTTCATGACAAATTTGTTACGAAAAACGTGCATGTGCAATTAGACGCACTTATCAAGCAATTTGTGCACCGTGATCCGTTGTAATACAACACAAGTTAGTTGCACGTGACATTTTGATCGTCATCTAGTTGCCCACCTATCACCACTGTCTTTTTTGTTCACGTACTCGCCTCCTTACTTTGCCACTGTTCTATGAAAGACAACCATATCCGGTTAGCCATATAACCGCTCACATGCGCTATGATCATCCATTATAGAATTACTTTTGCATTTTCCTCTAAAATGACAATCATTAATCGCCTCCTCGTATGCTCACCTTATCATCGCCATTTCTTCCCACTTTCTCAATAATTTTATATCTTTATAGCTGGTAGGAGAGAAAACCTCTTTCGTCTTAAACCTTATATAAACCATTTGCCTTAAATAAACCTTATAGTAAACCTTAAATTTACGGCCCCCATAACTCTTCCGCTTGCTGCCATTGCTCATCGCCGCATGGATAATAAAAATCGCTAGCAAAAGCTTTCGAGAGGGTGATCATGACAACTTTTAAATGTCTCGTTGTGAGTAAAAACGGTGCTTAGCTGTTATCAAAACCCTACCACGCCACATGGATTGTGTGGAAGTCCAACTCTAATCATAGTTAAGCTAAACCAGGGTTAAGAGCCGCCTATTGGAAATTGGAAACCGCCCGGCCGCGTCTCTTCTTCTTTTCTTCCACTTCAACCCCAACTCAGCCTGCGAAGCAAATCAGACGAAACCCTCCTGCTCGGCTTCCCCTCTCCGATCCCCCATGGCGCAAGACGAGACCCCGGAGCCCCCCTCCTCCGCATCCGCATCCGGCTCCGCCGCCGCCGCCCCGGCCGCCCGCCTCAACGCCGCCGCGCCCGAGTTCACCCCCCGATCCGCCGCCCCGCACCACGGCGGCAACTCCCACCGCCGTGGGTCTCACCACAACCAGCACCACCACCAGCCGCATCACCACCACTACCAGCCGCACCAGCACTACCAGCCGCGGCACCAGCCGCACCACCACCAAAGCGGCGAGGATGAGGGGAGCGCCGCCGCGTCGGGGGAGGATAAGGAGGGGCCTGCGGGCGCGGGGCAGGGGCAGTACCGGCTCAACGACGCCGATACCCGGAAGGTCGTCAAGCAGGTAGCTTTCTCTTCGCCGCCGCACTCAATTACTCTTGCTGTCTGCTGTGTTTCTGTACCTCCATGCCGATTGTGAGCGGTGGCTGGTGCGAATCTGGAGTGTAGCGCGAACCTAGATCTTGGTGAAGTAATCGGAAGGAGTAAACTGGTGCGTTTAGATTCTGATTGCTTGATTGCTGCTCCGTAAGACATAACTTGGTTGCAACCTGCCATGTGTTGGAAAGTTCTAATTTTTTTAGTTTCAGATGCATTCTAGGCTGAGATGTCTACAGGATGTGGCATCCCTCTATCTTGATGTATGGCTCGGAAGTATCTTATCATCGGGCTAGGTTTCATAGCTACTCCTAGCAAGATAAGATGGTGGCGCAACTTGTCCTGTGGCACTGTATTTACTTGTTAAGAGTGATCTCTGGAGACAGAAAGGTGGAACGTAGTATGGAAAATTCTATTTCTTATAGTAACTCGTGAAATTATTTTCTTGGCTAATGCTACGTAATTCCTACTTCATGCAAATCCACTGAGTGGCGGGAAGGGAACAGGCTGCATTCGGGTTCGAGTCTGTTAGGGTTGAACGATAAGTGGTGGGGGCAAGGCGGGAACTTAGAACGGTTATAAGCGTGCATGCCAATGCTTGGTAAACACGTGGGCAAGTTGGATTCATCCGTTGCTACTAGGGTGCAGCAAATACGACAAATTACAGATATGTCGTCTTTTGGAAATTAATTTAGCTTGTAACTGGCGCACGTGCGGTTGGTGGAAGCATTAGTTTACTGTTTTCCCATTTTAGGACACTACAGAAAATGGAAAGAAGTTAAACCATCCATGATTTCATTAGTTTCCTGCTTTGCATCGTTCTTAGGTGGTAACAGAAGGTTGGAGTTATAGATAAAGATAAAAATAAGTCATAAACAAGAGAAAAGTAGTTTTCTTATTTATTAGCGTCTTTAATTTTTTCTTGATTTCCTTTTTATTTATCTCCTCAAATTACTGAAAACAAGTAAGCTGTACTAACTTCACTTTTAGGCTTTTATTATTTCCCTTTTAACTGCTTATTCATTGTATGCTTGATTTCCATCTGTATTACCTTATATATCTTTTGATTAAGTGTATTTGACAATGTGGCAGGTCGAATTTTACTTCAGTGATATCAATTTGGCCACAACTGAACATCTGATGAAGTTCATGGCTAATGATCCAGATGGATTTGGTAAGTTCAACTGGATAGATTTTAAATAAACTACCCAATCATCCTATCTGGTTGTATATACATTTTTATTTTTTTGAGCCGAAATATATGCATTTTTATTAGATGGTTTATTGTCAAGGCCATTTGAAATTTGATGCCAGTAGTGTATATGATGGTGCTAAAAAGAGAAGATACTTTTGATGCTTTGCTTCTGGTACACATTTGCCAGTAATCATGTTCTGCCGAACTACCAACACATTTTGGGAAGTGGGCAAAGTGCTATGCTAAGGTGTTTTTTCTCGTATTATTTGCCATTCATTATTGGTGGTTGACTGGTTGTGCACCGTTCCAAAGGTTAAATATAGTGCTAAAGAGCTATGCAATGCATTTTCTGCATTCTTTGTTCATAAATAACAATTTAATTCTGCCATGTTTTGTTAGACTTATTTTCTGGTGATGTTGATATTGACAGTTTATTTTTTTGTTTTGCAGTGCCAATAACTGTAGTTGCATCTTTTAGGAAAATCCGGGAGATAGTTTCTGACAGATCCTTGCTGGTTGCTGCCCTGCGCACGTCGTCAGAGCTGGTACATCTTCTTAATCTAATATGTGGTTGTCACTCTTCCAGTTCATTTCGCATTTGCCCAAAAAAAAATCAAGTAATAGGTTTCGTTAGTCAAACCTAGGATATGGCTGTCTCAGACTCTCAATGCTGGGGTAAAGCAGAAAACAAATATTTTTATAGACTTATATTATAGTATAATGGAAAGCAGAGAACTTTCTTGTCATCTTTTGTTCTATCCTCTCCACATCCAGAATGGATGCTTTGATGTTTTAGTCTTCGCTAAAATACTGATTTGTATCAATAACAGGTTGTTTCGGAGGATGGGAAAAAGGTTAAACGCCTAAGGCCCTTCAACACCGAAGAAGTTCAGGTTAGCATCAAATTAGTCTAATGAACTAGTCACTATGTATAGACTACTGAAATTTGTTCTTTGTGCATCCAGTCACGCATCGTTGTTGCTGAAAATTTGCCTGATCAGAAGTATCAGGCTCTTATGAAGATTTTCTCAGATGCTGGGAGGTATGCATGTCTGTTAGCACAAACAGTTGCCCAATACAATACTGAGCTCATAAGTCATGATGTTATCTACATTGCAGTGTAAAATCTATACGCACCTGCTATCCACAGGATGGTGCTGCATCAGCTGCTAGCAAAACATCAAGGATTGAGATGCTTTTTGCTAACAAGGTCTGTATCATGGTTTATCTACCTTCTGTATGAATACTAAAAGTTGTTCGGTGAGCGTATAGCTTTGTGATATGAAACAATAAACTTACTGTTTTATGCTTTCGTTTTGCTGTTGTTGTAGCTGCATGCTTTTGTGGAGTATGGGACTGTTGAAGATGCTGAAAAAGCAGTATGTCAGCTTGACCTTTTTATCCAGTTGTGCTTTTCCCACAACTTCGCTAATAGAAGGAACACTTTGTATTATGTATAGGTTGCATTCAGTGCTGAGGGAAAGTGGAGAGATGGTGGGATTAGAGTTCGCTCGCTGCTTGCTTGTCTGGTACTTTGAATCCTACCACTGTGCTGTCTTTTCAGTTTTCACTGCCCCTTCGATTTTCTTTCGCGAAGTTGGATGCAGTAATGGGATGACAGTGAAGAAAAAAATAATTATGTAATTTCCTCTGTTTGTTTGTTATCTGCATTCTTTGTAGAAGGACGAAGATGGCCCTGACACAGCTGGCCACCCACATGACTATGGAACTGACGATACTACCCAGATCTCTGAAGCACATCTTGATCATCAGGTACTCCCGTGTCCCCCAGTTTCATGTTGCTATTACCAGCTCAAACTTCTTGATGATAGTTTTTCCAAAATAAAACTTCTTAACGATGGATATTCTAACCACAAATTTCATAGGTTGAAGATGGCTCCCATGACAAGGGTGGAATGAGGCAAGGGAGAGGGCGAGGACGTGGAAGCAGAGGCCGCGGTCGTGGCCAGTATTACGGCCACAGCCGAGATGCTCACCATCCGATTGGCACTCCTCCATCGGAGCACCCAGCTATTCCAAAGCCGCCCCCGGGTCCCCGCATGCCGGATGGCACAAGAGGGTTTACCATGGGCCGAGGGAAGCCGCTTAACCCTATCCCAGATGCTGCCTCTCCTGTCACAGATGCTGCCCCGACCACAAATGCTTCTCCGACCACAGATGCTGCCTAGTGGTTGAGTCCATGCCTGTGACGGCCTGTTGCCCTGTTCATCATCATTCTCTTGCAAATCGATGGCAGTGATCCTTTGCTCAGGTTCTAAAACCAATTGCTGTGGCGTGTTGGTCCATTTTGATATGAGATCTGAAAGAGAAAGATATGGCTGGTACTACTATGGTACATGCGTACCGGAAGTCTAAACATGTCAACATGTACTGTTATGTGTAGTTCTTAAAGTAGAAAAAGTCATACTTGGCGGGGGGGAAAAAGGAGGTTATATAAATCTGCAGCGTCTCTTCTGCTTCTAAAATCATCGAAGCATGTTTGGTTCGATACAATGGTAGAAGCGATCTCGGATTGTTGCCTTTTCGTAAGATATTGTCTATGACAGGAATGCAGAAGAAATCGTGTGCGAAGGATTTGGCATAGGTTTGTCTACTTTTGTTTCTGCAAGGTTTGGCATTACAAGGGCACCATATAAATTACAGGACAGGATTGGCTTCCAAGCTCATATCCATGATCTCCCATCAGTCTTCCTGCTGTTCATCAGTGTTGCCCTCCCAGCACGGCCGCCGGTGCCGGAAGCCGGCTCGCCACTGCTTCCAGTCACACTCTTCCCTCTCGGCGGCAGAGCATCCCGCCTGTCCTGTAACTGCAGCTCCGTCATGCCCCTTGTCGCCGCCGGTGGACACGGTGGCTTCTTCGCTTCCTTCTTGACATCTACACCAGATCCAGTATCTTTGCTCCGAGCATTCGGCGTACGGCGCCGGAATATTGACCTGGTTGTTGTGATCAGATTCTTCGGTGCCTTGAATTCTTGGTCTGTCACTCCCTTGTTCTCGCTTGTGCCGCTGGTTTGGCTTGCATAGCACCTCTCCGAGTGTTTCTTCGGTGCGCCACCGAATCGGCTACCTGGAATAGCTGCAGCAGCGGCCTTCTGATGCCCATTCACTGGAACCTTGTGGCTTGATCTCTGGTCTACAGTGTGAGGTTGCTTCTTCTCTCTGGGGCTGGCTGGAGCGCTTTTGCTGGAGGTTTTTCTTGACGAAGAGTTGGATGCAGGTGATGCTGATCGTGCTGATGTTTTGGTTGCCTCTGACTTGGCTAAGAGCTGTCATAGATAAAGAGATCAAGAGAAAGATAGTCAGAGATTTATACAGAAAATATTCTGACACTGCTTTGGAGATGAGTAGTACATAGATATCTAGGAGTATTAGCATTCAGCGTACCCTTGGAGCTGATGGTTTAACTTGAGGAGGAGGGATTGGTAGCTCTCTTTGGAACACCATTTGAGAGGAATTGGCTTCAATCTCAAGGGAAGGAAACAGTGGTGCAACTGGAGGTGTCATCAACCTGACAATAAACTGTTCTTTTTAGAAACAATAAGGTTGAGGGTACAGACTCGAGTTTAATCCTATCCTACCAGTCATAGTCATGCTTCTCGTCCACTGGTATGAGGAAGTCTCTCTTTCCTGGGGGAACTTTGCAGCCATGCCCACCTAGCACAGTAATAGGGTATACAAACACCAGAGTGAGTGGATCCAATTTCGAGGAAACAGTTGCACAAGATTAGTGATGATATATAATGGATGTGTTCATGAACATTCATGAACATAATATGTCCAGGAAAAAGGATTTTCCACAGCTAAGTAGCTCACCTTGGATAGCTTCAAACTCGACCGAGTACATTGGTTCCAAGAGGTTCACATCCCTATCCTTCTCCCGCTTGTACAGCTCCCTGAAGAAAACGATGCTTTCATCTTTGTCTTTTCGAACCGCAGATGGAACCTGAACCTTAGCCTTGCCGATTCCTGCAATTCTTCTCACACGGTTCATCTTCAAGAAAGGGGCGTACCTTTGCTACAATAATTGAGAGGATCAGGGGTTTGGAGACTGACAAAGGTTACATGAATACTACTCAAAAGATTCCAAAGTTGCCGGCAATTCCAAGGTTTTCTGGAATTTACTGCAGACAGGCTACAGAAATAAAGTTGATTATTGGTGAACACGGATGGATCAATGCAACCAAATGGAAATGATGACTGATTCAATGGTTTAATAAGCATTAGTGTTGCTTTCTCCTTGTCCTCTAGTGACACAATGCTTTCTCTTTTCGTCTCTCTTGTTTGTCACTCTGAGTTCTACGGCCCTGACTAGGTCCTTTTCTTTTTTCCTAACATGTTACCTTTTCTATCCTAAGAAGGACGACCAATTTGACGGTCATACAAATCTTACGTGTTACTCTTACACACCATCGGATTTTATTTTTATAATGATCAAATGCTCTAGACTAACCTAAAGAGTCCATGTTGACTACATCGTCGGATTTTATTATGATCGAACGCTCTAAATTAATGTAAAGAGTCCATATTGACCACATCACTAATTTAATATTTTTTTAAAACATGTGCTCGTGGCACGTGCCCTTCTGCTAGTTAAAAGAATAATTATAAAAATTCGAATGCAATTAGGAGTTAATGGATACACACAGAAATTTGTGGATAAAATCATACTCGCAATGCAGCATCAGATGTTTTGGTGGCCGGGAAGGGAGCATCTCTTTTCAAACAGTTTGGTGGATCATTCTTCTGTCACATTCTATTATATACGGAGAGTTAAAGACAAACTACCGAAGTGGTGAAGTGTCACATTGTCATTATCTCCAAAGAGACCCTGTGGTATTCTATTATATACATAGAGCCCTCTTGTGAACCTCCCACAAAGTGTCATATTGTCATTATCTTCCAAAGAGAACCTGTGGTATTCTCCAAGAATTCAGTTCCAGGGCATCTTGTGGCCTGTTTCAACACACAGGAACTATCCAGCCTACATACTAATAGAAAAATTGAACCAGGAGATAATATGCATAAATAGACTTGGTTGAGGGCATAATCCAGGAAGTCATGCAGATTTTTAACGATTTTTTTGAATGAACATGACAAAGTAATTCGATCTCACAGTACTTACATGTGGATGATCATACAGGCAGTCATGATATATAGTGCTTATTTTCTTTTTCCTCGAATACGCAGGAGAGCTGCGTATCAATATATTAAGAAGAAAAAAAGGGTGTGTAGCACCCAAGTCACCGGTACAAAGGGTTTTTTTTCACAGTGGCTTACTTAAGTAATAGTAGCTGGTAGGCTAAATAATTTCACTGAATGATCAGAACGTGCTCTTCTCCCAGCTATATACTGCTATGTCACCATTCCGAAGTGCATTGCATACCTGATACCTCTTCCTCTTGTCAAACTGAGCTATGACAGATCAAGCATTTTTCTTCTAGCAGCTACATTAATATCTTGACGAAAATTTCCTCTTTAGTCTACTCCTTTCTGTGGCACTTGTCCTATCCACACCATCCAACACTGTACAAGCACAGACAAACAATAAGCTCCATCTCCTTGAATGAATTTGCATGGTCGACAGTTAAACAACAGAGTTGGGTGGAAGTAGTAGAAGAAATATGACAGGAAATCTACGTTTGCATAGTGTTTATGTTGATCAGCAAGTCAAAATCCAATTCCTGTAGCCCATCTGAAATGATAATAATTTGCTCATTTCAATCATGCTGATAAAAATGATTGAGCCTTGCAGTCCAAAAGTAAACTTAAGAGAAATCCTAATGAATAACCGTGGAGAGGGGGGAATCTGGCAAACAGCTTTCCATCCAACTGAACTTCAATATCATAATCCAGCAAATGGAATCATGGATAAAACAAGATAAAGGAGTGAATATGCATCCATACACAAACAAATTGCACACAATTGAGTTCTGCGGTATATATGTAAAGTGTCAAAGGATAGTTGTTGGTAGCAATTTCTTTTTTTGAAATTGTTGGTAGCAAATTATGAAGATGGTACTAGAGCATGAAGGTTCTGTTGTTGTTTTTTAGCCAATTCTCGGGTTGCAATTACACGCAGAAGAAAAAGGGAAGAGGTAGCGCCTGGTAGTCCAGAACTGCTGCAGCGGCTTGTGTTGACTACAAATGTCAAGTAACTCTTGAATACTCAGATGTGCGTACCTCCATCTGAAGACTAGTTTTTGCGTTTAAATTTTGCCCACAATTTAACTATTTCTGAGGTCTGATGTTGGTTACAACTGGTGTTCAGTCCAAGATACGCATACCAACAAATCTAGATGCAAGGCTAGCCACTAAAGATACATGCAGTCAGACATGGCAAGCACTCTGCCTTCTGTAGCGGGACAAGTACAGTCAAATTAGTCTCTTTACTAGCACGGTCAAATTAGTCATCATAAATAGGCGCAGTGGCACTCAGAAGGAAGTCGTCATCCCTTTATTCAAACCTTACCTCAGAGCACCCATTGCAAACCCACTGGTTTTTTGCTGCTGCATGGAGAAACTCCAATCGTCTTTGTGGAACGCCACCTCAGTGACTCCAATGTTGGGCTCAGCACATCACTATCACACTCTGTCATCTAGAGAAAAACAAGACTCACATAAGTTAGCCAATATGCACACTCAGAAATAGAGAAAAGAAAAGGGCAAACTGATGCTGAGACAAAAACATGGATGATTGCCCTGATACTAATAAAAAAGTCCATTTTACTACCCTCACCAATTCACTTTGCCACTTAACCCCCCAAGAAAAGTTTAGGCTCGATTTGCTTCCTTTAACTATTTCGATTGGTTCAATCTACACCCTAATGAGATTTTCCTTTTATGTTTCTTCATGTACAAATTGAGTTTTAAATATAATTTTTTGACGGATTGAGGGCATGATACCTTATGTTAGAAAATACATTAAAATTTGCCTGGTTTTTTCATAGGTTAGGGTCATTTAATATGAAATTGACTTGGAGATAAAAATCTGCACAAAAATTGATCGTTAAAAAAATCCTAATGTATTATTTTTTTAACACAGTGCATGATGTTATAAGTCACCTTGCAAAATTTGAAATTAAAACTCCACTTTTACGTGGAGAAACAAAAAACAGAAATCATTTGGGGGTGGACCAACTGAAATTGTTCAAGGGAGTAAATTAAATTGTTCAAGGGGGGTTACGCAGACAAAGTGGATTGGTGATGGGAGTGAAATGGATGATTGCCCTGATACTAAAAGAAAAGAAAAGGAGCTACGCTTGTTAATTATCCCTGTGCTACTGTAGTGAACTTCGTGTGCTCTTTCATTTTTTGATGACTCGGGTTCTTCATTGACATTTAAGAATTTTAATACAACTGCAGTGACTAATAAAATATGAATAAATAGTAGCAAAACTAACAAAAAAATATTGGCCCAAGCATTCAGTTTGAACTGTGTAGCTTTCATCACTCCCAGCAGTGACTAATAAAATATTTTCTGTTACTGCGCTGAATTGCGGATCAAACATCAATAACTATACTAAACTACAGCAGTAAAGGAAAAAAAGATTGGGACCTACAGTAAACCCCTGTTCACCTTTATATATTGCATTTTGGTTATAAAAAAAAAAATCAAACTTCCGAAGGAAATTACATGCATGCTTAAATCTTAGTGCTGTACTAGAATCATATTTCAAACTGTTTCTGATAAGATATTGATTTTCTATCAATTGAAATAAGAGATGTTAAAGTTTAAATTACCTTTGAAGGGCTGCTCTTTGGTTCTCCCACATCAGTCAATCCTTTCTGCATCGATAACTTCCTTTCTTGGAACCGCCGCTGCCAGCTCCACCCCATCTAGAAGAAATAAGATTTGCCAACGAGAAAAGGTTAGGGCAATCTCAGAAACAGAAAAAAGAAAAGATGCAATGTGCTGCTGCAACCCTATCCATTTTTATAAGCTCTCTTTTCATCCGGAAAAGAAAAATAAACTTCAGAAGGAAATTATTTGCATGCTTAAAGCTGTACAGGTTGTTTCAAAGTGTTTCTGGTACGATGTTGATTTTCTACCAATTGACATAAGATGAGTTCAAGGTAAAAACAACCTTGGAAAGGCTACCCTTTGATTCTTCCTCCTCAAACCTCAACTCCTTTGTTTCTTGCTTCTCCATCCCCAACTCCATTATTTCCTTACACTGCTGCGAGCGATCCCAAATCCATGTCTAGAAGAAACATGATTTGCAAAAAGGAAAAGGTTAGGGCAACCTCAGAATTAGAAAAAGAAAAGGAGCATAGTGTGATTGCGACAATGACATGGACCCTGATCCTAAAAATGAAAAAAAAAAATTGCGACACTTTATTGCGTCTGGGCTACTCTAGCAAACTTGTAGTGCTCATTAATTTTCAAATCAGATTCCTGTTTGATTTTTAAGAAGTTTATATTTTTAATACAACTGCAGCTACTAATATAAGATGAATAAGATAGTAACAAAACCAATTAAAAATATTGTCCCAAGCAGCCAGTTGAACTGTGCATATGCTTTCATCATTCTCAATAAAACCTTTTTTTCAATCAAAATCAGCATTTTCTAGTGTTACATTGACCACACCATCACACTCAGTTGGTTCTTCCCTATCCGCGAGCATTTCAACAAATTTATCTAACTAATTCTAAACATCAAACTTGTAACTACTTTACTAGAGCAGAGAAAAAAGGGCTGGAGCCTGTTAGGGAGTACGTCCAGTTTGTTTTCATAAGTTTTGTTTCAGAAAATTACATGCATGCTTAAAGCGTTACTAATTAATTCATATTTCAAAATGCTTATGACATGGGTTTATTTTCTGTGAATTAACAATACAATATAAGAGAAATTACATGCTAAATATATATTTGAATTCCATATCATATCAAAATAAATAGAAGCTGGCAGTAGCACATACCTTCAAGTGTGGGACAATGCGACTTCCAGAAGGGAACTCATACACAGACAAGACCCTTCGGAGAAGCGTGTCGAGGCAGAGCTGATAAAATCCTACAGCTTCCAACTGCTCGTGCTCAGGATTGGACTGGGAGGCAGCAACGGAGAGGTAGGTGACACCAGGTATTATGCCACAACTGGGCATGAGCCGCAGCAGCTTCCGGCCATCCTTCATGAACGGAAGGTCATTAAACAGGTCCCTGATACAGATGGCTGTGCGTTTCTCCCACCTCAAGTCACCATCCATCAGGTGTAACTTGAGAGTCCATGTTGTGAGCGTTGCCTCAATGGTTGGAGGGCTGTGGTTGCAGCCATCTATGCAGACAAATTCAATTGTATGACGGTTCATACAGGACATGGATCGACATTCCTCCACCTGTGACCACTGAGATGTCGTCGGAGACAGAGAGCCAGGTCTGAGGGCACATTCCTCGGGCAATGGGATGAAGCGGAACTTGAAGTCAACATCTGTGCTGCTGCCACCCACAAGCTTGCCGATGCCATCACAGACAAGGATCCCTGTCCGAAGGTCAACCCAGCAAAGAGAGGTGGCTGAGGCAGCGAACACAATGTCTGCACGGAAGGAGTAGGTTGGCGGCATCCTGTGGTCTTCATCAGCAGGGAGGGGGAGCACCACCTCCTCCTGCACCCACCAGCCGTGAAGTGGGCTGAAGCCGGGCGAGGACCAAATGAAGAGAGTAGCCCTGTTTGAGGCGAGGTGGGTCTGGCTGTCTCGACGGAGGTAGAGCTCGGCGAGGATGTAGCCGTATCTGTGGCACTGGACGGCGACCCCAGCCCCAATGTCACAGTGGGACGTGGTAGTGACGCAGCGGGTTGGCGGCGGCGGGACGACAGCAACCGAGTTGGCCCAGGTGTTGAACACCAAGTAAAACCATGGCCGGCCGGGACGTCCGGTGTCGAGGTGGAGCACGAGCAAGTCATTGTGACAGCTAGCGATGTGGGCGGCTTGGGGGAAACTCCTTAGATTATGTTCGGGTAGCCAAGAGATCCCGATGGTCAAAGAATTCACGCCGGGGGCGGCGACGAGCTGATCAGGAAGATGAATGTCGATGCCGTCCAATACCTCACGGTAGTAGGCAGCCTCGCACCTGAAGGTCACCGGCTCCTTGCGCACGGCGCTGGGGCGAGAGGCTTTGCGAACGCGCAGGATCCTCTCGACCTCGATCCGCGGCAGATCTCCGGCACCTTGGACGATATCTTGTAACTCGTCGATGAATAGCACGCAGCGGTCGACCAACACCACCCGTGGATACGCCGGAGGTGGCGATAATACTGCTGGATCCGGCATCGAGCGGTGGTGATGGTGAATCCGCCCTGGAGAGGAGATACGACAGGGAAGGGAGTGATGTTTTCCCAGATCTAGATATGGACTAGAGTAGGACCCGTGAAGATTTGACTTCCTTCTTCGTGTTGAGATTGGTCAATTTGCACCTGATGATATAAAAAAGGATACAAAATTAGTAAAATTTTCAATCTGATTGAGGTAATGTGATTGTTAAGTCTTGTTACTGGTTATATTTACATGGAAAGACAATGCAATTATAGTATGAGATACACAAGGTAAGGTCCTTAGTCATCGCAAGATGGATGGCCATCTCTAGTACTGAACATCTGAACCCATAATATAAATATCATGAAAGGTTGTATTAAATTATCTTAGGTTAGCACATCAAATAGTCACTTGATTTCAGAAGAAAGAAATAGGAAATGAACGCATTTAATATATGCGGATAAGTTTGAGTTGGTACTACAGAACTTGAGAAAAGAAAGGAACTACAGAACTTAAGAAAAGAAAGGTGTTATCATCATTATTGCTTTAAACTTCTTCCTATTAAGATTCTGAAAAATGGTTGATAACACAACTGAAATTGATAACTTAAGTATGGGAGGATCTATTTGATACTGTTGAGAAATTTTACCCCAAACATTAAAATATACATGTCAAATCTGAACCAAATGCAGCTAGCTTCAAGGCTTTCTGCCAAACACATTACATACATTGGACACCAAACAAAGAATGTCTCAGAAAGAAGAATAGAAGACGACGTCGATGAGCTAGAGCAACATGGTGAGCAGTATCTTACCAAGTATGTAAAAGTCATTGAACTGCACATACCTCTCTTGCAACCACCCGGCAGTACCTCATGCAGTCTCATGGCTGCTGCCTGTCATGTACTCCACAAATTGAGCTATCCATATTATTTCCTCACAAAGATGGAATTGACAGCATATCTGATGCATAAGCATAACATTAGTTGAACAAGCTGAGGCTGTGCACTGTATTAGGTGGCCTGCTTGACATTTTGTCGAACATGTCGCAGGTAGCAGAAGCAACATGGTTACATTTTGCTTCCGATTGCTCACCGTCGTTCCTCACGCCGGCTGGTGCTCACGCATGCACATGTCTCTCTTGGCTGATCCACTGCGTGCTCATTCACCTCCATGGTCTTCCTATGTCGTCCTTCTCCATCCTCGATGCTTTATCCCCTGATTTTGCGGCCTCCTCTAATCCGTTGATGAAGATCTTTGGGAGCAGACTCTGCTTCTCTGCTGTTGTGTAATTTTAAGTTCCCGTTCTGAAGCGCCATTGAGGTGGAGCGCATATAGGCCGCTAAATAAAGAAATTGACAGTAAAATCCCAGCCAAATCAAGGTGCAGAGGACGGGGGTGGGAATTTTGATCTGCAGGAGCCGTCATGCGCTGCCCAGTCACGCCGTGTGCCACACTTGTCTCCCCGCCGCAGAAGCAGGAAAGCCCACTGTCTCCTGCAAGATGAAGATGGCTGCCGCACCTCCACCGATGTTCAGTATCTAGGGAGCCGTAGGTAGCGGAGATGGAGCGGGCAAGGTCATCATGCGTGGAATGGGTAGGGGGCGGGTGAGCTGGAGGAGTGGAGGGTGGCGTGGAGGCGCCGGCATGAGGGATGGCTCTGCCGCTTTGGTCGCCGGTCGGGCGGAGCACGACGGAGGCGCGGCGGTTCCCCCCGTCAGGCCTTGATAAAATGGAGGTGGAGCGGGTTCGAGAAAATTCGTGAGGGATCGATCGATGGACTTGGGAAACCCGTATAGACTCACATCGAACGGCCTATGTCGTGAGTTTTGCAGATCGGACGGTTGACGGGCTAATGGGTGACGTGGGTTAACGGGCGAGCGGGGAATGCACCCGCTCTATAATGTAAAAAGATAAGACACATCGAACGGCCTATGTCGTGAGTTTTGCAGATCGGACGGTTGACGGGCTAATGGGTGACGTGGGTTAACGGGCGAGCGGGGAATGCACCCGCTCTATAATGTAAAAAGATAAGAGTTTTACTTTTTCTGTTTTGTTATAAAATACATACACCAAGACCCTCTAAATTTGTCTCGCTCCTTCCAAAGCCACTATGATGAGAATGATTTTTACATATTTGCCACATCTCTACAAATAAAGCAATAAAAGTGTCATTTTACTTACATAGCACGCCAAGTCCTCATGCCAGCGTGGATTGAGCATGGAAAAAGACCATAATGCCTCTGTCTTCCTCTACTTAGCCATTCATTCTCCTCTTTCCCGCCACTAACATGTGGGACCTACACGTTAGGGTCGCCTTCAACCTCTTACCGCCCATTACTTCTCACAACGATCTCCCCAATAGGGGTTGTGGGCAGGCCAAAACCCGATAGGCTCGGACCAGACCATCGAGCGAGGCCAAAAATGCTCAGGTCTAATGGTCGTTGGTCGCACCTTTAACCGACCTTCATGACCTTGTACCTTGGCCGTCGACGCGCTCTGGTGAGCCCCGACCATGGCAAGCTCGTGGTTGGGTGTGGCTTGTCGCGCTGAGCACGTCAATCACCTTCTCCAGCGAGCAGCTGCCAATCAAATGGCCGCCAACCTTGTTTGATTGGAGGGTTTCAAGGTACAAGATGATAAATTTAGAGGTCTTTTTTTGCATATAGTCGTTCAATGTGGCGCCATGTCAGCATGTCATGTCAGACTATGAATTATGTCATGTCAGATTATGAACTAGTATGGACCTAAGTGGCATTACATTGCAAGTACCGGATCTCATATGTCGATTTTTCGAGTACCTTATTTAATTTTGAGTAAAGTCCACCACCCGTCCTCAAACTTGTAGAGCTGTGTCATTCCGGTCCCCAAACTTGCAAAACGCACAATCAAATTCCTAAACTTGCTAATTGTGGCATCCGAGTCCTAATCTTTCATCATTTGTGTGAATTCGTGTTGATCCGCTTGCGTGGCAGTGTGTTATGATGTGGACGTTTCACCGATCTCTCGTTCGATCTTCCTTTCTCTCGCCCATTCAGTCCTCTCTCTCATGGTCATGCCTGGTTCCCGGGAGCCACCGCTTGACCCTGCTGCAGGCAGACCGATGCCAAGCAGCCAAGGCTACACCCAAACCGCGGGAGCCCCTGCAGGGTGATGAGCCGCCGGCGGAAACGCTGCAGGCTCGTCGGTGGGCTTACCCTCTAGTGCGCAACTGAGCTCTGCCTGCTCAAGTGCTTGGGTTGTGGAATGCCGGCCACCCAGCACCGCGTTATCCTCCCTGCTCCCATTGATCTGCAGTTGCATCCAAGAACACCACAAGCACAACGCCTGGCTCCTCCACTGCAGTTTAATCAAGCAGTTTAAGGACCGGGATGACACAGCTCTACAAGTTTGAGGACCGCTGGTGGACCTTACTCTTTAATTTTCTTTATTTAAAATCTGAATCTTTCTGTCGCGGAAGAATATTTGCTATATATATCCATATGACAAGAGCTGACAAACCTCGGACCATTTTCTGCTTCGTCCGACCCTACAATACACGAGGGTCGGGCAACTACCGAGCGCCACAAGAAATTTCCGTCTCGCCCGACCCCCCGCTTCGGAGGGATCGGGCGAGGTCGCTTGGCATCAAGGACGGACCGACTGCGCTCAGCCACGCCTGACTGGTCAGAGCACCAGGCAGCTGCTGTGTCAGACTGCCAGCAGCCGTGTTATTTCACCTGCTCTTCCACGCCTGGCACGGCCTTAGGCTGTCCGCACTGGGACCTGGGAGCGGAACGGTACAGCTCCACGTCGACCGTTTACAGCGGGCTATACAGGTTTTTGGGCTGCAGTGGGGCTCTGTATGTGAAACTGGACGTCCCGTTTTTCCCCACCGCGCGGTAAATAGAGAGTGCGCAGAAAGCGGGACGCTACGCGCCACGTAGGCGTGGGGCCCGCGCGACCAACGCCTGCGCGCCGGCCTGCGGAAGGGGAGGACGAGCTCCGAGCTGGGACGGAAGCGGAGGGGAGCGGGCGGAGGAGCTCGATCCGCGCCGGAGGAGAGGTCGAGCTCGCCGCGGAGGTAGATGCACCGCCGCCGGAGTTCGTCGCCCGCGCCCGGAGCTGTGTAGATCGAGGCAGGGGCTCCTTCGGCGGCGCAGATCGAGGCTGGCCACGACGAGCCCAAGCCGACGGGCGGAGGGGTGAGCGACCGGTGGGGAGGAGGAGGCGCTGCTGTCGCCGGATCTGAGTAGAAGGTGGCGGTCGCCGGCGAGGAGAGTGAGATGGAGAGGCCGCGCGAGCTCCGCCGCCCGCAAGCGCCGCCGGGCCTCCTCTGCTCCGCCGGCCGCAAGCGCCGCTGGGCCTCCTCGCCGGATTGAATCGAGGCCGGCGAAGGAGGCGGGACGAGCAGAGGAAGAAAGGAGGAGCTCCTCGGCTGCGAGGAGGCGGCGCGCCGCCCTGGCTCGGCCTCCGCGCCGGCGGTGGGGGAATCGAGAGAGAGGGCGCGGCGGATGGAGAGCGCGGGCTCGCCCCGCCGCGCCCAGCGCCCGAGCTCGCCGCCGCTCCAGGCCTGGGCAGAGGAGCGAGCCGGGCCGGCCCCCTGGAGGAGCCGCCGTCCCTGGGAGCTCCTGCTGCCGCCGCCGCGGTGGGGACGAGGCCGGCCGGAGATGGTGCTGCCCCGCGCCGCGCCGGCCGAGCTCCGCGCCCGCTACCCGTCTTCGCCGGCCTGGCCGCCGCGGAGCTCCAGCCCGGCGCCACTTAAGCCGCGCCAATCGAGCTCCCAAGCGGCGAATCGAGCTCCGGGCCGCGCTCCTGCTGCTAGAGGCGGGGGTGGAGATCATGCGGAGGAAGAAAAGGAGGGAGGAGGCGCTGGACCCATGCGTGAGCTCCGCTGGCCGCGGCGAGCAGAGGGCGGCGGCGACGGAGGGAGAGGAGGAGGCCGGCGGCGCGGTGGGGAGCTAGAGGGGCGGCGCGGCGGGGACTGGGGAGAAGAAGTTTCGGGTGAGAAGGGAGAGAGGGAGAGAGAAGGTGAGTGGCCGGCGGAGAAAATGAGGAGAGGGTGAGAAAAAATAAAAAAACGTGTGCCCTGCGTGGTAGTTGGTATAGAGTGTTGGATTTAAAGGTTGACGGGTGCGGGAGAAATGAATTTAGAGTAGAGAATCTCGATGATCAGGACAGAATATTCTCTTTTAGAGGATAGAGGAGGGAACGACCAGTGCGGACAGCCTTACCCATGACACCCCCGCATGACCACTAAGCTACAGTACATGCCTTGGCCCACATGTGCCAGAGGGCCGGAACAGCGAGAGAGATCGCTGTCTCTCTTTACTGCTCACAATCGAACACGCAAAGGACGGGTGTGTCTCCACGCAAGGCACAACTGCCACTCGCGTTCACACATGCATGCATGGCTGATTAGTTTTTTATCTTCCCAAGAGCATTTATTTCCTTTTACCATGCCACTCGTGACTTCTGTAACACACGAAGGGGCAATGGGCCCTGCAACCGCACCTAGTGATGCAAGTGGCGCGGGCCACGCCGCAAACCCATTGGGCCAGAACGTGCCACGAACCCGCACAAGCCCACATCGTAGCCCACTTTGCCGAAGCGGCTCAGAGCGGGTAACCCGCACAGCCCACCTAGTCCCGCACACCCGCATCGCACAGCAGCGCCCCCTTCTCCCTCCGTGCATCGGCGCATCGCCGTCTTGGACGCGCTCCGCATGCACGCCGCCATGGGAAGTCCAAGCTCAGCCCTCCCGGCGTTGCCGCCGCGTGCGCCGCATCCTTCGTCGTCGTCACCGTTGCTAGCGCCTGTGCCCGTGACCGCGCCTGACACTAGGACACCCGCCGGTCCTCCTCCACCGCTGAGATCCCCCGTCGTCGTTGCCGCCACCGCCGCCGCTGCTCCCGCCCCCGTTGCCGCCGACACCGCCGCCGCCGCCGCCACCGCCGCCGCCGCCGCCACACATCGGGAGACAATCAGGGAAGAGGCTAGGAGGAAGAAGGCCCAGGTTAGGTTTCTTTCCATGTGCTTCAAGATCTAGTTGATTTGTTGGGTCGTGGCCAAGATTGCTGATTGGGTCGTGGCCTAGAATAGAGGAGGAGGATCTAGTTGAACTAATTTTCTGAGTATGCCGATTGGGTCGTGGTCAAAATCTAGTTGATTTGTTGAGACCCTTGATCCCCACTCGAGGAGCTCCTTGCTGATGCCGTCCTTGTAATCTTAGCATACAAAACTCATGAGTAGTAGACTTAATTAGCTTTAGGTAATTGGTGGTTATTGTAGACAATTTAGTGAGCACAATAGAGTAATGCTTCCTGCCATTTCCGTCTAGCCAATTTAGTGAGCACAATGGAGTAATGCTTCCTGCCATTTCCGTCTAGCCAATGACTATCCCAAGGGCGCCAGGACACACACAGGGTCTACTGGCTAGGACAGCTGCCTCCTCTGCTGTTGGTTCGTGCTTGCACGCTCGCACGTCTCCACTTAGCAGCAGTCACCGGCAGGGAGCCCAGGACAGCGGGGCCCATGATGGAGACTTTTTCTCTCCCATTTATCTCCCCTATGCACTGTATTCAACCTGCACGGGTGCAGGTAGGGGCCAGCGTTGATGCGCTAGGAGGTTGGGATATCTGCTCGCCCGACCTCCTGTCCGTCTCGCCCGACCCTCAGGATAAAGGGCTCAGGAAATATATCTGACACTGCACGCTGTCTATACGTACACTCCGGTCAAGACACAGCACTAACAACAACACTGAGCGTGCGGTGCGCGGTACCAGCTACTCCCCTTTTTCAGGTATAGCTGCAGCTCACATCACGACAACCATAGCGGGCGGCTACGGATCCCCAGGACAGCGGGGTCTGCGATAAGAACCGAGCCACCTGCTACTTTTTTCTCTTTGACTATACTTTCTTGTACTCCAAGTTTCATTACTCTGACTTCTCCTTAAACTATAAAAGGACAAGCCAGGCCCCCTGCGAGGGGCAAGGGACTAGATCGATTCCTTTTCCTTTCTTCCCCTAGAGGCTTGCTCCGGGCAAGCTCTCTGGACTTATTTTCTTCACACACAACACACACGAACACAGAGACTTGGAAGCAGCTCTTCCTCTCTCGTCCGTTTGTACCCCTCTACTACAAACTCTAACAAGCAACATGAGCAGCTCGAACTGGACGTAGGGTCTTATACCTCCGGGTAGCCCGAAATAGTATAAATCCTTGTGTCCGTATTGCTAACCATCCGGGCTTAGACACGCAACCACGTAAGTTTACTAGTCGGGTTGACAAAACACCGACACTTTCTTTCTTATCCTGAGCTCTTAAATAATGAGAGCAAAAATCCTTCACAAAGCAGAATGAATACAACCTGAGCTTTCTTCCACAAATCTGCAAATCGGGATAAAAATGCTAACTGAGTGCTTGACTGCAGTCATTCCCCCTCCATCATTCCTGAGTTGTCAGCATTTTTTCCTTAAAATGTCTGCATCCCCTTCCTAATTCTAGAGTTTTTACCCTTTGTTCCATAAAATCTATGCAGTACAAAAGAAGAATTTAAAAAATGCTGGTGGGATTCATGGAAAATGAATAAAAACATTGTGATTGACGGCATTGGCATGTTATAGCATCAGATCAACATTATGGACAGTATTTTAGATAATTTACAAGCACTGATGCGGAAAAGAAATGGATTTGTTTTTTCTTTTTTCTCTTCATCGGCATCCATTCATTGGAAAATCGAAAAAAATCATGATCAGATACATGAGCTAAGGATCCAAATTCAGTTGCTGCCAAATAATTTTTTAAGTCATACATTATGTGCTTTAAAACCAGAAAGGTCAAAATGGGCAGCAATCTTTGATCCTAGAAATTTTATCATGAAAGGTATTATGTCATGAGAAGCCTCAATTTTTTAGTTGGGACTACATAAAAGCTATAATAACACGAATTGAAAAGGTAAGCACGTAATACAATAGAATTTGGTCAAATCTACATGGCGATAGCTTATAGTAGCTATCAAGCTAGGGAACAGGCTTCACTAGAGAAAGAGAACCACTGAACCCAGATGTATTGGGAACACGGACTTTGAACTGGAAATTCATTTCTAAACTATCGGCTCATCTGCCCACTTGTGGATTTTAAAGAACAATCTGTAAATATAGATCGTGTTAAAGAATGATACACCTGGAAAAAATATCTTTCCAACAACCTATATGTGCACTGTGAAATAAATGAAAAAAAACCCATCTTTTGTGTAACTTTTTTTACAGCACAAACGAGCATGCCTTTTTGTCAAATTTTACATGTGTAGAAATAAGATTCTTTTCTGAAATGTTGTAGGTACGCAAAGTACAAACTGGGTGTACAAAATTATGTCCTGCATTTGGAGTAGCCTATGAGATGATGGTGCACTATATTTATGTGCATTATTTGAGCTTCAATAGCATGTAAAATCATCAAAAGTGGGACATCACACGCAGCAGGAACTGAAAGCAATGCAAACAATTCATGCCTAGTGGACAAATAATGTAAGAGAGGCTTTAGAGGGACGGACACCCGCGACATGGGGGCCAAGACGGCAACGCTTCCAGAGCTCGCCCGCGACATGGCCGGTGTGGGCATGTGACGGCGGTTCAGAGTTCAGATGGCACCAGGGATTGGAATGAAGTGGACGGGAAAGATGGACAATCTGAAAGGAGCAGCAACTGAAAACGCCACCGCAACAGCTGAACCTCGCGCAACCATGGCATGGACGGCCAACGCTGGCTTAACTTGGTTCAGGCATTTGTACAAGCACCCCGTGTGCAGCTAGGCATACCGGAGCTAATTAAGTAACTAACTACAGGAACAGGAGAGGGGAAGTGATGCGACATGAGACGGTCTGAGAAGAGGGAGAAGGAGACCTGTGGGAGGGCAGTAGTCGTACCCGCTCTCGCTCCGGGCGCCGGCAGCCAGCCCACGGGTGACGGGTGCCCAACGACGGAGAGGGTGCCAGCAGCGGCGCACGGGGCTACGGCGCGGCAAAGGCCCGAGTAGCGGCCGATGAACGGACGCATTGGTACGCGCCTGATAACCCACCACACCTGAACAGGAGATGAAAGGCGCTAGCATTGCGCGGCACCCGGCACGCCGGCGGCGAGCACGCGGTGGCTAGCTAGCTGGTGGCGGCGGCGCGAAATCAACCGTTAACTGCTGGTGGTCATTTGCTGGGCTCGGGCCGGACTGGGAAATGATCCTAGCTGTGCTGCTGGGCCGAAAGATACTATTTAGGCCCAGTAAAATTGTCGGGCCATATTTTTATTTTCGCTTTTTTTTTCGAAACATTGATGTGCGATTTTTCTTTTGTGATGCTCTCTCTCTCTCTAGCCGGTCACTAGATTTTCTGTAAGAATGTTGTCTGTAACTAGTAAGTTCAGCCAAACATATGTAGCAAGTTAAAACTGTGGCAGTAAAATCAAACAGTGGACACAAAAGGTCAAATTTCCAAGAATCACCTGTAGCAAAATATGACAGTGTGAATAATCACGTTAAGACAAGCAACACAGAGTTCCTGAGGAAATTGCATTTGCAAATTGCAAGTTAAGACAGAGGCCGTAAGCCCACAATGCCACAAGAAAAATATAATTCCAATGGCACTCACACACTCAGAAACCAGGAAGTGAAGAAGAAAAGGCAACCGCGCGTGTTTTATCACGTTTATTGAGAGCTTACATTATTATACAAAGGAGAAAACACAATACAAGCACACGCATAGGAATCTCAAGCAAAACACCGTCTTGCTGCACTGCTCCTCGATCAGACCTGGACTAGAAACTGCCCATCCGGCCACCGGCAATCGCAGTCGCAGGTGCAGCCGAGAATTGAGCAATAGCCGCCCCGCCGGCAGTGAATGTCGTTCACGCAGGAGCTGGAGCAGGCATCCACATCGTACATGCCACAGCCGCCTTGGTATTTCATATTAGGATATAGGCACGGCACCGTCTTTGCCATTACCACCGGCCCAAACTCTAGGCGCCCATGCATCATCGCATCACATGCGCACAAACCACGACAAATTATAGATGACAGTTATATGGAGCAATTTAATTGATTGTCTACAATAATGCACATATATAAATATGCAAAAGATATGTAATGGTCAAATAAGCTGTATGTATGTGTGGCATAAATGATCTGTAAACGAATGTATGCATACCAGTGGCTGCAAGCAGGAAGATTAGGGCAACAAGAGCTGAGATATTCTTGCGTGGGAGCCCCATGAATGCACTTATTTGTCTCTTGCGATCGATGTCTGATCGATGGATGGATGCAGAAACTGAGGGCGAGGTGCCCTGCATTATATACAGAAGCGAGTGCCACCAACTCATGCATATCCAGATGCAAGGTTTCCTCATTGTCAGAGACATGTGACATGTGATGAGCTCGATCACCCACACATCATACTCCACGTGGGTCATGCACCGATTTTAATCTTAATCACTACTAGTTTGTGACTTTGTGTGGCACTTTCTGCACATGTTACTAGATATGTTAACATTGCCTCAATTATTAGTGCCAGCATCTCGTAGTTCATTTCCTTAACTATTCCATTGCAAGTCCTAAATATATGTACACACTCATGATTCCATCTAATGCCAGCATATCTTAGTTGGCAATCCAATTAGTAGAATAGTGTAACTGATCGAACCGCTTCATATACTCATTTCCTTAAGACTTGCAATTACTTTAGCTAGCGCTAGAAAATTCCACTCTTGCTTCTCACTATGTTCCAGCATCTGACATTGTTTCCATCTTAGTGCTGGACATGATTAAATGTGCTGACGTTTCACATTTTCATTTTCAAGAATTACAGTTAGGAACTACTCTCCTGCTACAAATTATGGTTCACTTTTAGATTTACTCTAAATCAAACTTCTATAACTAAATCTATACAAAAATATAATAACATCTAGTAATTTTAGAACGACTGGGATGGAGGTGGATGGACAAGGTGGGCAATCTGAAAGGATTGGCAACTGAAAACGTCACCGAAACAACTGAACCGCGCGCAACCATAGGAGGGATTGGCGAACGCTCGATGTAACTTTGGTTCAGGCATTTGTACAAGCACCCCGTGTGCAGCTGGGCTATTAGCTAGTTGACTACGCGAGATGGGAAGTGATGCGACATGAGACGGTCAGAGAAGAGGAAGAAGGAGACCTGCGGGAGGGAAGTAGCCGTATCCGCTCTTGCTCCGCGGGGCGTGGGCAGCCCACGGGTGACAGAGATGTGCCAGCAGCGGCGCGTTGGGCTACGGCGCGGCCAAGGCCTGAGTAGCGGCCGGTGAACGGACGCATTGCCGCATTGGTACGCGCCTGACGACCCACCGGCCACCGCACCTAGACAGGAGACGACAGGCGCTAGCATTGCGCGGCAGCGCCACGCCGGCGGCGAGCACGCGGTGGCAGCTGATGGCGGCGCGAAATCAATCGCTAACCGTTCTGCGGAACATTTTGCTTCGATTCGAAGCTGGGCCTGGTCAGTTGCTGCTTGCTGATCTCGGGCCGGACCGGCAAAGAATCCTGGCTGTCTGCTGGGTCGAAAGATCTCTATAGGCCCAGTAAAGTTATCGGGCCATATTTTTATTCTCGCTTTTTTTTTCGGGAAAACGTCCTTTAGACCCCTCAACCATTACCTTTGTCCGATTTACCGCCCTGAATCGCAAAACCGGGTATTCAGCCCCCTCCAACTATGAAAACCGTCCATTTTACCCCCTTTCCCGGTTTTGACGTACGCTGATGTGGCAGCGGGCCCCACATGTCAGTGTGGGCTCCATATGACAGGTGACTCTCTCTCATCCATCCATTCACTCGGCTCTCACCACATTCTCTCTCTCCTCTATCTCCTTTCCCTCTCCTTCTACCGCAACTGACGCCTTGGGCGGAGCCGGACCCATGCGGCGTCGGGCAGCCGCCGGGGCGCGCAGCGGCGCAGGAGCGCTGGCCGGCCGCGAGCTGGAGCCGGCCATCTTCAGGGGCCGAGCCCCCCGCGCCCTCCCTGACGGGGCCATGCCTTGCGCTGCCCCTGTCGGCCGCTTGGTCACCACAAGAGCCAAGCCCCGCCGGCCGCTTGGTCGCCTTGGGCAAAGCCGGACCCCACCGACCGCGCGCGAAGGCAGAGGGGTAGCCTGGACCTCGTCCGTGGCCCTGCCGAGCTCGTGTGCCTTCTCCTCGAAGCACCACGGGAGCGCGCGGTGGCGGAGCACCATGGGGGCACCATGGCCGGTGCGGTGCTCAGCGTGGCGGCCGAAGAAGAGCTGGGCGGAGGAGGGAGGGCGGCGGCCGGCGGGCGAGCATCGTCTAGATCTGATCTGGTCTCACAGACACGACGAAGAGGAACGAGATAAAACATAAAAACGTCAAGGAAAAAGAAGAGAAAAGGGGGAAGTGGGCCCCACAGCCACGCATGCGAATACCGCCTTTGAAACCGCTGTGGGGGTGTAAAGCGAACGGATTCAAGAGATTGGGGTGTTCAATATCTGGTTTTGAAGATGAGGGGTAAACCAAACTGAGGCAATAGTTGAGGGGGTGGAAAGGCTTTTCCCTTTTTTTCGAAGCACTTTGATATGCAATTTTTTTAAAGAAAAATACGAAGGTGCCTGGATTCAAATTTCACAATTCTTGTAATGCAAAAGTTGCGCTGTAACTTTTTGGTTCAGCCGCTGCTAACTCCGCTTCGATTCAAAACTGGACCTGGCACAAGGAAAATGGGGCGCGGCGTAATCGGGTGACTGGCCTCGGCGGCCGCGCTTGCTTTGCTGCCCTCTCAACTCTCATCTCATCAGGTCGTGCTCTCTGTTTGCTCCTACGGTTGCATTGCGTGCCACCTTCCCTTGTCCTCCTGCACCCTAGCTGTGCGGTGCGCAGGCAGGGTGCTCGTAGAAATGCCTGACAGGATGGCTCATGGAGAGAGGCTCTAATCAGTAGTCCGCATTGTTCCGCTTTTTGACAGTGCAAAAAAGGGTATTTTATTTGTTTGATCTGGCTTGCAGAAACGGATGAAATGGTCTATCGCGCTGTGTGCATAACTGCTGAAACGGATGGAATGGCACTGAAAGTCGGTCAACTGTGCCGGCCGCGTCTCCAAATGTACAGAGACCATCTCCATAGCAACTCATTCAAGCACTAGATCAATTGCCAATTGGCATGGTTACAACTTGGATTCGAATTGGGGATAGGAGGAAGCAAAGTCGATCGAAGCACAGGAGCACATCCACACTCAACAGGGTACAGAGAACTTCTGCAAGTTCTCCCGGTGGCCTCACTGCTGCTGCCTGATGGTGATGGGCCTGCAGAGCTTTTTCTCTCACAGCTCCTGCAGCCGGAAAGGGAGATGGGAGACTCCGTGTTGACAGAGTACAGCAGTACTCGCTACTCACCAATTTCCACTTCTTCAATAGCGAGTTGCTATTTCCCGATCCCCTTCTCTTCCAGCTCAAGCTTCTCTTCCTTCACGCTTCTCACGACGCGCACGTTGCTTGCCAAGACCTAAGAACCATCCCCAGCAAGGCCATGGCCGGATCGCTGCTTCTTCCCTGGGTGGAAGGTTTAGTCGGCAAGGCGGCCGACGCGCTGGTCCAGAGGGTCACCAGCATGTGGGGCGCCGATGGTGACCGCCACAAGCTGGAGCGCCAGCTGGTGTACGTGCGGTCCCTTCTGGCCGACGCCGAGGAGAAGGCCGAGGCGAAGACTGAGGCCGGCCGCGCCGTCAAGGCGTGGATGAAGAAGCTCAAGGCTGCCGCGTACGAGGCCGATGACGTCCTCGATGACTTCCAGTACGAGGCTCTGCGCCGCGACGCCCAGTCCGGCGAGTCCACGTCACGCAAGGTACTCTACTTCTCGCGAGATCGCGTTGTGTTCCATCACAAGGCGAGCAGGGACCTCAAGAACGTGCTCGACAAGATCGACGAACTGGTGGTGGAGATGAATACTTTTGGTCTGCTGGAGCGCGCGGAGGCGCCACAAGTTCTGTATCAGCAGACACACTCTTCACTCGACGAGTCTCTAGATATCTTTGGCAGAGACGACGACAAGGAGGTCGTGGTGAAGCTCTTGCTCGACCAGCAACATCAGAGGAATGTCCAGGTGCTGCCCATCGTTGGAATGGGGGGTTTGGGTAAGACCACACTGGCAAAGATGGTGTACAACAACAACAAGGTTCAGAATCACTTTGACTTGATGATGTGGCACTGTGTATCTGAAAATTTTGAGTCTGTCATCGAGTTGGCTACAAATGGAAGATGTGACCTGCCTGAGAACATTGAGCTCTTGGGAGGAAAACTGCAGGAAACGATTGGCCGGAAAAGATTCCTACTGGTTCTTGACAATGTGTGGAATGAAGAGCGACACAAGTGGGAGGATGACCTGAAGCCTCTACTCTGTTCTTCTAATGGTGGATCAGGAAGCATGATACTTGTCACAAGTAGGAGCCGGCAAGTGGCCGCTATAATGGGCACCCTTGAACCCCATGAGCTAACATGCTTGAGTGAAGATGATTCATGGAAACTGTTCGCAAAGAAAGCATTTAGTAAAGGAGTGCAAGAGCAACCAGAATTGGTCATAATCGGCAAACACATCGTCAACAGGTGCAAAGGACTGCCTCTTGCTCTCAAGTCAATGGGCGGCTTGATGAGTTCAAAACCAAGAGTCCAGCAATGGGAGGACATTGCCAAAAGCAATTTGGGTGAGGCCACGGACGAAGTATTGCCCATACTAAAATTGAGCTACAGACACTTGTCATCTGAAATGAAACAATGCTTTGCCTTCTGTGCAGTTTTCCCTAAGGACTATGTGATGGAGAAGGATATGTTGACCCAACTATGGCTGGCAAACGGTTTTCTTCATAAAGAGGGGACAATGGATTTGTTGGCACAGAAAGCCGAGTTTATTTTTAATGAATTGGCTTGGAGGTCCTTTCTAGAAGATGTGAAAGTTAGACCTCTTTCTGATTGGCCATTTTACCAGGCAGTTGGGTGTAAAATGCATGACTTAGTGCATGACCTAGCAAAAGATGTGACAGATGAGTGTGCATATGCAACAGAGTTGGTTCAGAGAGAAGCATCGATAAAAGATGTACATCACATCCAAGTTTCACGCAATGAATTAAAAGAAATCAGTGGATTACTGAATGGCACATCATCTCTCCGCACTTTATTAACTCAATCAAAGAACAGTGATCTCGAGGAATCAAAACTGATGTCATTAAGAGCCTTGCGTTGTGAAGATCCTTCTATTATCCACAGCCAGTTTATGAATGCAGCACATTTAAGATATCTTGATCTCTCTAATTCAGGAATTGTTAGAATGCCAGATTCATTATGTGTGTTATATAACTTACAGTCATTGAGGCTTAATGGTTGCAGCAGGCTACAATTTTTGCCTGAAGGTATGGCAGCTTTGAGGAATCTTGAGCATCTTTATCTTTTGCGATGTGAAAGCTTAGAACGGATGCCTCCAAAACTTAGCTTGCTGCATAACCTTCGCACACTGACAACGTTTATTGTGGATACTAAAGATGGATGTGGAATCGAGGAGCTCAAAGACCTAGGACATCTGGGCAACAGGTTGGAACTGTACAATTTGGGAAAAGTAAAGACTGGGTCTAAGGTCAATATCCATGAGAAACGGAATTTAAGTGAATTGTTATTGCACTGGGGACGTAATCTATCTTTCAATCTTGCAAGTGAGGATGTCAGTAATGCAGAACAAGTACTGGAATCACTTGCACCTCATGGTGAGCTTCAAATTTTGGAGATAAAAAGTTACCGTGGCCCAACAATCTCACAACCTGTCCAAGATGTATGGAGCTGCCAATAGTATGGTTTTCATCCACTCTTGAGGAATTGATTTTATCCGACATGAACAGCCTGACCACATTATGTAATAACGTTGATATAGAAGGTGCAGGATTCAACAGCCATCTGCAAATCTTTCCAAGGTTGAACAATATGGAGCTATGGAGTTTGCCGGAGTTGGAGAGGTGGGCAGAAAACACTGCAGGAGAGCCTATCATGTCGGTGATGTTTCCCTTGCTAAAAAAGCTAACAATCCTTGATTGTCCTAAACTTGCACGTCTTCCGGAGTGTCCAGTTCTCACACTTTTATGTTGCACTTCCTGGTCAAAAGTTTTTGGTCGTGTGAGCATGCCAGTTGCTGCTCCTGTGAGCATGCCTTTGGGCTTTTGCCCATCTCTTGTGCACTTGGAAGTTGGTGTTCTAGCAGATGTGGTGATGCCTCTGGAGAACCAGCAAAACCATAGCCAAAGACCTCTAGACACTCTGCGAAGTTTGAAGATACAAGATGATGATGGCTTCGCATCCATATTTAAACAGTCCGAATTTCAACTAAGGCTTGAGGATTGCTTCCCCATTTTGGAACGACTGGAATTCGAATCATGCTCTAGTATTGTCCACTGGCCAGTGGAGGAACTTCGATGCTTGCCCAGCCTTCGATCTCTGTATCTGTTACGTTGTAGCAAGCTGGAGGGGAAAGGCTCATCATCTGAGGAAACCCTTCCGCTTCCCCAGCTTGAAAAGTTACAGATTGCATCTTGTGACAGCTTGCTAGAGATTCCGATGTTGCCCACCTCCCTTGAGGAAATGGGGATTGAATTGTGTGGAAGTTTGATGGCACTGCCTTCAAACCTTGGAAATCTTGCCAATCTGAGGGATCTCCAGTTGATTTACTGCGATGGACTGAAAGTACTGCCTGATGGAATTGACGGGCTCAGTTCTCTTGAGAAGTTGAGGATCAGTGAGTGTCCAGGGATAGAGAACTTTCCTCATGGTCTGCTCCAGCGGCTCCCAACCCTCAAATACCTAGAAATAGAGGGCTGCCCCGATTTGCAGAGACGTTGCAGAGAAGGTGGGGAGTACTTTGACTCAATCTCTATGATTCCAAAAAAAAATCATTCTATCAGCAGAAGCCGAACTAATGAAGCCCGTAGATGCACAGTGCACCGTCTGCTTTTCAAACCCTTACTCTCAGCTGAGGTATTTATGATCCCGCATCACCTCACTTCCATTATCTCGTTCTGTCAGCAATCCAGTGCACAGCTTCGTTATATTTTGTACTCTTTTTGACGCTTTATGTGTGTATACAATTGAATCTGTTTCTATTCAAAAGCATCCTCACTCCCTCCTTGTTATGCCAGCATTATGTAAGACTGAGCTTTGATGAGAAGCAGCTGTCCGCTTACCCCCTCCATGGGTTATTGTTAGCTTTGCTTCTTAAACTATGCTCTTGGTAAACTTCTGATCCGGTACCTTCTAGTACTTTTAACGAGTTGTATGTGCATCCATAAAGCCCTTATGGTCTTTCATTGATAATGTTGTTTTTCTCATGCTTCCTACTCTCGGTTTTCAAGAGTCAGGGCCATTTATTTTCTTGTAGTGTGCTTCTGGACTCCCTTTAGCAAGTACATTTTTAAACTCCATGCTTTTTTTTTGCTATTGGTTGCTTGTGCTGAATTCATTTATTCTTGTTACTGATGTGATTCAGAGCGAGAGGTTCTTAGTTCCGTTTTTGTCCTTGCAGCAGCCTATGATTTGTCCACCGACAAACATCAAAGAACCGAGTGAAGACTGAAGAGGAAAATCCGCTCAATGCTGACACAATAAGACACTGCCATATTGCGAGATGTTTCCACTAGGCATTCTGCATTCCAAGTGTGCTTGTGTTTGCAAGATAGCTCGGCGCCATGCCGCCATCTGCCATCGATCTAGAAGGCCCGGACAAACAGAGAATGTGCTAACCAAAGGGGAAGAAGGGCGCAGCTGGCAGCCAAGCTGCTTCCAACAACGTGGCCGCGCCGGCGAGAAAACGCTGGCGAAGGGAGTGAGAACTGAGAAGGATGGTAACAAAAAGCAGCTTAGGTGTGTGTGGCCTAAGTTTGGAAGGCAGGCGAAGAAATGAACTGAGTCCGCAGATGTACTTGCTGTTGCAAATGTGGTTTTCCGGAAGTCTGAATTTTACGTATCGTGCCCTCCAACTAAAAGGCCTTTTTTTTTTGCCTTACTGTTTGATATATGAAAATGATCGTGCCCTGTAACTGCACTGTCGTCGTCTGCTACAGAGCCATTCCGGAAGTGCTGCTGTAAATCATTCTGATCTGAAGCCTCTGCAGTAGACGACGTTGGAAGAAAGCTTCTCGCGCAGGTAGGTAGGGATCGGACCTGCATGCCTCGAGTCCTTCCATACCATCATCCATCCACCGGCACCACTTGACTAATTTGCAGCGTCATTGCTGCTCTGCAAATCTGAAGACCCCAAGAGCAAACATCTTTCAAGGAAACAGGAATTGTTAACGTGTTGTGTTATCTTTCAAATCAGGTTTGGAGGGCCTTCGTATGGACGATAATGATACAGGCTCGTCGTGCAGACACAGCACTTACATCAGCAATTTGCCGGAGTAATAAATAGCTCTAGTTCCTGGCAGGCCAATGCTTTCACGGTTTCTTTAACACTGAATCGTAAGAACCTGAGTTTTGCACATTTCAATATATGTACAGCCATGGTAACAGAGAGTCCTTCCTACTTTTGACACAACGACGAGCAAAGCTGGAGCCATCGCATGTTCTGCATTTTCTTCAGACCAAGCATCCTGTGGCGGTTGTCACATACAACCATCCTGCAAGGCTGCGCAAGGACGAACAAACGATTAGAATTGATTGAAGCAGAAGTAGAAGCAGCACACACAGATCTTATGGTAACTGCACATCAAATGTTTCGACACAGTGGTTTAGAGTTGTTTTGGACAGGGGGGTTTCGGGATGCCTGTGTCGTTTTTGTTGTGATTTTCTTTTCTTTTGCTGATGTTGTTTTATTTCCTTCTAATAAAAGTTACAGCAAATCTTTTGCCGTTCCATTCAAAAAAATAAAATAAAAAATTCAACACATATTTTAATATCCTAGCTTGCAGTGACAGGCTAGAAGCAAAGAGCATGGCATTCAACACTGATTGACTAAAATGATTCATTGCTGCTGGAAATGGAATGCGTTTGCATGGAATAGAAGATACCAAGTCAAAATACTCCCCGCCTTGTGTGCAACATCTCTGCAGGTCGGGGCAGCCGTATATCGATAGAATTTTAAGGACCGGCAGCCGCTGGACAGATCCCAGGACAACGATCAATCATTAAGTTCTCAAGGGAAGCGAGGCAGGCCATCAGGCAGCGAGTTCACCCTAGTGCAGAAGCTCATATGGAGTCATGGAAACGCTTCAGATTTCCAAGTCTCAAGGAAGCGCCACCAAACTTATGCAAACCATGAAGGATTTCCTTGGATGATGGGCCCTTCCCGTCCAGTTTGGTACAGCTAAAAATACGCAGAAATCGAAAGCAAGGAAAGCGTTGTAGTTCATCCACTGGCCAAAGGAGAGGACAATAATGCAGCAGTTGCAGATACACAGCCATAGCAACTTCTGCCGAGCAGACTGGAGAAACTTGTACAGCGCCGATGTGTGTAACCCGTCGGCGTCGGAGAATGGGCTCAGCCGACCGTCAGGCGCATCGCATCGGTGAGGTCTGTGTTCTCCAAGATGTTGTGCACGTGTGCGAGCTCCTCCCGAGACCCGAGCTTGTGTTGTGATGCCAGGGCGTCAGGCGGGGAACGAGGAGCTGGTCGACGCTGCTGTAAATGGTGTGGTGCACGGTGAGGTTGGTCCATGTACAGCGGAAAATCAGCTCCGGGTAGCGCGCTGCAAGAGATTCATCTCCACACCAGGCATTGGACCAGAAGGACGTGGAACAAGTTCTACTGTATATACTTGAAACATAAAAAAGAAAAAGCAAAACGATGTTGGATTAGTCCAAGAGTGAGATAATGTTCCATGAAAAAAAGAACAAGATGGCGTAGTAAAGAGAGGTAATGCAGGATAAAACACACCTCGATTGACACTTAAGAGTCAGCAGTGGCGGAGGAACCTCTTTAAGGACTTCTCTCTCTTGGGTTCTGCTGCAGGAATGTGCTTTCTTGGAATAGAAGAGACCAAGTCAAAATACTCCCCACATTGTCGGCAACGTCTTTGCAGCTCGGGGCAATCCTTGATTTGTAGGCATTTTAAGGCTTGAAGCTGCTGGAGGAAGCTCTCCGGAAATTTCTCAATCCCTGGACACCTAAGAATTGTCAGTACCTCGAGAGAAGTGAGGCCATTCATCACATCAGGCAGTGCTTTCAGCCCCTGGCAACTGTGCAGACGGAACCAACTCAGCTTGGCAAGATTTCCAAGGTTTGAAGGCAGCGCTGTCAAGCTTTTGCACCAGCAAATCTCCAGTTCGACAAGTGATGCAGGCAACTTGGGAATCTCCAGCAAGCTGTTACAAAAATGTATATATAATCTTTCCAGACGAGGCAGAGGAAGGATCTCCTCGTATGACAAGCCTGTGTCCTCCAAATTCTCAAGTGAAATTGTCAGAGATCGAAGCAGAGGCAAGAAATGCAGCTCCTCAACTGGCCAGCGGAGGATACTGTCGCAACCTGAGATATCTAATTTCTCCACGAAGGCTAAGCAATCCCCAAGTCCAAGTTGCAATTTGGAAAAGTTAAACATCGATACAAAGGCATCATCACCCAATAGCTTTAAACTTCGCAGGGTATCCACGGATCTTTGGTTTTGACTCTGCTGGTCATCTAAAGGCATCACCACATTTGCCAGCATCCCGACTTCCAAGGAGACAAGGGATGGGCAAGAGCCCAAAGATATGCTCATAGGAACAAGGCCTTCTGCAGAGTCATTGGAACAAAATGACCGTGTTCTTTTGACGAATGAAAAGGATAGGTGTGTGAGAGCTGCGCTCTCTGGAAGATGTGCAAGTTTACTGCAATTATCGATTCTTAGCTCTTCAAGCTGGGGAAACATCACTGAGCTATAAGGCTCTCCTGCACTGTTTTCTGCCCATTTTTCCAACTTTGGCAAATGAGATAGCTCCAATATCTTTAGCTTTGGGAAAATTTGCAGAGAGGTATTGTATGCTTCACCTTCCACATCGACATTCTTACATAATGTGGTCAGGCTGCCCATGCAAGATAAACATAAATGCTCAAGAGAGGACAGCCAAACTATTGGCAGATCCTTGCATCTTGGGCAGTTGGCAATAGCGAGTGCCCTTAGGCACCTGAACATTTGAGGGTCTCTCATCCACTGTGAGATTTCATGGCCACTGTACCCATGCACCTCCAAAATTTTAAGCTCACCATGAGGTGCAAGCGATTCCAATACTTCTTCTACATTATTACTGATCACATCATTTGAAGGTTTGTAGTCTTGATGGCGGCCCCAATACAATCGTAATTCACTTAGTTTCTGTTTCTCATGGAGATTGGCCTTTGACCCACTCTTTAGTTTCCTCAAATTATACAGTTCTAACTTGTGGCCAAGCTGTCGCAGGTCTTTGAGCTCCTCAACCCCAGAGCCATCTCCATTTTCAGCCACAACAAATGTTGTTAGAGTCCGAAGGTTGTGTAGTAGACTAAGTTTTGGTGGCATTCGCTCCAAATTATCACATCCGCAGAGATATAGATGGTTGAGCTTCCTCAAGGTTGTTATTCCTTCTGGTAGATATCGTAGATAACAGCATCTTTCAAGTCTCAATGTTTGTAAGTTGTATAACATGCATAGTGAATTTGGTAATCTAACAATGTCTGACTCAGAAAGATCAAGGTACCGTAAATGTATCGTATTTATAAGTGGGTTATGGATAAAAGCAGAATCAATGCAACAAAGCGCTCTTAATGATGTCAGTTTGAACTTCTTGAGATCCCTGAGTTTCGATTGGGTTAATAAAGTGCGGAGAGATAATGTGCCTTTCAGTAATCCACTGATCTCTTCCAATTTACAACTTGACATTATCATGTGGTGCACATCTTCCATTGACGTTTTTTTCTGAATCAATGCTTCTGCAGAGACACAATCGTCCATGACATACTTTGCTAGGTCATGCATTAAATCATGCATTTTACATACAACTGCGTTGGAAAATGGTTTCACATCCACGTCTTGAAGAAAGGACCTCCAAGCCAACTCGTTGAAAATAAACTCGCCTTTCTGTGCCAAATCCATTGCTCCCTCATCATGTATATAACTGTTTGCCATCCATAGTTGGACCAACTTGTCCTTCTCCATCCAATAGTCTTTGGGGAAAACTGCACAGAAGGCAAAGCATTGCTTCATTTCAGATGACAAGTGTCTGTAGCTCAGTTCTAGTATGGACAATACTTCATCTTTTCCTCTACTGGTATCACTAATATTGCTTTCTGCAATGGCCTTCCAATCCTGGAGCGCTTGTTTTGAACTCATCAAGCCTCCCATTGTCTTCAGGGCAAGAGGCAATCCTTTACACTTGTTGACAATGCACCTACCAAACATGACAAACTCTCCTTGCTCTTGGACCCCTTTACTAAATGCCTTCTGTGAGAACAACTCCCATGAAACGTCTTCACTTAGGCATGCTAGCTCATAAGGGGGAAGGGTGCCCATTATAGAGGCCACTTGTTGGCTTCGACTTGTGACAACTATCATACTACCGAGTCCACCAATAGACGAACACAGCAGTGGCTTCAGATCATCATCCCACCTTTGCTGTTCTTCGTTCCACACATCATCAAGAACCAATAAGTACCTTTTCCTGCCAATGATTTCTTGTAGTTTTCCTCGCAAAAGCTCAATGGTGTCAGGCAGGGCACATGTTCCATTTGTAGCCAATTGAATGACAGATCTCACAACAGCAGTAGCTTCAAAGTTTTCAGATACACTGCACCATATCTTCACGTCAAAGTGCTTCTGAACCCTGAAATCGCTGTATACCATCTTAGCCAGAGTGGTCTTGCCTAAACCCCCCATTCCGATGATGGGAAGTACCTGCACATTCTGCTGATCTTGCTGATCAAGCAACAGCTTCACCAACGCCTCCTTGTCTTCGTCTCTGCCAAAAATCTCTGCAGATCCATCCAGCGCCGAGTGCGTCTGCCGATAAAGAGCATGCGGTACCTCTGTGCGCTCCATGAAACCAAACTTGTTCATCTCTGTCACTAGCCCATCGATCTTGTCAAGCACGTTTTTGAGGTCCCTGCTCGCCTTATGACGGAACACTAGTCGGTTATGCAAGGTGAAGAAGTAGCTCTGTACCTTGCTGGTCATGGACCGGTGGCTTTGGGCCTCACGATGCAGCGCCTCATACTGGAAGTCGTCCAGGACGTCGTCAGCCCGGTACGCAACCGCCTTGAGGTCCTTCATCCACCTCCTAACAGCAGGATTGTTCTCACTCTTTACCTCGGCATCGGCTAGTAAAGACTGGACGGCCAGCAGATGTCGCTCCAGCTTGCGCCGGTCATCATCGACGCCCCACATGTGAGTGATGCTCTGGACGAGCACATCAGCGGCCTTGCCAGCCACTCTGCACACCACGGGCAGAAGCAGGGACTCGGCCATCTTAAGTTAACCTTGCTCACAGGCTCTTCGATGAAGCACTCGCTGCACTCCCAACCGGACTATCAGCTTCGGCTTAGCTACGCGCAGGAGGAGTAGAGCAACAGCTGGTGGAAAGAATGGGGATACTAGTAGGAGAAATAACAGGTGCCGTGCCTGATATTCCGGTAGCCAATGTGAACTATCAATTGAAGCTGGACAAAAGCGGGTGGGTGACACTGAAAAGTAAGACTGACGGGAGGACGCGACGCGCACAAGTTGACTGACTTATGTGCGTGACAGTGGAACAATAATAGTGGTTGACTGGTTGAGTGACAGCAACGGCGCATATGGCCTGGATCATTGATCGGTTCCCTGAATGCATTCCAGTGAGCCGAACCAAACAAATAATATCTTGTTTCACGATCAACAGCCGAACAACGCAGACCAAATTAGACCACACCACCACTGCAGCCATAAAGGCGGCGCGCTCATCATCTCTGTTGGGGAGGCATCCGTTCAGGCATTTCTACAAGCACACTGCGTGCAGCTACAGAATGGGAGAGGGGAACGGGATATGCGAGAGAGGAGAAGAAAGAGGATGCGACCTGAAGCGAGCGCAGCAGCTGTACTTGGCGAGCTCAGTGCGCCGCCACGGCCATCTGTTTCCTGAATTCCTGTGAGCCGGATCCACACACACAAAAAAAAGTCAGTCACGATCACAATTCCTGTGAGCCCGATCCACAAAAAAAGAAAAGGCAGCTAAAGGCACCGCGCACGCGCTCCGGGGTGAGCCAGCCAGCCGGTCAGGCATTTCTACAAGCACCCCGCGTGTGTAGCTACATAAGGGGAAGGGAGTAGGTGCTATGCTAAGCGGATGTAGAAGATATAACGCAACCTGATCATGGCAGCATGTGTTGTAGACGGCTCTCTATCTGTGAGCACTGAGAGCACTGCGGTGGTGGCCATCCAGCGCCCGCACGGTGGCAGCGGAGCGCCGGAGCCGCGCGTCGCAAGGGCTGGGTAGATCACTCGGCGTCGTCGGCAGCAGGGGAGAGGCATTGGCGAGTAGACATCGCCGCCGACGTCTCGAATCACACACACCGACACCGGTTTGAGGAACAGAGGGACCATGCGAACCAAGAGCACGACGGTTTGGTTATTATTTGCAGAGGCACTTCACTTCTGATCCGAAACTATCTCAGATACCAGTTGAAACTCTTTACTTACAAGGGCAAAGCGTCATATGGATTTCATAATAAAATTCTAGATAATCACACGTTTGCAAATACCATGCTCCCTCCGTCCTAAAAAAATAATGTTCTAGAATTCTAAATTTGTCTTAAAACCTCATGTAAAAATAATCTGGCGCGTTAATATCTCGTGCATGCATGATTAAATGGCCCTAAACTTATACCTGCAACTCAACTATCTAAGGGTATATGCGTCTTTTCCATCCACTCTTAATCTATCTGAAAAATCTTAGAACATCATTCTTTTTTTTAAGGGAACAGAACATCATTTTTTTAGATGTAAGGAGTATAATTTATTTTTTTTCTCGAATACGTAGGAGAGCTACGTATCTTTGTATAGGCAGCGTCCCTCACTCCGAGCCGAGTTGTGAGGGACTGAGATACACACTGTTTTTAAGTTTTTGGGAAATACAAAAACTTATAATTTATTGCTATGAGCTTCCAACAGATCTTGAGGTAGGATCAATTCAGTTACAGCGTGGCCCTGCTTCAAGAACACATGATGCGCCTCGATTACAAAAATCGCGAGCCTGTAGATATCTATGGTACCAAGAAGTAATAAACAAATGCTATTTGGCTTGGAGGAGCACAACTGCATCCAGGTACAAGTACTCGTTTGAACTGTTTTATTCTGTGTGGATCGCTTGAGTAACTGATGATAAACAAATGATCAGAAGATGCTTCCTTGCCCGCCTCAACATACGTACCGGCATGCCACCATCTTGAGAAATAATGTGGAGCACCGCGTCCAGTCCAAACCCAACTGAACTCCAAGTGTAGTCAATCTGATGATATCCTGACATCAGAACCGAAAATATGGGAGTCAATTTGCATTCAGATTAACACAAAATTCAGTTGCCATGCATGCGTACGTGTGAAGAGTAAAAAGGAAAATCAGGTGCCAGAACAATGATGCGAGCAGGATCAATAGCAGAATTAGCTAAATGGGAGAGGCGAAGCGCAAGCATACCCACCTCAGTTGCGTTGGCAAGAAACCACTTCCGTGGATGTGCAGGTGCTGGAATGTCTTTATTCGGGAATTGAGGCGACCAAGTCAAAGTACTCCCCGCCTTCTCTGCAACGGCTCTGCAGGTCAGGGCAGCCCTTTATGCATAGGCGTTTGAGGGCTGGGAGCTGCTGGAGGAGACCCTGTGGAAATTTCTCTATCCCTGGGCACTCCATAATCCTCAACTGCTCGAGGGAAGTGAGGCCATCCATCCATCAGGCAGCGCTTTGAGTGCATCGCAAGTCCCCACAGAGAGGCTCCTCAGCTTGTCCAGATCTCCGAGGTTTGAAGGCAGTGCCACCAGACTCCTGTTGGAGAGAATCCCAATTTCCACGAGGGATGCGGGCAACTTAGGGATCTGGAGCAATCTGCCACAATTGTATATATCTAACCTTTCCAGCTGGGGCAGCGGAAGGATTTCCTCTTCCTCGGATGATGAGCCGTTTCCCTCCAGTTTGTAACAACTGACAATACGCAGCGTTCGAAGGCGAGGGAAACATCGGAGCTCCTCCACAGGCCAGCGGATGATATCGGATCATGCAGTGATAACCAATTCTTCCACAAGGACTAAGCAGTCCAGAAGCCCAAGTTCCCAAGTGGATCTGTTAAATATGGATATGAAGCTGTCGTCATCTTCAAGCCACAAATATCGTAGAGTGTCCAGAGGTCCTTGACTTTGGCTTTGTTGGCCATCTGAAGGCATCACGACGTCTACAAGCATTCCTTGTATTTGTAAGCGAACAAGAGACGACAAACAACCCAACGGCATGCACATCGACAAACTGTCATTTGTATTGAAACAAGACAGTTCTAGATCTGTGAGAACGGGTATCTCTGGAAGATTTCGAAGCTTATCACAGTTACGAATTAATAGCTTTTCAAGTTGGGGGAAAATCACCGAGCTATCGATTTCCAACTCAGGCAAATCCACTAACTCCATCCTCTTTAGCATTGGGAATATTTGCTGAGATGTACTGCATGCTTCGGCTTCCATGTCAATGTTGTTACATAACGTGGTCAGGCTTTCCATGTGGCATAAAGACAAATGCTCAAGAGAGGATGACAAACATACTATTGGCAGATCCTTACACCTTGGGCAGTGGATCATAATAAGTTCTCTCAAGCACTGGAACATTCGAGGGTTTCTCATCCATTGCGAGATTGTGAGGCCACCATACCCGTGCACCTCCAAATTTTTTGCTCACCGTGTGGTACAAGAGATTCTAGCACCTGTTCCTGATTATTGGCCTCATCAATTGTAGCCTTTTCCTTAGGCTCGCCATAAGTGCGACCCCAAAACAACAACAGTTCCTTCAGATTCTGTTTCTGGTGGAGATTGGCCTTTGACCCAGACTTCACTTTCTTCAAATTATATAGTTCCAACCTGTTGCCAAGTTGTTGCAGGCCTTCAAGCTCCTCGATTCCACATCCATCTTCTGTGCCCACTACAAATGTTGTGAGTGTGCGAAGGTTGTGCAGTAGACTAAGTTTTGGAGGCATCCGTTTCAAGCTATCACACCCCAAAAGATAAATATGGCTGAGCTTCCTCATAGTTCGCATACCCTCAGGTAAATATTGTAACGTATAGCATCTATTAAGCCTTAGAAACTGTAAGTTATACAGCATACATATTGAGTTTGGTAAGCTAACAATGCGTGAACCAGAAAGATCGAGATACCGTAAATGTGCTGCTTGTGTGATCTGGCTATGGACAATCGAAGTATCTCGGCAATTAAAAGACAATGCTCTTGATGGCATCAGTTTTGACTTCGTGGGATCCATGTCCCATGATAGCATCAACAAAGTGCGAAGATACTTGGTGCCTCTGAATAACTGACTGAGTTTTTCCAGTTCATGATTTTTAGATATATACAAGTGATAGATATCGTCTATAGGTACTTCCATTTGAATTAACTCTTCTGCAGTTTTACACTCATTTGCAACATCTTTTGCAAGATCATGCATCAAGTCATGCATTTTGCACCAATTTTGCTCATGTTTAGAGACTTCATCATAAATAAAATAATGGGTTGTGCTCAGTAATATCACATCTTGAAGAAAGGACCTCCAAACCAACTCCTTGTATACAAATTCACCTTTTTGTGCCAAGTCCATTGTCCCCTCTTCATGAATATAACCGTTTGCCATCCATAGTTGGATCAACATGTCCTTCTCCATCTCATAGTCCTTGGGGAAAACTGCACATAAGGCAAAGCATTGCTTCATTTCAGGTGACAAGTGTTTGTAGCTCAGTTTTAGTATGGGCAATACTTCATCTTTGCCTCTATTGGTATCACTGATATTGCAATCTGCAATGGCCTCCCATTGCTGAATTTGTTGTTTTGAACTCATCAAGCCACCCATTGTCTTTAGTGCAAGAGGCAGTCCCTTGCACTTGTTGCAGATACGTCTGCCAATTCTGACTAACTCTGCTTGCTCTTGATTTCCTTTACTAAATGCTTTCTTTGAAAACAATTTCCATGAATCATCCTCACTCAAACACACTAACTCATGAGATGGAAGGGTTCCCATTATCGACGCCACATGTCGGCTTCGACTTGTGACAACTATCATGCTTCCAGATCCACCAATAGAAGAACAGAGTAGCGGCTTCAGGTCATCCTCCCACTTGTGTTGGTCTTCGTTCCACACGTCATCCAGAATGAGTAGAAACCTTTTGCGGCCAACAGCTTCCTGAAGTCGCCCACGCAACAGCTCAATAGTGCCAGGCAGATCACATTTTCTATTTGTAGCCAACTCAATTATAGATCTCACGAGAGGAATGGCTTCAAAGTTTTCTGACACACAGTGCCACATCTTCAACTCAAAGTGCTTTTGAATCCTGTGGTTGTTGTACACCATCTTGGCTAGTGTGGTCTTGCCCACACCGCCCATTCCAATGATGGGCAACACTTGCATATCACGCTCATCTTGCTTCTCCAGCAGCAGCTTGACCACGACCTCTTTGTCGTCGTCTCTGCCAAATATCTCCATAGAGTCGTCCAGCGCTGAGTGCGTCTGCCGAGGAAGACCTTGCGTTAGCGCCTCCGCACGCACCACCAGGTCAAACTTCTTCATCTCACTCACCAGCACATCAATCTTTTCAAGCACCTTCTTGAGTTCTCTGCTTGCTTTATGACGGAATATAAGGCGATTCTTTGAGGTGAAGTTGCTCAGTACCTTGCTTGCCAAGGACTGGCCGCTCAGAGCCTCGTGGTGCAGCGCCTCGTACTGGAAGTTGTCGAGGATGTCGTCAGCCTGGTAGGCAACGGTCTTGAGCGCCTTCATCCACGCCCTGACGGCATGGTCGGTGTCGCTCTTCAACTCGGCATCGGCCAGCAAGGACTGGACGTACACCAGGTGACGCTCCAGCTTGCTGCGGTCGTCGTCGACGCCCCACATGCGAGTGACGCTCTGCACGAGAGCATCAGCCGCCTTGCTGACCACGCCACGCACCACAGGGAGCAGCAGCGACTCAGCCATGTTTCCTTGCTCGCTGGCCTTCCTTGCACTTCCTCAACCACAGGGAGTAGAAGAAGCAACAGCTGGTGAGGGAACGAAAGAAGAATTAGTAGGAGCAACAAAGCACGCTAATTTTTTTTTTTTGGTCGTTAGCCTGTCAGCCATCAATTCAAGCTGACAGTGACGAGGAACATATTTCAGCATGCTGCACGCGTAAGTTGACTTTTGCATTGTTCTATCGCAATAGTGCTTGATTGATTGCATCAATGCACATAGCTCAATCAATCAATCAGTGGGTTTTCTAATTTTTTATGAACTAATAAAAAGATGAAACAAATGAGTTCCAGGTCCAAAATAAGCGGTGAAAGTTGATTAGTTGAACCGCGGAACAGTGCAGACCAAATCAAACAGCAGCAGCGAAAGACAGCGCGCTCCCGCTCTCAATGCAAACCATCCAGTCAGGCATTTTTACAAGCACCCCGCGCGCACTACTACAGGACAGGAGGGAAGAATGCCGTGAGCGAAAGTAAAAGACAGAATGCAACCTGACGAGGGGGAAGCAGGTGCATTCGGCTAGCTCTGGTGCGCGTCGGAGCCGCCGCGGCCAAGGCCGACCAGCCGACGCTGCGGCGCATGGTGACTTGGTGAGATAGGCCAACGGGAGGCCCTCCCGGTGTGGGGGAGCCGAACCGAGCCGTCGACGCTCAGCGGAAGGAGCCAGAAGAGAAGCGCTCGCATTGCGCGGAGGAAGGCCAGCCTCTGCCCATTTTAGCGGCGTCGCCCTATTGTTATGGGTCACTCGGTCAGTCCCGTCACAGGCTCAACAGCACAGATGCTACAACTTCTCTTTTTCTACAATTGCAAAACTGTCGCTACAAAACTGCTTGGCACATGCATTTTTTCTAATTCTGAATATGACTCGGAATCCTTAGATTTCTGTAGAAAACAAGTTTATATCAAGACGGTTGAGGGTTGACCCCGTTGACACTACCGACTGCCGAGCTCAACTGAGTAGCTATTTACACAATAGCGTCCACTAATTTCAACAGAAAACTGATGCAACTCGATAGCGTGTTTAGTGAAAAATGTGCGACATTCATGGGCATTTCATCTAATCGATAACGGTCGGTCGTCTAGACCGTTGTGTTGGTATGTATCCTGATTTATGAACGCGAATGCAGACAGATACGTGGCCCAAGTCACGTGGGTCTTTTCCGAACGCGAATAGCAGGAAATGCAGATCCCACTTAAAATCACAGCGAAGTAGATCAACTTGGAAGGCCACAGGTCGAGCTAAAACCGAGCGTTAGTTTTGCAGAGGTAAAAGGACATAACGACGCTACCACTTCATTTAAATGCACCACAATACAAGCACAGACAGGTTACACAGACGCAAAACTTCCGCAGCCTTTTTCTGATTCTGGGCCTAGAGGATTCCAGTACATTCTCCAAAACCCATCCAGGGCGGGCTCTGTGAAGAGCAATGGTGCAATAATAAATCTAGAATAATTTTAATCCTGGTCATCTTCAGCATCGACCGTTTCCAAGCCAAAAGGTTGCCACTTGCATGGTTTCCGACCATCACCGCCACCCTAAAAAACCAGTTGGACCTGCAAGCAAATGTAGTTAAGATTGATGCAGAGTTTGTAATCCATATAGCTAGCATGCCTCTATTGTAGCAACAGTATGGACAATAATTCCATGCAAGACCAGATGGTAGTTGGAAGGCAGACACGGCAAGGAAAGTACAGTAAGACCAACTGCTGCAAAAATGCACACTACATCTATAGTTCTATACTATGAAGGACGACGAAATTTTCGTACCCCTCTAACACCGTCAGATTTTATGATGACGATCGGACGCTCTAGATTAATCTGAAGAGTCTATGTTCACTACATCGCTCCTACATCGTCAGATTTTGTGATGATCTAACGCTCTAGACTAATCTAAAGAGTCCATGTTGACTACATCATTGATTTAGTATTTTTTTAAAACACGTGCCTGTGGCACGTGCCCTTCTGCTAGTTTATCTATAAACACAAGCCTGATGCAAGACATGATAATATGTTACAGCAAGCAAGTACAACCATTTGATCTTGCAAAAGCACAACGCAAATTATTTTGTAATTTTGTTATACAACTGAATTTTCATAAGCAATACCAGTAAGCATTGTAATGCCATAGTATATTTTAGCTGCTTCTAAGCCTTCGATGAGCCAAGACCATTTCCATTGAAGAAATGGAACCAAGTAGACTTGAAAACCTCACACAACCATGCACATTAAGAGTCTAGATGATCATGAAAAAGAATATATTTCACATACCCAATGAAAGCCACTTCATCTTCTGGAAATGTATGCAGCACCAGTCGATCTGGAACATAAGAGAAATTCACACATGATCAGGATTTGAAAGACAGCTTTGACTGTATCACATCATGTCAGGAATGGACCATACCTCCCCGGTTGCTTTCCTCCATAACCATGTCTGATATTACTTGCACCTTTGTCATGTCTTACTCCATTCACAGCACCTGTGTGCATAGAAGGCTGCCCAGCTTGAACTTCATCTGAGTAGCCATTGTCTTGGGTGTTTCTTACTTTGCCTGAAATTGTCACATCACTGACCCCCTGAATGATGTTAAATTGATCTGTGAATCCATTTCCTGAGGGAATTGCACTTGACGACCTGGAATCAACTGCAGGCCCTCTCTTTTGCCGAGTGCTTTGTGCCACAGGAGTAACAGCAACAGAAGGTAAGGTCGATGAGTATGGAGCAGAAGATGCCGTAGCAGCAGCGATTTTTGCAGCAGCCGTAGTAGCAGATATGATCTGTTGTGCTCCTTCACGAAGGTGAATGAAGTCTCCCTCAATCACAAAGAGCTGCAGAAGCAATTGACATGTCAGATTCACAAGCTATCTAGTATTGACAGATTGATCATGCTGCATGAAAACAAACCTCTTGATGACTAGCCACAAAATCGTCCAGCTTCCCATATTGCTTCTTATAGTCATGCCAGTGAAGAGGAGCCAACATTTTTCCAAGCCTATTTGGCAGCTGACAAATAATTGCACATGATTCAGAATTTATTCTCCACCCTAGCAACTTAATCAGAATGGTAAGTAACTCAAGAATGATAAGTAACTCACAGTTGTACTAATTCTGATTCCACCCTCAGGTCCCGCAGGAACTGCACGTACAATGCAAGCCAATAGAGATCTCTCATCTAGGAGAGCAGGCTCCTTTGGTATACGAGGTAACTGTGAACCAAAACCACCCACAACCAATTTCACTGTGTCAACCTGATTTACAGCATTAGAATTGAAGTCTGCCGTATTTTTTTTGGAGTTAATCTGGGTAGTTGATGCAGAATTTGATGGTTTATGCTGCTGTCTAGGTACAGACTCAGGTTGCTTGTCAGTTGCAGCTCTTTCATCCTGATTTTTAATAGGGAGCTAAATGTGAGACTCACACAGATAGAATGAAAAACAAAACAAGAAATTCAGTAAAATAAAAACCTTTGATTCTGTCTTTTGCTCTTGATGTTCAACAATTCCAGTACGGCTGATCACATTCAATGGTGAGTCCTGTTCTTTGAAGGCTTTTTGCTGCTCATCATAGACAACATGTTCAGCTACATTCGATTCCACAGCCTGTGATGTTTTCTGTTTTTTGAAACAAAAAAAAATATTAGCAGGAACTATTACGTAAGTTCACGAGTTGATTCAAGCAAAAGACTAACCATAGGTTCATGAGTTGATTCAGCAGGCGAACTTGCAGGACTCTGCTGTTGATTCCCATGGGCATTAAGATGATCTGGATGGCTAGTCTGACTTGGCTTAGAGGACAGTTCATCAGTATTAATAGCACCTTGTTGTAATGCAGTCTGGTCTGATGATTGCGATGGTTGATAGTTTGTTTCATCTTGTGGTTGTGACACATTTTGTACTTCCTAAATGAGAATAAATTCATCCCAATATCAGAACCGTAACACTTTAAATTACGATCTGAAAAGTGCTTCAAATATGTACTTACCTGCTGATTTGCCCAATGTAGGTTTGGTTGAACTGTAGATTGTGACTGAAAACTGCCAAATTGAGGAACACCAGAGTTGGGTGATGCTAAAGGTTGAGGAATGCCTTGATGAATCATATAAGATTGCAACCCAGTAATATGCGCAGGTGGAGGATAACCACTTATGCCCAATAGAGAAGACGGAATGGGTACAGCAGAGGCATTATTGCCCTGAGAAAGAGTTACACACCGTGTAAGTACTTTGTAACAACAAATTTATGTGTTATATATTGATAAAATACAGAAGTTATCACAATAACAGTAACTGAAAACATAAGGACAGAATGTACTACAACAAACTGAAAACAGAAATGACTCAAGAAAGAAATAGGGTAAGGTGGAACCGCAATATAGAGAAAAAGGTATAATGAATTGTAGTGACTTACGTTAACCAAATAACAGTGACTACTGAACCTTCACCTCCCAAAGACATATCTAAATTGCTTACTGAAAATACTTGAAATCAATAATACCTTTACAGAGGCATCTGCGCTTCCATTATTTTTCAGTTGTTGGTTGCCATCTGCTGTAGCACTCCCATTTGAAGCGACGCTGTTTGCTATGCTTTGAACAAATGATGATTCGGCTGAGCCCTCCCGAGAAACTTGCGGGGCATCTTTTTGTGCGCCAGACCGCTCCCTTGCCTCAGTCAATTCTAGTTGAAGTTGTTGTATTGTATGCAAAAATCCCCGCTGCATATCAGCAAACTGTGGAAAAACAAGTGAAATTCTAGTCTAACAAAGGGAATATGACAAAAACTAGTGCGATATAGGAAACCAAAGCATATATGAATACTGGAATTGTGTTTTTGAGCTAAAAAATTCTTACCTGCTGCTGGGAACTAATCCAATATTGATTAAATTGCTCCATGCGCTCACGTAACTCAACTTGTAGGGATTGAGACTGCAAAGCATCCATTTCTCGAACTTGGGCAACCCAAGCATGGGCTTCCCTCAACTGCTCATCTTTGTAAAGAATGTTATCTTGAGCAACCCTATGCTGGAAATGAAGTAAAATGAAGAATGTTATCTTGAGCAACCCTATGCTGGAAATGAAGTAAAATGGCTATTCGTAAGTGCTTGAATTTAGAATTACAATTATGTTTAGTTTGAGAAAGAAATCATGCAACCACGAGTACTCAAGAAGGAACTCTCCTATAACTAAATTACATTTTCAGTGCTCAGGCACCAGAAAACTAAACAAACACTTCTATAGCTCAAGATTCTCACTCTCAAGACAATAATTATAGCAAGAAAACAATTAGAGACATGCAATTGCAAAAGGATATGGAAGTGTTACAACATGTAGTACAGAGGTACCTGGTTACATGCTGTCAGGATTAATGCAATAAATACATTTCAGACAACTAGCATCTCTGTATTTGAAAATTGCAAGTACAACAGTTTTTGTTGGAGAGATCATGCAAGCTAGGACACTACTCTATCAGAGATGAAATGTTCAGTTTTAGACTTTTAGTGGCATGCTAATGTATTGACAGTATAACCAGAGAAGACAGAGACTTTATAAGAAGAGTGAAATGGAGATGACATATCAAGAATACCTGTTCCTCTAGTGCAATGTACTGGCTTTCCTTTTCTCGCAGATGTTCTTGGAGATCATGAATTTGTTTAAGATGCTGAGCTCTTTCAGCTTCAGAGTTGTCACGTTCCCTTCTGCAGGAAATTAGACAACATTCATCATTTTACTTTGCAAAAAACTGTCAATTGTGAAAAGGCTATGAATAATTGAAAGAACAGTTTCTGTATTTTGCATGAATAGGCTGAGTTTTTTTTATACTCAAAGGAAGGCAGGCAGGAAGGTGGCTTTCCATAGAAGCAGCTCGCCAAAGCAATTTAACAGGTCCAACTCTATGAGAGTTGCTTCAAATTTTAAAGATATCTAACTCTAAGAAAAACTATTCCAAATAGCAGAATCTGGTTCTGTACCAAGCAATTCCAGATGCAATGAATAGTACCTGACAGTTGCCAGTTCTTTGGTCTGTTCTCTAAGAAGATCTTGATTTGCCCACACCTGAGGAAACCAAACGAAAAAAGATATCATACATTTTCATAAACTCTTATTGTGATATTGCAACATGTAAAAGTGAAGACCACTAACTGTCTGATGGTCAATCTTCAAAGCATTCAATTCTCTTTCATTGTCATTGAGTTTCATTTCTAGCTCCAGAATGTACTGCTCCCGCTCATGCAGTTGATCCTGTTCAATTAAAACATAAAATTTAGTTTCAAATAAGGGCCTGACAATCCCAGCATACTGTATGAAATCAAAACAATAAGACTGGTGAAGTTCCATAGAAGCTACCCTGTGTCTTTATCATTATAGAAATAAAAATCAACAAAAGACCAATGCATTGTGTAAATGTCTTGAGCTGTTGAGCATCAACCACTAATCAAATTTGTTAGCAGATTACCATAAGCAGAGCAGCTCGATCATGGCATAAGTCTAACAAAGTTATTCAAGGATGCCGACAGAGCTACATTTCCTCAACCAGTATGACAAGAAATGGTTCGGCCTTTTCGTGTCAACACTACAACTCAACCAGTGAAAGGTACTTCCAGTTCCTGCACATGAAGTCTATGAAAATTGAAAAGTCAACCAGTACTATGCTACAACCCAAGCAGCCATTCATCAGTACTCTTCGCCAACTCATCAGCAATCAGTAAACAAGAACGTCCTGCTTGAGCTAGTTACTAGCAAGGAACAGTGAATTCATGAGAGCAAAGCAAAAGGTACAACCTTGAGCTTCGCGGCAGTGGCCACGTGCTCCTTGGCGGCGGCCTGGAAGCTCTGCTGCGCCTCGATGATCTGCGGGTGCGCGATGGCCTGGGCGCGCAGCTGGATCTCGACCTGCTGCAGCTCCTCCCTCTGGCGCACAACACTCTGCAGGCGCTGCTGCAGGATGTCCTCGCTGAGCCCCCCACTCCCGTCGATGGTGATGGCGCAGAAGCCGTCCAGTCCGCCCGCCCCTTCCTGCACGCACAGCAGTTCCTGAAGCGGTCATCCCCCAGCGGAAACCACAACCCGCCGCAGCACCGGAGGTTGAAGAGAGAAAAATGACTGCATTTCTAGGTGTCTCCAGGAGGGAGGGGGCGAGCAGGCACCTCGTAGATGGCTCGGTCCTCCGCCTGCCCCAGCTTCCCGTGCTCCGCGCCGTCCTGAACAAAAAAGCAAGCAACAGGAGGAGGGGGGTGAGTAGGGTGGCGGGGGTACGGATGGTGGTGGAAAGGGAGAGGGTTTTGTGCTGTTGGGATGTGGGGGAGTGGGGCCTACCTCGGCGCCATTGGAGCGGAGCGGGGCGTCGGGGACGGCGCGCCACTCCTTGCGCGCCGCCGCGGTCTCCATCTGCGGCGGGGGGCCGGGGGTCCCTGCCCCGCCTCCTTCCTCGCGGGATCGGGATCTGGAAGGGGGTGGCGCGGCGGCTAGGGTTTTGGGGGGCTCGCGCGCCGCGGGGGGTCGGCGAGAGCGCGCGGGCGGTGAAGGCGGGGGCTGAGGCGGGCGCGCGCTAGGGTTTACGCGCGGAGCGGGAGGGGAGGGCGGCGATCGGCGGGTCGGGAATTTGGGAGGGGGGATTTCTGCTGCTGGGTGTGGCGTGCGATTGGGGGAAGGGAAGGGGAGTGGAGGAAGAGGAGAGAGGGGAGGTGAGGAGTGGCGAGACTGACCCGTGGAGACTGGACGTGTGCGTGTGTCGTTTTCTATAGGAGGAGGATGGGGGGCGACGACGGCCGCCGCCGCCGGGCCTTTTGTCTTCTTGGGTTTGGTGTTCGTTTCGCGGCCCGTCGCGCCGGCCCGTCGCCGCCGGTCACGACCACGGCCCGTTGAGCCGCTCGTATTTGTTGTTTGCCGCTGAGTTCCGAACGGAAATGCAGCTGGCCGCCGCCTCAGAAACTTTTGGCCTTCCATAAAATAAAAGGGGTGTTTAAATAGGTGAAAAAAGATAATTTTTTTTTGCATTAGTCTGCGTGTACAGAGAGAAAAAATAAACTGACACGGTTCTCTAGATGAAATTTTTTTTTATGAAATGGGTGGAACTAAACACGCCTAAAAATGAAATCGGCATCGCCTTCTTCCAGTTGGATGCTACCGGAACTAAGTACACATGATATGATGGTATTGGTACGGTAAGGCTCTCTGAAGCTATGTGCCTTCCGCATTGGCAACACAAAACGATGTGCCTGCCATGTCCATGGAGAGGGAGGGAGACGCAGGCGACAGTGCCGCTGGTAGCTAGTGCCGCCCCTAGGGGTAGGGCACTGTACGACGGCCGGGGAGGGCTCCAAGCCCAGATATATATATGGTACGTACATGTCTATGTGTATGTGCATCAGGCAGCCTAAGAGAAGAAGATGAGACATCGTCGGACAATCTCGTGGAGAAAGAATAGAAACAACAGAGGGAGGCGCGGAAGGTAAAACGCTCGTGGCCAGTCTCACAGGTGCCATCGTGAGCCGTGACTCGCAATCCGATCGCGGCATCGAGCCAGATCGCGGAGGGGCCGTCGCGACAAGTTACCCGGAAGGTTTTATAAGGTCTACGCTTTAGAGAGGCCATTATGACGAGTTCGTCAGAGGGCCTTCAAAATCCTAGGGCCGACACTGCTGATAGGCTAAGTTGGTGATAGAACATGGACGGGACGGGCACTGGTCGCCGGCGTATGATACGAAGAAGAAAGAAAGACAGCGCCACAGGCAATGAACAAAAGGAAAAAGATAAGAGATGTGGGTTATCATGGGCTGTTAGGTTGCTGGGCTACTGTCTGTCATTGACCCGGCCGGGCTACAACAGTCAGAGAGAAGAAAGCCCACTCACTACTACTGGTGGGTTTTACGCAGCAAATGAACGTACAAGTACGCCGACAGCCCATCCAGGCCGATTGTCACGCAACCGAAAAAACACACACGAGCCGCCGTATTCCAAGCACACGAACGCGACCGACGAGAACTTGTTTTGTGGTTCCGACACGCGATGACACCATCCATGGCCATTGGCCAACTGTCCATGCACGCACGAGGATGCGTCGGTACTCGGTACGCGAAGCATGTCCCCTCATCGGGCACGAGAACAAGCGTGTCCCACGAGCAGGGCCCAGGGCGCAGGCCGCGCACAGTGATACAGGGAAGCAGTGCTGCACTGCTGCAGGACAAGCATGGATGCTTTCGCGCATTGGCTGCCGCGTCTGCACTATGCAGTTCAGCACTGCACGATGTGGGTACCTGCCCACTTGTTCACTGAACGGAGCGGCCTGCACGGCTGCATTGCACCCGTGTTTAGTTCCTTCTTCAGTTTTTTTTCACGCATCACATCAAAAAAGAATCTTAGATGCATGGAGTATTAAATATAGACGTAAAGGGTGAAAAGTTACATAGATAGGCTGTAAATCGCGAGACGAATCTAATGAGCCTACTTAATCCATGATTTGCAACAGTAATGCTACAGCAACCATCCGCTAATTATAGATTAATTATTCTCTAATTACCGTCATTAGATTCGTCTCGAGATTTCTAGGCTATCCATGTAACTTTTCACCTTTTTGTCTACATTTACTACTCCTAAATCGGTAAAATCAAAACCCAAAATCTTTTCACCGAAAATATTTCGGCAACTAAACACGGGCTTAAGGCTCTCCACACTCGTGGTACTATAACTCCACATTTTAAACAGAATATTCTGTCCTCGTAACTACCACCACGCAGGATCTATACGTCAGTCTTTTTAAACTTTTTTTACTCCACCGGCCCACCCCCACCGACACAACGCCCACCGACGCCCTCCCCTCCTGTCTCTCTCTCTGCCCTCCCTCCCTTCTCGATCCCTCCGCCTCCTCCCTGGTGGCCACCTCCCCTTCCTCCTCTCCTCTGTGACGGTGGTGGAGGAGGAGCTCACGGAGTCACGGTGGACCCCGGGAGCGACACTCCCGACGGCGAGCCTCGACGCGGCGGTCCTCTCCTCTCCCTCCAGTCTGCCCCTCTCCGCACGACGTGCAATATCCATGGCGCTGTTGACCTGACGCCATGGATTTCTGATCGTTGTTGACTGCACGACGTGTAAGATCCATGTTGACCGCGTGGAGGGGCAGCGGTCATTGGCCATGGCCGGCTCGGAGCCCTCCTCCCCGACGCTGTCGGCCGGATCAAGCTCGCGCGTGGGGCCTCCTTGCCGGCGTGGGCGAGGTGCAGAGGGCGGAGGAGGAGCAGGACGTGGGTCGAGCTCATCGAGCATCGAGAGAAGCAGGGCACAGATCGAGCTCATCGGGCGTCGAGAAAGAGCATGCCCTGATCGAGCTTGTTGGGCCGCGACGAGGAGGACCAGGGACGACGACGGCCGAGCTCCAGCGGGAGCTCGTGAGGCGGCCTCGACGGCGGAGCTCCCGAGGCCGGAGCCATAGCGCTGGAGATCGAGCTCCGGCGCGGGATCTTCTCCGAGCATGGCGGCCGGCGCGGCTTTCTCTCCGAGCGCGCCACCCTTCTCTCCGTCCGGCCTTGCCCTCTCTCTCCCGGTCGTGGGTGGTTGGGGAAGCGCGCGGCCCCGCCAACGTGGCGCATACCGTCCCTCCTCCCCCCTCCCGCCATCCTTCTGGATTTGACGGGTGGCCAGCGGCTCGGTATTTTACCGAGCCGCTTACAGAGCCCCGATGCAGGGGCAAAAAACGCTATGCCGCACGGCATGCAACCGATGTGACGCATACCGCGCGGTGTAGCGTGCCCCAGTGCGGGCATCCTAGCTCGGGAGGGGGGGGGGGGGGTCTATCCCTGTGCGTAAAATATGGACAAAACATGCGCTTGTCAAAATTTGTAGACCAAAACCTAGGCAAGAGTTTTAGAATGGTACTTGAATGGATACTAAATGTGGTAGCCAAATTTTTTTTTGGATATGATCAACTAAATGAGCGCTAAATTTTATGGACTCGCCCTAAATTTAGGTCGCCAAGTGTTGTGTCTTGAGCCGCACGAATCGGATTTACCACTCCATTGTGTAGCGTGAATGGTTGGATTTGAGTATCTTACAATTTCCTTTTCAAGGACAAATCTCGAGGGCAAAAATGGTAAGCAAGATATGGATATCGATGCATCAGCCACATGAAGTATGTGCGGATATGTCGAGTTTGAAAGTTCTACGCACGTGAGTGATTGTGATATTCTGAAGTCATTTGTCAAGCACGTGTAGTGTTGTTCCAGAAGAATATTTTTGTATATTTGGCTATATATTCATCTCCACAAGTTGCGACCCCTTTGATGTTTTTGTGATATTGATTTCATGCCACTCTTTTCCTTATCCGCCCCTCACCCTCACACCTCCCTCTCTCACACACACAGGGCAACAATCATTCATGGTACTCTACCCTCTGATACACTTTACATTATATGTTTTGTGAGAAAACTAGATTCAACTGAAAGCAATTTATTATTAGGACATCAACATGGTCTATAAGGCTAATTTCTATTAGAATATGTTATTTTTAATGAAAAATCACTCATTATAAAATTACTTCTCATGATAAATCTAGTAGCGTCAACCTAGTGTTGCAATACTTTTCCATTTCTAGCATACTATAAGAAGTTACCACGTGGTAATTTTTTTGCATGTAAATGAACCCTCCACGTGTAATTTTTTTGCACGTGGGGACAAAGCTAAATTACTTCTCATGATAATTTTTTGCATGTAAATGAACCCTCCACTTGCATGGTGCATCCCCACGTGAGCAGGGGAGGGTTCATTTCAAGAGAAGTTACCACTGTATTCTGTCGGTTCCCAACTACTTATTAATCATTTTAGCTTTGTCCCAAGTTACATTTGTCTAACTTCAGTCAAGTTTATATAGAAAAAAAATACCAATATCTACAACACAATTTATTTTTACCAAATCTACCATATGCATATTTCAAATCTACCATATAAGTCATTCCAACTTTTTTAGAGAAGCAGGGTTTGCCGGCAAATGATGTAGTTTGAACCAATGTAAGTCGTGTGAGCAAGTGAAATCTAATCCGTGCACAAGTGAGGAGGCATCTACGGTGATGAATTGCACAATTTGTTACTCACTTCATTTCAAAATATAAGTCATTCCAATTTTCTTGGAGAGTCAAACTATTTCATCTTTGATCAAAATTATAGAGATGCCTTCAAAGATTTATGATACCAAATATCTATACTATAAAAATATATCTAATGAATAATCTCATGGTACTTATTTGATATCATAAATGTCAATACTTTATTGAATAAATTTGGTCAAAGTTTAGAAAGTTTGACTCTCTAAGAAAGTTGGAATGACTCATATTTTGGAAAGGGGGAGTAAAATCATTTGGCAAACCCCGCTTCTCAAGGTTTGACTTAAGAACAATTTTGGATGGATGGAGTACCTAGTAGTATATATTTTGCCATAACTCTTTTTTTTTCAGAATCAAAGATGCTTGCGTCGTATGCTACATTCACACATGAGGCCGTAAGCGTGGTTCTACATACAAGCAAGTACTGTCTGTCCTCCTTCAGGGTTCTCCACTTGCCCACTTGGATCGTACTGTTGACGACCAAATTTGACACGTTTGGGCCAAACCGGCAGTGCTGAGTTCACATAACCGGCAGTGCCGGATTTTGCACATGATGAGCTTGAGTCCACTCGAGCTTTGACTAAGCCAAGCTCTAGCTCTTAATTCACTTGTACATATATCGTGACATTCATTCTGATGACTGAGCCTCCATTGTCGATAAATTCTTTACGTGACTCATTATTGACTAAGTAGGAACTACCTACATTTGGGATAATTCCTTTTTAATAACCTATTTATTTTTTTCACCTTTTAGGTATAACCGAGATTGATTCAACAGTTGAAAGGCGGCGCGGAAACTTCAAATTTGTTTGTCTGGTTATTGTATTTATATTCAAGAAGAGTTTAAGGTTTCTATCAAAGAATCACATGCTACCAGATTGCTTTTGATATGTTTATGAAATATTTATTTAATATCATTAAAAGTTACTTTTATTTCCTCACCCCCTCCCAATTTTATACCCATTTCCCGGTCCCGAATGATTTTGGCCTGCAAAAAAGAAAATGGGCTTTGCTAGATGCACGTTCAAATGTTTAGTGGGTCAATGTGGAAAGAGAATGTTAGTATGTCAGAATCCTTATGGCGAGCGGGCAAAAAGCTAAAAGAGAATGTTAGTTGGTCAGAATGCACAGCTGGCCTAGTGTGAACACAACCCTCCATTTTTTTTGACTGTAGTGCGGCCGAACGACGCGGTTCGTGCGGGCGAGCGCAAACTAGGGACGTCCGGCTGGCAGCCGTGTCAGTATTTCATATGCGATGGCACACATGTGGGGGCGTGGTTGGCATATTGCAGCACACGAGGAAGGAAATAGTAGAGGATGCATGGATAATCTAGTAGCGAGGCCTGCGCTAACTAGCCGGCCAGCCCCTGAAAAGATGACATAAAATCAAGAGCTACTACATCCGTTCTAAATTATAGGTCGTTTTGGCTTTATTAGGTTTATAATCTTTTTTATGCACATAGAGAAACATTATATCTATATTCGTAGCAAAATCTATGAAACTAGAAAAACCAAAACGACCTATAATTTAGAACGGAGGAAGTAACTATAATAGCCCTAAAGAAAGGAGAAGGACGCCCAGCTGCTCTTGAAATCTTAATGCCATTTCGGAGCTGTTGATTCTTAATTCTAGCAGCTACAGGCCTACAACTTCTCGATCTCTTTCATACAAATAACTAGGTGATTCCCCGCGCGTTGCTGCGGGATATTTGCTATACTTTTTAACAATTATTATAAGATGATATAAAAAATAGTAAAAAGCTAACAATTTTGTATTTCATACAACATCAAATTATTTAATTAAAAGATACTTGGGTACAATACAATTATTATTATATATGAAATAAAATTTAAATTTTTTGAGAAAATAAACGTTTCAATTACTTGGAGTATTATTGAGAAATTTCTCTCATATGTGGTGATTTCTAGTGGGTTGTGGATGGTTGAAGATGAATTTGAGAGTAGAAACATTAAGGTAATTGTATCGCAACATTCATTTGCAAACAACATTATACATGACAACATGTTCATTTTATTGGGAAAGGACAACTTGAGAATCATGCATGGAATCTATTAGCCACATATTATCGGTAGAAGGCATAAATTGATGGTTATAGTGGAGATGATGTAGACAGCTTGCATGTTAAGATAAGGCTCTTAGTGAGGTGCTTCTATATAACTCAAGTTATACAGATAACCAAATTTAGGACGGAATGAGTCAATGAGTATCAGTGTCACACATTGCCTCGTGCTGATAGAGCTAGGCCGGCGCCGGCTTTCATGCATGTGTACGTACAATTGGTCATTTTTCTCGGTTCAATGGCCAAAGTTTTCCGTGCATCTAGTTCGTTCACCATGGACGAGACAATGAGGGATGACATGCCTCAAGTCTCGAGGGAGGAAAAATGAGATCTTGATGGCGCCATTCAGCGAGGCGGAAATAAAAGCCAGAATCTTCCAAATGGAGCAAAATAAAGCGCCGGGACCATATGGCTTCCCAGCTGAATTTATCAATTCTTTTAGGAAGTAGTGAAATCAGATCTTTTGGCTCGTTTTCATGTGTTTCATGAGGGAAGGTTACCGTTACATAGTCTTAACTTTGGAGTGATTACCTTATTACCAAAACGAGAAGATGCTACCAAAATTCAGCAATATCGACCCATATGTCTCCTCAATGTCAGTTTTAAGATTTTTACAAAAGTAATCAATAATAGAATTTTGCTACTGGAGGATAAACTGGTGAGTCCTTTTCAGACTGCTTTCATTCCGGGTTGAAATATCATGGAAGGAGTAGTTATTTTACATAAGACAATCCATGAGTTGCATCGGAAAAAAAGAGATGGAATCATCTTAAAATTAGATTTTGAAAAGGCATATGACAATCTAAAGTGGCCTTTTGTGCAGCAAGTCCTTAGAATGAAAGGCCTCTCACAAATGTGGTGTGAGTTGATTCATAAGATCATGACTAAAGGTAGCGTTGCTATAAAGGTCAATGATGACATTGGGCACTTTTTTCAAACAAAAAAGGGGGTTAGATAGGGCCATCCATTATCACCGATCATGTTTAATATTGTTGTTGACATGATAGCGGTGTTAATAAATAGAGCTAAAAGGGAGGACCAGATTAGAGGAGTATCCCCGATATAGTGGATTATGGTCTGTCTATCCTACAATATGCAGATGATACAATTATTTCCATTGATAATGACCTTGAGAGGGCTAAAAATATGAAGTTATTGCTATGTGTGTTTGAGCAGCTATCTGGGCTAAAGATAAACTTTTATAGAGTGAGATGTTTTGTTGCAGAGCAGCAAAGGAAATCGAACGTGAATATTCCCAAATATTTGGGTGTGATTCGGGCTTAGGTACTTGGGAATACTTATACAAATGGCTATTTAACTTAGTTAATAGCGAGGGAGTGTGGCAGAATTTGTTAAGGAGGAAATACTTAAACAACAGGACTATCACACAAGTTCAACACTTACTAGATGATTCTCAATTTTGGGCTGGCCTTTTGAAGGTCAGAGATGAGTTCTTCAACCTAGGAAGTTTCTCTCTAGAAGATAGGTCACAAATAAGGTTTTGGGAGGACACCTGGATTAGAACCCATCCTTTAAAAGATCTATATCCTTCATTGTACCATATTGTAAGAAAAAGAAGTGCTACAATACAATATGTATTAGCCACAACACCCTTAAATGTAGCATTTATACGATCTCTCGTAAGAATAATTTGCAGGTCTGGCACCAAATAGTGGCCATGGTAATGAATGTCCAGTTATCCAACCAAAGAGACCGATTTATTTGGGGTTTGCACCAGAATGGCGTGTTCCGTGTTCATTCGATATACAAAGCCTTATTAGTAACTCAATCTTTACCCTTGAATAAGACAATATGGAAGATAAAGATACCCCTAAAAATAAAGGTGTTATGTGGTACCTAATTAAGGGATAGTTTTAACCAAAGATAATCTGGCTCGTAAACATTGACATGGTAATTTGTCATGTTCTTTCTGTTCAACTAATGAGACCATTCAACATTTATTTTTTGACGGTCATATAGCCAAATTTATCTGGAGAATTGTTCAAGTTTGCTTTAATTTATCACCGCCAACTAGTATAGATGATATGTTTAATGGCTGGTTGCTAGGGATAAATAGAAAACTTTCTCAGATACTAGTAGGGGCAAGTGCAGTATGCTGGGCAATTTGGCTATGTAGAAATGTTGTGGTATTTGACAAAGGCTTAGTGCCTTCATCCTTGCAGGTACTCTTCAGAGGAACATACTGGATTCGTTCCTGGTCACTACTACAGAATGAGGAGAGTCGCCTTGCATCAATCATGGGTTGCAGGAAGATTGAGTTTGTTGCCATGGAAGTCTTTTCAGCTCATGGTTGGAGTTTTATAAATAGAATTGCCTCTTAGATGGTGTTCGCAATGTTTGAGAATTTAATATTCAGTTTGAACTTCTAGAATTACTTTTTTAGTTCCTTGGCTTATAGTTGGTATAAGCTTGTAATAATGCACAACTATGTGCATTGGTTGATGCAACGCCATTTTAGTCCCGGTTTGTAACACTAACCAGTACTAAAACGCGCCATTTAGTACCGGTTTGTGTTACAAACCGGGACTAAATGGGCCTCCACGGGTTACTTCAAAAGGAATGCATCTCCCACTCAATCACAAGTGATGAATAGGTGGGATGGTAAGGAAGCTACGTGCGAGGCCGAAGGTCGTGGGTTCGAATCCTCACGGCCGTGTTTGCGCATTTACGCTTGAAAAATTCGCGTGTGCGGGCCTCCTGGCACTTTCAAATATTTTTTTCCTTTTTTTGGGCTTAAATTCGTTTAGTAAGTGTGCCATTTAGTACTGGTTGTCGAACCGGTACTTTCACAACCGGTACTAAACGCGCCTTCCGGACCGGTACTGAAACTGAAAACTGAAATTTCACTGTGTGTGTTCAATTTCCCTGTGGGTTTTTTCGGGCACACACAGAGAATTTACAATTTCCTTGTCGGTTATTAAATAACCCTCAGGGAAATGACCAAACCCACAGGAAAATTCGTTTTCCTTGTCGGTTTTGAAAGAACCTACAGGGAAATTACCTATTACCAAATTAACGAATGTTGGATAGGTAAACCAAAATCCAGACCTTACCAATGGAAAGTTAACCAAATAAATTTTTATTTACTTCTGTGCTGCCAGGAAGGAAACAGGTTTGTGGCCATTAGTTCCAGTGTATTTGCAAGTGATGACTCACGCGATGACAAACCTATGCCATGAAAATGCAAGGCGACGGATGGAGAGCCATGAGGAGGACAGAGTTACTAAAGAGATAATACTGGTACATCTGAATCCATGTATAGTTTTCTTCAGTAATGTTTTCTACAGCCAATTACTGCTAATGTGAATCCTATATGCTTGCTCTATACATGCAGATAATTTATCAAGACTTGACACGAAATCTGAAAGCAAGCGCAACGTCTATCAGCTGCCCAACCAATTGTGAGTTTATCTCTTCTATTATCAACTTCTTTAGTAACTCTTTTTCAGATTAGAAATTCAATACCTGCAGAGAATTTATCAAGACTTGACACTTGGAATATGTTTGGTTCAATCAACTTTGGCGCTTCTATCTCATGTTAGCACACAATTTAGACAACTTTTGCACATAGTTGCATCTATGATTGAAGTCAAGTATGGGTCAATTATTGTCTTTATTCTTGCCTAAGACAACCATACAGTAGCAATATGAATAAGTAAGAGCAGCTGCTTATCTAACTTTCATTCACATGCAGACAACTATGATGGTGCAGCTTGATCATTTGGAAAATGCAATGACAGCTCCCAGTTCATCTTTTGCAGATGCACGCACTTAAAAGTTTGGTAGTATGACTTTACTCTAGCTAGCAGCCAAGCACTGTTCTAGAAGTTTTATAGCTTTGGTGGGCTGCTGCTTTTGCTCACCTGTACTGATTCCAATATTTGGACATGTAATGATCTGGATGTAGGCTTTCTATGAGAATCATTTGGACATGTAATTACCTGGATGTATACTTTATATGAAATTTGATTGGGAATTGTTAGCATTCTGTACCAAATTCAATTTGACAATGCTCCAGCTTTGTGATTTATTTCCCTGACGTCTGTTTGTTTTGATGGTAAACAAATGATACATAAATGAATTATCCTGTCGGTTAACACAATAAAAGAGTCACCGAGATAATGACAGAAAAAATATATTTTTCTCTGACGGTGCTACACCAACAGGGAAATGAATTTTCTCTTGGTGGAACCAATTTCCCTGTGGGTTCTGGGCGACAGGGAAACTTGAAATTGTCCTGTGGAGCTGAAAATTCCCTGACGGTGATCCACCGACAGAAAAATGACGGAACCGTCAGGGAAAAGAAAAACCGTCAAGCAAATGTTTATTTCCCTGTCGCTTTATCCCTGACGGTTTACCGACAGGGAAATTATTTTTCCATTTTCCTATTGGTTTTTTCTATTTCCCTGTTGGTTTCGAGTAGTGAAGCCCCTTTCTCTACTAGTGTGATATACGGATCACCTAGCCTCTGTCAAAGAAAAATCAGCAAAGCATCCTGCCAATGGCAGTCGATCACTCATTCACTCACATGACACCAGCTTCAGAGATAGTCATCAAGCTAGTACACTCAATAAGTCGCACGTGGTTTCCGTGTAAAATGGCGTGGGCCACCGGTGGTCGCCCCCCACACATTGCCGCCAACAACGCCGGCAAAAGGTCCGCCACCATTTCAAGTTCATATGGGTCCCCGGCCGTCGCCGTCCCGTGCAGTGCTGCAGCGAGAGGTGAGGCCATTGGTTAGTACCTGCAGATGGGTCGCATCGCATCCATGCGCGGATGTGCCGCTTCTGCTGAGCCTGCTGGTACCGGCCTATACCTCGATCGTCAGGCGGTGTCCCGTGTCCCTCGTGCTCGATCCGGCTCCAGCCTCCAGGTCTGGAACTGGAAGGCTAAGTTCTCCTCTCTCTGCAGTTTTTTTTTTTTTGAAAAAATGAGGACACTCGCGGTTGCTAGGTTAGCTAATTGCGCTAACTTAATCGTATAGTCCGTACTGAAACGCTGTCATGGGTTCTGTACCGGTAGCAAACAGTATCCTAGCTAAGTAGCTAGTGTTATAAACATGCGCAAATCGACACCAGTGATAAGCCCTACCTCTAGCTGCTCGCCAACGGAGGCCACGCAGCATGTATAAATGATTGATGACGACTAAAAAACAGGTGATGAACGTGTGTAGGAAAGGATATAAAATTAAATAAACAAACACACATGATATTTCAGATATTCCAAATAGTATCTTAGCATGATATAATTATTTAGAACATTATTTACTCAGATATATTTGGCTGCACGCGCACCAAATTAAATAATAGTATCTTTTGTCTCCATTTCATTACAATGACCACAATAATATCATATGGTGATATGATTTTTTTTTTGCCCTCCATTGTATTCAAATGATCATAATGTATGTCTGCTGACAGATGTGTACACATGTCATGTGAAACCATGAAAGGATTTTTTTTTGGTTTCATCTGTTCTGCGATTAATTTCACCGTCCAAAAAACGTGAGGTATATATATCTCAGTCCTTGATATATGCAACGGCAGAGCTGATTGAAGCAGAATTTGGATAAGACATTCTTCATATAGGTCATTTTGTTCTAGCAGCACTAGCATCTCGGTGTACGTTCCAGGAATAAGAAACTTTCCAATAAATTGTTGACCATTCCTTTCAAAGGTTGAAGAAGCCATTTAACCCGCAAAAAGGAAAAAAAAAAAGAGTTGAAGAAGCCATTTTATGTGGAAGCAACTTCTTCTTCTTTTTTTTTTTTTGAAAGGAACCAGGCAGGAGAGCTGCTATATAAAGAATATATGTTCAGTTACATATATACCTATAATAAGAATGTTTGTTGTCCTCCATGAAAGAAAGCGCTAAATATATACAGTCTTGAATGGTTCTTTTCTCCTTCGCGTGTTTTTGGCTGAGATGCGACCCAATGGGAGCTCAATAGTCCATACGCTGGTTTCCTACGGGCGTTTCGCAAGTCGCCAACTGAGAGAATCTTTCTCTCCCTCTCTCCTCCACCTCAGCTTCTCAGCTGACGAGGCTGGCGAAATACCCACGGTGATACTTGCTCTTATAGCTATTCATTTAAATATTTGAATACAATATATTTATTGTATTTAAATATTACTTTCTATAGAGTATGGGAGCTAACAAGAATACCAACAGTGAATATTATTTTCTGTAGAGGGATGGGAGCTGTATACTAGCTTCCTTTTTCCTAAAAGGTAAGAAAGTCCATACAATACTAAAAAACATATGATTTGGCATGTATATTGTGATCCTCTTTTCAAAAATGGAATCCAAGAATAGTAACAAAGGTAATCCAAAGTATCAGCATAAACGCCTTCTATAGAGGTTTGTAAATTTATGCAATGCGCAAGAAAACAGAATGACCCATATCCGGATATCGATATCTGTGTATGTTGATAAAGGTAATATATATATATATATTTTTCCTGAACTAACTGGGAAGAAAGTGAGATAATAGTTACTACTAGATAGCGAGGATCAGAAGAGACGTTGAAGAACAATTATTAAGCAATTAACAAGTCCTTAAAAGAAGAGCTGAAGTTTGTCAAACCAATAAACAAATGTTAATAACCAAATGCACAGCTCGATATATATCATAGACTAGATGGGATAAAATAACTTTGTTTTGTAATGCCTGGATCATGAATATATACATTCTTTCATACTGTTGCCCTTCAACTCATGAGGATTGCTGCCCGGGAACCAAACCACACCTGGAACATGTAATTCAGAAGGGAAAACACAAGTGGAACACTGTTGGAAGCATCTCATCACTTGAAGCAAATAAACTGATCTAATGAATAAACAACACAACTGTTCTGATGAATCCAAAACTATCCAAGAAATACATAAGTCTAATCCAAACAAATTAAACCCAGTGGGGTTTAATTGTAGTACACGCAAAGGGATTGGACCAAAATACCTTTTGGATCTTCATTCAGGCCACAAAACTAATTTCGCTACCAATCCAAAAACACACAATCAAAAACCCCTAATTTGTAGCAATTATTTTTGAGTCGATGCACATCAGCACCTAAAATTAAAAATAAACACACTAAGCACTAAGGGAGTAGATGCATATGTCCAAACACGCGGATCGGACAGCAACATCACACGAGAGAAGAAAGATGATGCACGATGACATTGAGATACGCAGCTAGCTTGAATTGGTGCCAGAGTATGTCAAGCCGTCCATCAAACACGAGTTGAAATTGGAAAATGCTTGACTTGGCGACCGATTATTATTATATTGGAGTAGATCAGCGCAAACCTGCCGACCCACGCAAGGCTAGCAGCTACTTAGCCGGACTGCTGCAGCCTGTGCAGCAATGCTGCGCGGAGGGCGCGCTCGTCCCGAAGCGCGGCGGCGGGCACATCCACGACGGCGTCCTGCACGGTGGCGCCGCCCACGACGCAAACGCACGCGTGCTGCACGGGCAGGTCCAGCGACCGGAGCGCGAGCATGAAGCGCGCGGGGGCGTGGCGCCGGCGCGCCGCCGTGGTAAGGCGCAGCGCCGCCGCCTCCCTCCCGAGCATCCGCACCTCCAGCTCCTCCTCATGGACGACGCCGAGCGAGTAGGTGGCCGGCGCCGCCGCCACTGGGGAGGCGGCGGCGGCCCGCTTGGCCTCGGCCTCGAGCTGCTGCACGCGGCCGCGCAGCTCGGCGATGTAGTTGGCGGCGTCGGAGAGGAGGGAGGCCTTGTCCATCCGGGACACCGTCGGCACGGCGGCGCGGAGCTCGCAGAAGCGGCGGTTGAGCTTGTCCCGGCGCAGCCGCTCCGCCTCGACGTGGGTGAGGACGGGGCCGTCGGGCCGGGGCCCGGGTCTCCGGCCGCGCCTCCTTCGCGGCGCGGGCGCCGGCAGCTCGCCGGAAAGGTCGTTGCCCGGCGCCGCGACGCTGACGCCATCCGATGGCTCGTCCAGGTCCAGCCAGTGGTCGTCTCCTAGCCATTCCTCGAGGACGTCGCAGGGAACGAACGACTCGAGCTCCTGGTGGTTGCCGGAGGTGGAGAAGAAGGAGGCCGCATTGGAGGGAGAGCTGCTGGAGGAGGCGGCGCGGACCAGCTCATCCATTGCACTGATGTGTGTGTGTGCTGCTGCAGCGTCGCTACCGTTTATTTGCCACCAATGCGATGCCAGATCTGGTAGTGGTGGTCTGGTCACTGCGTGGTCAGATACCAGGACCGAGCTAGAGGACTATGGGATTCCCGGCGGATGATATATACTTGCACTTCGTTTTAGGCTTTTCAGCTCTTTCTATAAATGGATAATTGGGGTAACTCTATTTTCTTTTTGACAAATCACACTACTACTCGCCATACTTACATGGATAACTGGTGTAACTCTATTTCTGACTATGGTCATCTTTGAGGGATTGATCGAGTAAAATAAAACTAAAGTACCCCTATATATGTTGATAAATAGTAAGAATTTAAAGCTAATTTTTAGAAAGTTCAAAGTTGCAAACATATATGGATGCACACAAAGAAGTAAAAAAAATGAAACCATGGGAAAAGTAAAAGTTCATAAAATGTCCATTTTCAGAGTAAGCATAATAATTGTGAAAGATGGTATGTGAGTAGAGCTCTTTTACGGTACCTAATACTACCTAATGGTAGTATGGTAGTATAACCGGTTTTTTGTTGTGGATAAAAAGGTAATTTGCACACAAATATATTATTTAGAATTCATGAATAACGTGAGATTAGGTTAGATAAAATATTTCATATATTTGATTTCATTTATTACAAAAATATTATTTTTGTTTCCAATCATACCCTTATACTACCTATACTACCTATGAATACTACCCATACTACCGTAAAAAAACTGGTAGTACAGAATTAATTTCAGCCGACGGATCTTTCAAAATAGGTCCTTTTTTATTACATACGAGTCCTTTATAAACGGCAGTACAAGGTAGTATTGGGTACCGTAAAAGACCTCAGTAAGGCATATACGGAGAATCCCATGTTTTGGTGGGTGGTTTAGGCAAAGGACCACGTACCAGCCAATCAACGCCGCGATACCAAATTTAGAGAAGTCAGCTGCTCGAGTTTATTTCTGTAGGTGATGTGGGCTCGTGAACAGTACGTACAGCACATGTTCCGCTCATGTGGTCCACCGGCATTGAACGGACAGGTTTCCATTTTCCATCATGATTTTGATTGCCCTCGACACTAGTTTGATGTGCTTTATTTAGTTTGTCTCCATTCGGGCCTTAGCTTGGAGAAACAAATGGAGTTGCATGAGGGAGGAACTGAGGAAGAGGGAGAGGAAGGAAGAAGATAGGGCGCTGGATGAAGTGGAGATATATATGAGAGACGTGAAAGAGTCTCTAGCCTAGTGGTTAGAACACCTGACTAGCACCCAGCAGGCTCAGGTTTGATTCCCCGTGAGAACGAAGTGTCACTCTAGGTAATTGTGTCCAAACTCTCACTGAGAATGGCCTAAATAAATGTCTTTCTCGTTTCCATAGAAATAACTTTGTTTGATTTTATATTAAAAAATATTAATATTTATGATACATGATTAGTATCATTGAAAAGATCTTTTAGTCTAATTTTTTTAACAAATTTATTTAGAGATACAAATGTTATACGTATTTTCTACAAATCGAGTCAAACTTACGGCACGCACACCAACGGCGACAGTTAAATAGGAACGGAGGGAGTATACGTCAAACTAGCTGGGATACAACAAGGGGCATGGATATAATTAGAGATTTACTTAAAGCTGAGAGATTAAAGCAACATCCGTGTGAGAAGTCACAAAGGTTGTGGCTCCCGCTGTAGCTCTTTCCTGGTCCTTATCACACACACATCAGGACCAAAAATAATGGACCAACAACCCATTCTGTAGTTGCATTCTGATTCAAAAAACATATTATGTAGTAAAGTACTTGCACAAGCATTGCTGATTCCTTTTCGTCTGCATATCCGGTACTGTGTGCATTATTCGGTCTCTTGTCACACAGTCCCAGCAGAGAAATCTTATGGCTATCGTGAAATCCCAGGACCTTGCTTGCCCAAAAATATCATCGCCAGAAGAGTTCAATATTACCTGGCAGTACGTGGCAGCCTGGCAGGCTTTATATTGTAGCTACAGTATACTACTTTGTTCGTTCGTACGAACACTATGCCCAAGCTGGCCAATGAGAGTCTTAGGATCAGATCAAGCGCTGTAGATGCAGAGAAGAGAGAGAGAGAGAGTTGTGAGCGTGAGGGTACGGTGAGGGGCGGATATGGGGAAAAGAGTGGCATGGAATCAACAGCACAAAAACATCAAAGGGGTCGCAACCTGTAGATGAATATGTAGCCAAATATACAAATATCTTTCTGGAACAACACTACACATGCTTGATAATGACTTCAGAAAATCGCAATCACTCACGTACGTAGAAGTTTCAAACTTGACATATCGGGAGAGAGAGGCGCAGGTGCGTGTATGGTGTGTGTTGTGTGTGTGAGACAGAGAGAGTTGTGACGGTGAGGGGGGCAGATATGGAAAAGAGTGGCATAGAATCAATAGCGCAAAAACATCAAAGGGGTCGCAAAGGGGTGAAAATGGGTCATAGCCCTTATGCTATTTTCACGATCCAACTTGGCGCTAATCATTTGTAGGTGAAATTTGTATATAATTTTAGCATGGTCCGTTTAGGGCCTAATCCTTAAATTTGATAGTATAAAAGGTTAGGTCCATTATCACCCCTCGCAACATGTGGATGAATATATAGTCAAATATACAAATATCCTTCTGGAAAAACACTACACATGCTTGACAATGACTTCAGAAAATATAATCGCAATCGCTCACGTGCGTAGAACTTTCAAACTCGACATATCCGGAGAGAGAGGCGCAGGTGCGTGTCTGGTGTGTGTTGTGTGTGTGTGTGAGAGAGACAGTACACTGAGAGAGAGGGAGACGCTTCCCAAACACACATGTCTGCAGCTGATCGTATGAGAAAGTAAAGGAGTTCCTCATAAAATAGTTGCATCTAGCCGTTTTCAGGCACGAGGTTCACGGGAAATCACTAGAGCATCAACCCCAGCCAATCCGGCCCAAGCACACGCATGATGCATACGCTGCATATGCATCATCTCAGCCTCGGTAGACTTCCTGTTGAACAGATGGACTGTCCCTCGCCGCCGCAGGCCGGAGCCAGACGACTGCTGCGATGATCAATAATGAGCGGCTGCTGGTTATTTATCTTATTTTTTATTTTAATTAAAGGAATGTTTTTAGATGAGTCAATTGTCCAGCGGGACACGGGTTTATGTAAGATGGTGTATGATGCATAGGTTGTATTGTATTGAGCCCCTAGAGCAGTATATATAGAGTACAGAGACTTGGGGGTAAGGCACCTCCCTAATACATGTGGTAGTCTGGGATTACTATCCTAACCTACCAAACATACTCTAACATCCTTCTGCAATCGTAGTGGTAGCAAGACGAACGGACAGGCTGGAGAACAATGGATACGTATCCCCCCACAATCGAAATGCCTGTGTGAATGCTTTGACTGGAGTAGCTCATGCAGATGGTAGCCTCTTAATACCGAAGTAGCCAAAGCAGAGGTGGACGTGGTCGTAGCTGTGGAGGAGGGGTCGGGCGATCCCGACCCCAGCGCGGCCGCCCGGGTGCAATGTTTTTAAATCGTTGATTCGATTATAATCACTGGGTACCGATTAGATGATTAATCATGATTAGGCAATGATTAATCACGATTAGTTCTGAGCTAGTAGACCTAGTCGACCAGTCAAAAATTGAGAAATACATGCATATCAAGAAGAAGAAAATGCACTTGATTGGCTCATCTTGGTCAACGATAGGCCAGTGGCACCACAGGCAGAGGCGCATGAGGGACAGGGGGGAGGCACAAGGTAGAGGCACTGGCGGCAGCATCATAGGCAGAGGCGCTAGCGGCGTCGCGCTGCAGACGGGGGGCGTGAGAGATGTGAATCGGAGCTAGGTCAAAATTTGTGTGATACTGGTAGTGTATGCTTGTGTGTGTGGGCTCGCCAAGTGCTAAGGTGGCCCTTGAGTACTACTAGGCTAAATCATTGAAGCCCATGTTAAAGTCAAGGACTAGTCGCTCGATCAGACGATCAGAGTACCTCGACTAGTCGTGATTAACCACCGATTAGTTCCCTGATCGCTCGATTAGTCAATAAAATCAAATCGATTTACCTAATCGATGTCCAGGGTAACGATTTTCTAATTAATCAAAAAAATCGATGTCCAGGGTAATGATTTTCTAATTAATCAAAAAAAGTCAAGCGTAGTTTTCTGATGAAGTCCCCGAAGGCAGTACTCTCTATGTCCAAATTTTTTTTGATATCTCGCTTTTTAAAGAGTCAAATAATTTCAAGTTCGACTAAATTTAAATAATAATAATAATAATGGTATAAAATCTGTATCATTAGATTAATTATGAAATATATTTTTAAATTAACCTATTTAAAGACATAAATATTTATAATTTTTGGTAAAAAATAGTCAAATTATAGTTGGACTCCTCGAAAAGCAAGAGTTGCATTCTTTTTGGGACAGAGGAGGGTACGTGCTTAAACACCTATCCAAATTCACATGAGGTACCAACTCAGTACAAACACTCATTTTTAAAAAATAAATCAATTATATACTATTGTTTTAGTTATAGATGATATGCTTGTTGACAACGAAACGTGTGATGATTTTGTTCATAGATCGAACTCCTAGCTAATCTATGAGCTTCACCATTGGATTTCTTGCTCTTGTGGACAATTTTCGCGGTCGAGAACCTTGCCATCACCGATCTGACCTCCCGAATGATATGGCCATATATAAGGGCCCATCCCAGGACCTTGCATGCTCCTCACAACATTTGTGCAGTCAGTAGCAATCCTGAATTTCTGAAGCACGATGTCGCTTGAGAGGGTGAGCCCTTCCCTACATGGCATAGCTTCAGCTGTCTCTAGGTCCGAGACACCCTTCATCACAATCATGAAAAGCTCCTAGAAAGTTGTGGGCTTCATCCCTCGTGATCGCTGCCATCATCATGGTATCTGAGTTCTTTGAGAAAGCCTTACCATGGGGAGGGGGGGTATCCATTGAGGAACTCGAGCTGCCTTACCTCTTTCTTTTCCACGTGCGTTGTAGCCAGTTCCAAGTATGTAAGGAAGCATTCTATGAAACAGTGTGTTGACAATGGGCTCTGGAACGTATCCTCATGTTATAAGGCCCACACACATTTAGCCATGTTGTATTCTACCAACGAGTGTGCCTCCATGAGCGGCCACAGATGGAGCAATTGATGTGTGGCGCCATGTTCCTATGGTGTCGAACGACCTTGTTTGATGCAACGACTTCTCAGTCTGACGAAGCAATGTGGAAGAGGCCCATCTCGTGTGCAATATTCAGGCCCAGCAAAGTGTGATTGTGATATTTGGGCTAGCGCACGAATATGCAGGGTTTTGGTTGTGGTTTGTGGACTTGTGGTAGAGGATGAATGATGCTAATTTGGGTTGGGTAGCGAGCTGCTGACAAGGATAGAGGTGGTCACACTTTGCAAGTTGCAACTCCAAATTTGCTATTTGATGGGATACCAATTTGACAGTATCATTATCGCAAAAACTAGCCTAAATTTAATTTGGTAGCTGTCTGCATATCGAATTCATCAAGACCTATGCCAAACAAGAAGGATGGCTGCTTGTAAGTAAATGTGTAGCTGAGTGGGCTGTGGGGGAGGGGGGGTGGGGGGGGGGGGAGCCATTTTTAGTTGAGAGAAGTTAGCCCCATATGGTAAATTAGCCAAGCTTTTCTATTCTTCATTCCTAAATGGAAGTACTGATGCAAATTATTTGGATATTACTGTAATAGAGAAAATTCCTTATTTAACACTAGAAGATGACTCAATTCCTTATTTGACACTAGAAAATTTTTCATTCCTTATATGACGCCACATCTAACTTTCATTCCTTATTTAACATTTTCATTGCTTTTGTCGGTTAAGTTAGGTGAAATGACCACCAAATCATCTCAAAAAATCATGAAACTTTTGATGGTCTTAGATTAAATGGCGACAAACCCATTCCGCTTAAAACCACACATTTACCATAATAGTTTTAAATCTAAAATTCAGCTTATCTAAATTTTATGGCATCAAAATACTTTCAAAAAATACTAAAAAATTAATATTCATCAAATGAATTATATTGACTAATAAAATTATTTACCATCAGAAGTTACATAGATACTTGTGATGTTTCTTATTTTTTATTTCTAATTTTCTGTTTCTCATAAATTTGTATGTAAATTATGGTACAAAATAATTTAGTTAATTATTGCATCTGATGAGAGGAATTCTTGTATTTTTCCATAATTTTTTAAAACCATTTTGGTGTCATGAAAATTCATTTAAGATTCATTAGTAGCTTGGTTTGCTAAATTTTAGTTTCAAAATCATAAAGGTATATGTGTGTTTTTAGTAGAAATGGGCTCATCCTCATTTGTCCTATCACTAGAAAATTTTTCATTATTTTTTATGGTGTTTTGGAGGTTGTTTTGCACGACTTAATTGACTAACATGACGAAAATGTCAAATAAGGCATGAAAATTAGAACCGACACACAACAATAATTTTGCTAAAGTGGATAACTAAACCATTGAATAAGTAGGAGTACAAGATACCGACATGTACAGCATTGTAATTCTGTTTTCAAATTCAAATCCACTACCAGCGTGCCCACAAATAAGAAACCAGCACTGTATATGTGGCTATTATGTGCAAACATGGACGGCCGCAGTAATAACATCAACAACATAGAGAAAAGAAACAAGCAAAGGGAAAACATGTAGCCAGCTTGATTTGCCGCCGGACTGTGGCCACGAAACATACACAAGGAGGACTGCTCGACGGAGTAGATCATCTGAAACCTCCCGGCAACGATCGAGTCCGGCCGGTTAGACGCTCCGCTGCAGCTTGTGGAGCAGCGCGGCGCGGAGGCCGCGCTCGTCTCGCAGCGCGGCAGGCACGTCGACGACGGCATCCTGCACGGTGACCCCGCCGCCGACGCGGCACACGCACGCGTGCTGTACTGCCAGGTCCAGCGACCGGAGCGCCACCATGAGCCGCGCGGGGGCGTGGCGCGCCGCCGTCGTCGTCAGGCGCAGCGCCGCCGCCTCCCGCCCGACCATCCGCACCTCCAGCTTATCATCCTCCACGGCGAGACCGCCGCCGGCGGCGAAGGAGTGGGTCGCCGCCGCCACCGTGGCGTCGACAGCGGCGGAGGCCTGCTTGGCCTCGGCCTCGAGCTTCTCCACGCGGCCGCGCAGCTCTGCGATGTAGTTGGCGGCGTCGGCGAGGAGGGACGCCTTGTCCATCCGGGACACGGTGGGCACGGCGGCGCGGAGCTCGTAGAAGCGGCGGTTCAGCTTGTCCCGCCGCTGCCGCTCCGCCTCGACGTGGGTGAGCACGGGGCCGTCGGGCCGGGCCCCGGGCTTCCGGCCGCGCCGCTTCTTCGGCGCGGGCGGCGGCGGCGGCGGCTCGCCGGACATGTCGTCGTTGCCGGCCGACGCGGAGCCGCCGCCGGAGCCCTCATCGCCCCACGCGGCGGCGCCATCTTCGGCCAGGGGATCGTCGAGCCAGTCGTTGTTGGGCCCCATCCATTGGTCCGAGAAGTCCCAGATGGCGAAGTCGAGGTCCAGGAGGTGACCGGCGGTGGAGAAGAATGGGGCGGGGGAGGGGGAGTTGCTGCAGGAGCCGAGCTCATCCATTGCAGTTGCAGTGTCTGTCACTTCCGTTTATGGCTATTGCTAAAAACGGTAGGTTTTGATTGCGGTGGGAGGAGCATCGAAACCGAGGGAATGAAATCGATAGGATGCAGTGCAGGTGGTTGGTTGCAGTTTGCACTCGCAGCAGCTTTTTTTTTTTCTCTTTTTGAGAATTACGTTGTACAACGCAGACGCTCACAACACGCACGCATATTCACCCCTATGAAAACACGTACGCAAACACTATCCCTATAAGCAACTTTGAAGGACTGAGCACCCGACAGATATGGAGACTACCGAAGTCACTATTGACGTCTCGTTGTCGACGAGAACGCCGCTTACCACTTAACGCATAATGCCTAGTGGGCAGCGTCTCACTAGACCGTCCTATCATTGGACTACAAGGCAATTCGCACTCACAACAGCTTCATATTCCCACTGCCTAGCCCTACTTTGTAGTAATATACATATTAACGTTAAGGCCTTCTATATTTTAATGATTGAGAAAGGGCAATGGTGCAAATAGGATAGTGATACCGGCCGTTGAAGGCTCTCTAACAAAGTAACAAGTTCAAATGTTGTGTCCATAAAACTAGCTTCAGACACATTACAAATGATGCAAATGGAAAAGCCGAGTTCTTGGGGGTGTTCTGAGCAAATGAATGTGCATGGATAAGAGCCAATCAGCACCAGAGCCCAGAGTACCAGATTTAGAAAAGTCAGCATGAACCGTATACGTGGCGTGTGTGCCCGTACGTGAACAAGAACAAAAGCCGCATGTTTTCTTCATGTGGACTGTGGCCCATGGGATTTGAATGGACAGAATTCCATTTTCTTGTGTTCTTGTCTTCGTCCAGTCTTTCCATAACTACTAAGAGCATCTTCAGCAGACTGGCCAAATTTAACCCTCTATATGTTCATTTGGCTATCCACTTTAAAAAATTCTCTCTCCATACTACTCAGCACTCCAGCAGACTAGCCAAATCTCACCCTCCAAATCACACTACCCTATATTTTCAGCATTCTGAAAAAAATTCTAAGTCTTGCATTGTGGTGAGTTTTGTCCAACTTTCAAGCCTTATAACTTTTGATTTCAAATGTAACTTTTCATAAACTTTGATCAAAATGGATTCCCTAATGTTTGAACTTGTGAATGGTCATCTTGTTCATCAATTTTTCAAACCCTAAGCGTTTTAAATCTGCTTTGAAAGTGGGTCAAATCAAATAGCTTTTGAAATCTGAACAGTATGAAGGTCAAAATTTTAGCCGACTTTTGGAGCTTGTAACTTTCAAACGATTGAGTTTTGAGAAATCTTGCAATAACAAAAGTTCATATCCAATGTCCTGTCGACAACTTCCCTATTGGCCGTTTCAAAGGTTTCTACATGAAATCTTGAGAAAATTCGAGTCGAATTCGTTGACTTCGGCGAGAGTTAACTGAAACTGTCGGTTTGAGCGCTTCAGTGGCCGACCATGGACAGAAGCCCCTCCATGGACAAATTGTTTCATCATCAGACTACAAACCTGCGTCGAAATATAGTTGGGCTATAGGTCGGATCATCTGAAAAATGATTTAGTGCCAGAACCATTGGTCAGTATGTTTGATTCAATGATAAAATTGCTGACAGATAAAATTGCTGACTAAATTCTAAAACTGTTTTATAGTTTCACAATTATTGATCTTTCAGTGCTAAAAATATTCCTAGCATGGATCTCTCCCTTATATAATCTTAGGTATTAGGTACATACTAATTCCAGCAGCAAAATCTTTCAAATGATAAAATTGTTCCTAGATGAACAAGCAAGAACAGAAGGTACTGCTTCTCAGAAACAACACTAATCCCGATTCTCCCATCCAAATCCACACAAAATCATTTTCAGAAGAATTCCTCTATCTAATCTAGGTACACACCAATCATCAACATAGAGTAGCGAGAGTTCTTAACATTGTTTTTTTCCAAGAGCATTAGCACACACTTTCTTCCCCAAGAGCGCCACAATAGATCAGAAGGGCTGCTCTTCCAAATTCCCTACCAATCCCCCATCTTTAGCATTGTTTCCCCTGCCTCCCTCATTCCAGATCAATAGTAATCTCCATCCCAAACTCATTTTTCCCCTTTTTCTGTCCAAATCCACACAAATACATCTCCATTTTTTGGCACAAAAGACACAAGCGGGCAGTTTTGTAGGGGCTGAGAGCTGCACGGCGGCCAGCAGCGAGCGCCGAGCGCTGCGAGCGGCCAGTGCCCCAGCGGCGTCTTCCACGCTGGAAACCGGAGGAAGGAAGATGCGGGAACTCACCTGGATCTCGAAGAAGTTGAGGAACAGAGCCAGCACCCAGATCGAAGGGGCTCGCAGCGCTACCACCACCGAATCGAGGGAGCTCGCGGCGCTGGGCTACCTGCGCGGCCGCGCGGGAACGGAGAGCCGTGGGCGCGGGAACGGGAGGGAGGCAGCGGGAAGGCGAGGCGCTTGGCGTAGCTGCTGGAGCGCCATTTTTGTGTGTTGCCGCCAAATTTACGGATGGCGGGCAGGATAGCGATGCTGCTGGAGAGGCTCTAAAAAGTACTACTCCATGTATATATCTCACCATTACTAATTGCTTTAACATATAACTAGCAGAGAGGCACGTGCAGCATGCACGTGTTTTGAAAAATATAGCGTGAGAAAGAGTCCTGACTACCGACGTATAGCGTGACAAAGAGTACTGGTTGCCAACGTATACCGTGAGAAGGAGTCCTGGCCGCTAACGTACAGTACCCGTGGCCCACTTGTCGGACCAATTGGTCCATAATATTTGACAACCATGGGTTCACTTGTCGGATTTGACGAAACAAAATTCTTTCGCTCTTTTTAGATACGTGCTAGGAAGAAAGAGAAAACCTTAAAATACAAATCATCCCACCATTGATTTTATTTACTGTATATTTAAACTAGCATGTTGCTACGGTAAAATAAACTAATTTTGTAATTTGAATTTTAAGAGTTAAATTTTTCTTTATATTATTAACGTGACTACATTTATTGTCCCAACAATATCTCTCACATACAATATCTTACAATATCATACAATTTTTCTTTACTCTTTGCGGAAAAAAAAAACATGCAATATCTTTCACATGGAGTCGTGAGATCATGAGTTCAAAGCCTCCCTAAAGCCTAATTATTTTTTTTTGAGGGATTTTACGTGGCTGGACTTTCATCACCCGAGTTTTTTCTAGTAGCATCGGTTCACGGGTTGAGGCGCCAGGGCGCCGGTTTTTTCCCAGGCGGTTTACTGGGTGGGCCTCTGGTTTTTCTCTGGGATGCCGTTTTTCGTGGAGGGCGTCCGGTTTTCACGGTTTTGAGGGTAGGGCGTTCGGTTTTTGTTTGAGTTGAGTTCGATTACTGTAGCCGGACCAAATATTTGGCTATGTTTGGTAGAGACACTCCTTATTTTATTATTAGGTAGAGATAATGTTTGGCAATAAAATTCATGAATCTAATTGCCTGTACATTACCCACCTCTGTCATAATGAAAATAATCAAAAGTAACCCATAAAATTGATTAAAAAACAACCATGTCATTATATTTATAATATCCCTAAAATAATCCATTTAAATCTGACTACCGTCGTAAAAATATAACCTTAAGTAACCTCCAAAATCTGCATATAAATTGTCCATCTCTATTATGAGAAAAACCTAAAGTATTCTCCATATATGTTTCTAGTCCGAGAAAATTCAAAGTGTGTCCTTCTACGCTTTCTTGATATTGGAAAATTGATACGTAACGCGTGGCAACTAAAAGTGTTGTATAGGACCTAATAAAAAAACAAGATTCTGGATTGAAGTACAAGTTGTGGAGGTAAATTATGGAGCTAAAATCTAGCTTCATGAAGTCATGATAAATATATGGACTACAACAAGACTACAAGAGGTTACATAGGTGAAGCTAAGGTTGTTTTAACTAAGGGGCATTTGTATTCTTACCTCTACTTTGAAGTGTAATTATGATTTTGCACTCATTTTTTTTTAATTTTGTGATATTGCCATCCACTATTCACAAGTCAATGCGATTTTACCTTAGTCAATGGTCAAAACAGGGGGCAAATACACAAAAACCAAGGGAAATCGCATTGACCAGTGAATAATGGAGGGAAAAATCACAAAGTTGAAAAAATGATGGTAAAATCACAATTGCACTTCAAAATAAGGGTAAAACACCAAAAAAACCTTTAACTAAATACGTACGTGCATGGTAAATAAACGAGTGATATAAAAAGGTGGAAAGCTGTGAATGAGGATGAAAATCAAATAGAGTAATCGATAACTAGAATTTATTGATAAAGATTATGAAGTATCAAAATGTTTATCGTGTTAGAAAATGAATAAACAATAAAACGAGCAAAGATGATTATCTATGGGGCCTAAATTTATCTATAACTTCTAATACTTTTATCTCTTAAATTTCTTACTACGTTCTATTTTTAGGGGAAAATATACAGAACCAGATATTGGCTTTAAGTTGAAAACTTCAGAACAGTAGACACATATAAAAGTTTGACTACTTGTGAAAGGTTGTGGAACTTGACTTTTCAAAATAAAATATGTCTTACATTAATGGATGGAGAGGGTACAGTTGAAATAATTCAACACGGTGTATGTAACTCAATTTCTAATTGGGTGTGTTCATGTACTAGCATATATGTGTGTTACCAGGCCCTCGTTGTATCACAATCACTAGCTATACGAGTATTTAGTTTGTCATTTTCAGGAGGGGCCGGTTCGAGACAAAAGGTTAGAGCCGCACTTTTTGCCAACAAGTCAAGCTTCGGCACAGTTGTGGACAATCGTTTGAAGACGTGAAGACAGCTCCAAGGAGAACATGTTGCTTCAATCTTGTTTGGATCTTTTAGAGGCCTCCCTGTATTTGGGATGCCATGTTCAGCCTCGAAAACACAAAGATTTTCTTTTGAAAATAAAAACCGCATGTGTGGCTGCACAAATTTGCATGGTTGATGTGGTTGAGCTAAGAGCTCACAAAAAAGAAAACATATGTGGTTGTACCATATGTGGATGCACATATATGTACCTTCATATAGCTGAAAGAATCGGCGGCCTCTCAGGCCATCGATTTACTGTAGCTGAATCTGTGGCCTCTCAGACCATCGATTTACTGTAGCTACAGTACAATTGCTGTACGCTACGGTGCAACGAAGAGAACGTAGGCCATGGCTTCACTATGCACGGTAATAAAACACTGACAAATGTATTTACTACGTGCTACAGTGTTGCGCCATTTATTTTACGTGTGTTTCACACGGTGGAAAATTGGTCATCGGTCAAAGGCCTGCTTGGGTTACTCTACGGAAATAGATGCACGGCCGGTAGCATACGCATCGTCCGTGTCCCATCAAGATTTTCAAGGCGTTTAGTTCTCTCTTGAAGTTTAGTCCCTATCATATCAGAAACTAAATCAGAGTATTAAATATAGATTATTTAAAACTAATTACATAAACTGAAACTAATTTACGAGACAAATTTATTAAGCCTAATTAGTCCATATTTTGACAATGTGGTGCTACAATAAAAGTGTAAAACTAAATACATAAATTGAAACTAATTTGCGAGACAAATTTATGAAGCCTAATTAGTCAATATTTTGACAATGTAGTGCTACAATAAACATTTGCCAAATACAAATTAATTAGGCTTAATGGATTTATCTCACGAATTAGCACGACTCCCGCAAATACTTTCATAATTAGCTTATGTTTACTCCTTCTAAGCCCAGTCCCCGTGGAGAGTGCCATCGCACAGTTGTCAAGACTGGAAAGCTGATGATTGTGCTGGAGGAGCGTCATCATCATGACATCCTCTCTTATCCCATGACACTCATTTCTTCCCTTCTCATAAATAACTCTGTCATGTCGGCAATTTGTTGATGTGACATGATATTTGATGTTCATAACACTCCTATGACACTCACTACTAAGACTGACCTAATTAGTATCACACATCTGATGTGGGTCCAAACACGCCCTTCGACGCAGCCACATCCTAATTTTTGAAAGAAATTTGCACCGAGAGAAAATAAGTAACATCGAAAAAAATCTGCAACATTACTTATGACGCATTAGTTGCCTCGGACCAACTTGCCTTGGTCAAAAAAGGATCTTAGCAGTTTCTCCTCCCTCTCCTGGGATCCTGGCCCGGCACCGTAGTGCGCAAGTCCGCGCGGGTGCATCGACCGACGTCCCCTACTGGATGCTGTAGCATAGCGGTGATGGCATGGTTGTAAAGCCACCATCATGAAAATTGTCCGGCCGCTTCCAAACATAGAGAACATCACGATAGCATAGTCTAAATTCAAAAAAATATATTAAAAAAACTTTCGCGACGTAGGGGGCGCGGCGAAGCGCGCAAACTCTTCCTAGTAATAATAAAAGGTACAGAGAAAGCGGCGGCGTACCGACAGAGGGGCCAGAAAAAATGATCAGCTGGATCCACAACTGTCTTGCTAGCTCTTCGAGCATTCAAGAACCACTTTGCTACATAATGAGTGAGCAACGCCTAGCAGGAAAAAAAACGACTGCTTGCTATAAGTATTATTTCCGTATTTAAATATTTATCTCTAATGATTTTTGATCGCAACGTTTAACTATTCATCTTATTTAGAAATTTATTGAAAAATGACAGCGTGCAAAACTCTTCGTATACATCTCGCTTCATGACTCACGAGCAAGCTAATAAACTCATTAGGAAGAACATGAAACTTTGATAGAACAAGCTCAAGGCATAAGTAATTCTATATCGCTCGGAGGATTGGTGGCCTCCCAGCGATTCAAGCACTGTAGCATTTTTTTTTATTTTTTTTTCAAAGAAGCACAATTTCGTTTTTGTTTTAAAAGAAAATAAGTACATCTATGTCACTAAAAGAAATCGTGTCCATTTAGAGTTAGTGTATCCTCATTTGTCACGTGGTTTCAGAATTTCAACATTGTGTTTTGCATATGAGTGTCACGGTATTTTAGCATTGTCTTCAGAAGAAATAGGTACATCCATGTCGCTGAAAGAAAGCGAGACCACCGAGAGTCGGTGCGTCCTCGCTTGCCACGTGTTCCAGGCTTCTAGCGCTATTACACAATTGCTCGATCGTCACGTATTAATCTTTTGTATCATTGGCAAATGCAATAGTAGTGCCCCTTGTGCGCATTAGAGAGCCGTCATTGCCTTCCCCACGAAGTTGAGAATAGGACACAAACATTGCGCTCCTCAGCTACTAAATTTCTCCCTCACGTGTCAACTCGCCTTTTGTATCCTCTGCTCAAGCCCCTACCCGGATCAGAGGTGGCGCCGTTGCCGTGTGGAAGGAGCCACCACCCTCCTCGTGCTCATCAACTTCACGTGTGAAATCCAATGCCACCGTTTTTTGGGATGCGTTTGTGACCGTAGTTCGTACTCTCAGGTTGCACTCTCCGTTCTCTTTGTTGTCGCCGGCTAGCAGGCCACCAATGTCACAACGCGTCGCTCCGGAACTCAACTCCCAGGAACTCTAGCGCAACGATAGAAAAAGGCATTCATAGGTGCGCATTTTGTGTCAACACAGCCACACTCTCTGTGGTCGAGAACATCTGCCTTGCCACCATCTAAACTTGCCGAAGGGTCATGCCAGAATGAACCATCACCATCTATGATCCCTACACTATGTCTATCTTCTGTGCACATTACCTACTACATTCAGTAGCGTGTATATTATTGCTGACCACTAAAACTAAATAATATAAAGAATCTAGAACCACCCATAGTGATGACAAATAGTTACATATGTGTAATCTATAACAGGCGCGGCGTTAGCGCGCAATCCTTCCTAGTTAGATACATCTCTAGTGATGTTAGTGATAAATAGGATCGCAAAGGGGTTCACGGTGCAGCAGCAAAGGCCACCGGTGTGGAGCCCTAGGTGCTGCACAATTTGTGAAAAAAAATATAAAAAATCCTATCGCCGGTCTCCAAGCGTGAGTACGTCTCCTAGTGTCTTCGGGGATTTTTTTCGGTCTGCGTGAGAAGACTTTCTTCTTATGTGAAATGCCCGGGAGGGCGACTTCTCCTCGCAGGCCGCCCTCGCGGGTCAAGTTTTTTTAGTGATAAATGGGATCAGCTATACCGCTATAGCCGCATGGCCTTTTACATTTTTTTTTATCTGTACTACGAGTCGTCTATGATGATGCGATTATTGCATCCTTGGACGACTAGTGAACACTCGATCACGATCATAACAAATCTTGCAAGAAAACACATGTTTCTTTTAATTTGTTAGCGATAGATGCAGGCAGTTTCGCGCAACGACGACACGTACCCCAGCTTACGGTGGAAAAGGTTGTCTGTCGTAGCTTGTGGCCGCGTTGCAGCTTTCGTGTTCTTGACATAGTCGCACACAGCACGCTGGACCACAACGACGGATTCTTTTGCTTCTGCATGTCCGGTAGTGCTGTGCGCTCTCCTTGTCAGCTGTCACATAGTTCCTGCAGAAATCCTATGGCTGTCCTCAAATTCGGAAACAGATGGATCTATATAGAAAACATTGTCTATAGAATAAGGGGGATCTGACCAAAAAAGGTGGCTGTCTGGTGGCATGGAAAACAGCTTGTTTACCAAAGGAGGAAGGAGGTTTAGGTATTATTAATCTCAAAACTCAGAATATGAAATTTCTCTACAAATTTTATAACAATGCTGATCTTTCATGGGTACATTTAACCTGGAATTGCTTATACAAGACAGGTTCACCACCACATGCTCGCTCTGGTGTTGGCTCTTTCTGGTGGAAAGATATTATGGCATTGGCTGATAAATTCTTGATGATAGCAACTTGTAACATACAGAATGGTAAATCTGTCATCTTCTGGAAGGATCAATGGAATCCAGGGATTTTGCAATGGAGGTTCCCACAGCTATTTAGTTTTGCCAAGAATAAAAATATTTCTGTGCAGAGGTTTCTTGCTGTGCCAGTCTCAGATGATTTCTGGTTACCTCTATCACCTATTGCTAATGAGCAATGGTCAGAACTGCAAGGTTTAATTCAGCAAATCCAAAGATGTCATACCCTCAATGATGACTGGTCTTACATTTGGGGATCCTCTATTTTCTCTAGTAAAAGAGCCTATAAACAGCTTTCAGGTACCATGCCGGCATCCCCACTCTTTAAATGGATGTGGAAGTCTAGAGTACAAAACAAGCACAAATTTTTCTTCTGGTTACTTCTCCGGGATAGATTGAACACAAGAGGACTCTTGAAAAGGAAAAACATGCACCTAGCTTCCTACAATTGTGCTGTCTGCATTGAAAATTTGGAAGAGTCCTTGCAACATCTTTTCTTTGACTGTCCCTTCAGTGAGGCATGTTGGATTTTTGTTGGGATCCAGTGGAACACCAATTTACAGCCTTTTGAGATGATCATACAGGCTCGGCAATCCTTTGGAATGACCATCTTTAGAGAAATTGTGATTATAGCTGCATGGGCGATTTGGAGACATAGAAATGATCTTATCTTTGAGGGTGCTTCTATTTCATTTGCCAGGTGGAGGAAAATCTTCTCTGAAGAGCTGAAACTGGTTTTGCTTCGGGCGAAACCAGCAATGGGGAGCTGTTGAAGGATTGGATGAGTAGTCACTTATAGTCTTTCCTCTCTTTTCTTTGGGTCTGCGGTCCTGTAATTGTACATAATCCCTTTTATTAAATGAGAAAAATAGGTAGGGGCTCCCCTGCGGCTTCAAAAAAAAAGAATTCAAAAAAGTAAAGAAGCTTCTCAGGGAATAATTGAAGCAGAAGCAGTAGCTACCCAAAAAATGTAGGAAGATTACTATTGCATGCACCCCACAATATCATATTAAGCTGGTAATTAAGATGATTTTTTAACTGACGACGGGTCTGATATTTGGGGGTTGTTTAAGGATGATTTTAAATGTAGGATAATTTTTTTGCGGGTAATTGTAGAAATCGAAACTGTAAAGGAGTATAATCAGATCATCCATCAATTCAAATGGTGAAGTCATAGAATGGGTCCGACAGAATCTAAAGTCGCTGTAACAAAATCACAAGCGAGCGATGGATGCTTGCGTCCCCTCATGCTGTCTGCTTGCATGCCCAGCGACCCGCAACCACGCAATGGTCATCGTGCATTTTGTTTTTCCCATAAGCGTCTTAATATCTTTTAAAGGTGATAACTAACAGCTAGCATACCACCAATGCATGGCTCGTACAATAGACGGTTGTTGTCGTCGTATCCCTTGTTCAACGATACCCGAAAATGTTTTATTTTGACTCCATCCGCGACTTAAATATAATCCTTAGATTAGACAAAGAGAAGTGAAAATAGGGAAGCGCACACACCAAATCCAAAGTAAAGGCACGTTCTAGTCTATCTTCATTCATCAAACAAGGCTAATAATGTGTATCATTTTTATTTTTATTTTTGAAATGCAACCACTAAGAACTTACTCTCGAGCATGCATGTAGTGCAACTAAAATGAGACCCAACGACCTAGGAGGAACTATAAAGTTTTTTCCATTAAGAAGATGAAATAGACACCCGAATCCGAGCTAGGATGACACTTAAACTTGGATGTGGTCAGAAACTCAGGATGCACGATGGAGTCAAAATAGAGCTAGAGGACACTTAAACTTAAACTTGGGTGGTCACGATGTATTACAACACTTAGGACATCTTCATTCATCATCAAAAAGCTAATAATGCATATCAATTTTTTTTCTTCGAAAAGCAACCACTAAGAACTTCTCGAGCATGCATGTATTACAACTAAAATGAGACCCAACCTAGAAGTAGCTATACATTTTTTTCATTAATTAAGAAGATGAAAAAGACACCTAAATCCAAGCTAGAGGACATTTAAACTTGGGTGGTCAGGATGCACGAATACACCTGCTTGTACCATAGCTAGTTGAGCTAGCCTCACTTTCTGCATCTATTACAACTACAAAACACAACAAAATAAAATAAAATAAAAACCACCCACACCACCACACGATGGAAGCGTCAGCAAGACCAACCATCCCAACAACACACCGCTAGGGAAACCACCAAAGCACCGGCAAGTCGGCAACCTAATGCCACACACGGCGCACCACAAGTATGGGGAGGGGGTGGCCCTCAACAGCGACATGCCTTCATGATGCATAGAAGTAACAATTACGGAGTATAGTTAACAAGACACAAATCATCTATCTAGTATGTGAAACCAACATGGCCTCATTAGCCATGTTGTTGTGATTTTGGTGATTGAGTGACAACGCGATCATCGGGACTAATGGTTTGTCAAGCATATGATTTGTAGGCTATTTAGATACCAAGGATGCAAATGATGTAATCCAAGATGCAAGATTCGCAAAGAGTCCATATGCCAAACCCAGAAGATCAAAGTATGGGTTTTGGCTAAGGACTCAAAGATTTGAATTTGAACAGGTGACAGCCACGATGCACGGATCGGATGATCAGACCGAAACAAGGTTGCATGGGTCGGATGGATAGACCACCCTAGGGTTGCGAGCAAGGCAAGCAGAGAAGTACATGGATCAATTGATCCGACCGAGCAAAAAGGAGGCGGTCGGAGCATTGGACAAACATCCGATCGATGATCAACAACAGAGATCAAGCGTGGTGGTCGATTCATCCGATCGATGCGAGCAGGACTGGTCGGAGCTTTAGGGTATCGTCCGATCGAGCATCAACAACAAGGATTGCATGGATCGATTGATCCAGTCGAGCATTGATCGGAGGATTGAATCAAAATATCTTGAGGTACTAGAGAGCATGTCAATCGGGATGGAGCGACAAGAGAAGCGATCGGAATATCCGACCATCGGTCGGATGATTGGATCGGATGATCCAATCAGGGTCGGATGAATTGATCCATGTTGATTGCGTCAGCATAGACGAAAGTGCAACGGCTAGTTCGGACTTCAAACTAGGCGATCTATGATTCGACCAATACAAGAAGACATGGGTCGGATGAATCGACCAGAGACATGGACAGAGGGGCGCAATGGCTAGTATGCAAAGGGATTGCACGAATCAGATGATCCGACCGAGACATCAGGTGACGATCGGATCAATCAACCAGTGCAAAAGAAAACTAGTCGTTGGGATCTTTTGAGCAATGACTCTTTCGAGTTGTTGGGCTATATATACCCCCTCTACTCGCCCATTTGAAGAGGTTGGAGTGTCCAAGTGTCGGTGATATTATCTCCGGCAGTCTTCCACAGGGTAGCCCACGGAAGTGATTTGTAATGCAGGGAAGATCGCAAAGATCGGAAGCAGGATGGTTAGGATGGACAGACGCAAGGGTTTATACAGGTTCGGGCCGTCGACTCGACGTAATACCCTACGTCCTGTTTTGGGGTGTTGTATTGCGTAGATTGTGAGTTGTTGTCTTGAGACTCGATGTTTTGGAGGGGGTCCCTGCCCGCCTTATATATCGGGGGGCAGGGTTACAAGTCGGTTTGTATCCGATCCTATCTCTAAGAATCCTTTCCTTCTTTACAATAATTCCTATTCCAACTAGGACTTCTCTTTCCAGATCCTTCCTACGTGCGCCGACTTGTCCCGCACGTCCTCAGGTCCAGAACGATGAGGTGGGCCGCCCCCTTTTGGTGGGCTGCCAAGCTTACTCGTGAGGCACCCAGGTACTATATCCCCCACAGTAGCCCCCGAGCACTTCTTGGCCGATCGTTGGCTGTAATTGTTCCATCTTTTCTTGCATGATTCGAGTGCTCCAAGTTGTCTAAGATCTCATCCGAGCGGTTTCGAAGAAGATCCGAGTGGTTTCAAGGAAGATCCGAGTGCCTACTCGGACGTTCCTGAAAATAATTCTTCAATTACAGTCAAAATGAGGGGAAGGAGTGCTCTTTTTCACGACGCGACAGCGAAGTGAATACACTTAGCCCCCGGGCTTTGGCCAATTTTAGTATGAAATTGGCCAAAGATCTTCAATTTTTATACATCTGTATTTTGATCTTCAATGGTGTGCACCTCCAGGTGCACCCATTGGGTGTAGCCCCCGAGCCTTGAGTAGAATAGAATATTCTGGTCGAGGGTCAAAAATAAATATTATGAATCTCTTTTTGAACTTGATCCATCAATGGTGTGCACCTCCAGGTGCACCCATTGGGTGTAGCCCCCGAGTCTTGTTACGACTCAGCATGATCGTGTCAAGACTCTGAAAGCCATGAATTCCGACCGATTTTTTCAGCCCCCATGCCTCTGGACATGGATTTTAGATAATCTTTTCCTTCAGAGGCTTTTTTGTTTCCCCTCTATAAGGATTTTATCCTCAAGTTCTTTGAACTCGGCATGACTCCCGAGTCGTGTCCCACGACTCAGCTTGACCATATGGTAAGCCATCTTCTCGCAAGATTTATACTTGTCAGCATTTGACCCAGATTTCTGAGTCAATTTAGCGATAGTATCGCATGCCTTACGTAAAAATCAATTGCAAGGATGCAATATTAATTGCAAAATTGAGTCTAGTCGTCGACTAATTTTAGCCTCACGACCGAGTGGTTTCTGCCCCTGAACCCTAGCTCAGGAACCCACAAATTTATTATCGTAACAGAACCGAAAGGTCGTGCTATATTTCAGCCCATTTAGGCCCATTATTCCTAAAAGTCCGTTGCGTCCCTAACGGTCGCTTTACGGAAGGCGAGATATCGCGAGATATCGCGATTCCCTGCCGCATCTTTGAATTCAAAGCGACGGGACGTGCCTGCGTCGGTTGAGTTCCCGAGACAAGCGCCGCGCCGCGCGCGGGAGGAACGGTTTATTCCTTTATAAGCCATCCCCGCCGCATTCTTCTTCCTTTACTTGCCATTTGCCTTCCCCGACGCTCCAGTTCCCTTTGCGCCAGAGCAAACCCTAGATCTACTCCCGCAACCTTCTTCCTCGCTCTTCAGCACCGCTCGTAGCCATGGCGCCCAAGAGGAAGGAAGCCTCGAAGCGGAAGGAGAAGTCGCCGGCCAGGGCCCGGTCGTCCAAGGCCAAGGGCTCCGCCGAGGTCGCCGTGGATCGCGCCGCCGAGTGGAGGGAATCCATCACCATCACCCGGCGCCTCGAGCAGCACGTCGTCGACGGCGTCCTCCCTGATCAGCAAACCGCCGAGTGGCGCGCCGCCGCCGGTGAGTCTTTCCCCACCCCAAACTCCTCTGATTTGGTGGTGTTTGAATCCTTCTTTCTCCGTGGTTTTGGCGTGCCCGCGCATTCTTTCCTCCGCGGGCTGCTGCATTACTATGGGATCTGCCTCTGCGCATTGAATCCCAACTCCATCCTTCACATCGCCATTTTCATCAACCTCTGTGAGGCCTATCTTGGGATAGAGCCTCACTTCAATCTTTTCATTCATCTTTTTCTTCTTAAGCCTTATCCCCGAACCGACTGCCCACAAGTAGTCGGGGGCGCCGGACTCCAACTCCGCGAGGGTCGAACTCGGGAGTATTTTGATATCCCTTTCCTTACCTCCAATAAGGGGTGGCAGTCCGAGTGGTTTTACGTAGGAAACCACTCGCCTGCCATCTCTCCAGAAATTGATTCTCGTCCTGTTCCCTCCCAATCCTGGACCGCTCTTCCCAAGGAGAGTGAAATGGATCAGGTTCGGGAGCTCCTGGGTCTTATTTCCCAGTTGAAGGACAATGGGCTGTCTGCCGTCGGTGTGGCAGCCAACTTCGTTCTGCGCCGGGTCCAGCCACTCAAGCAGCGGGCTCACCCGGCGTATGAGTATTACGCCGAGGGGGACAACACGCGCGAAGCTCCCGAGCGCGTCGACAAAGTCCAAGCCGCCGCTCGGCTTGGCAAATTCTTCGCACCTGGAACGTCCCTGAGGACCACTGACTGTCCTCCGGCGTTTAACTTGGGAAATCCACGCCCTGAGGTATTTAGTCAGTCTGTTCTTGTTTTTATTTCAATTCCACCCATTGGGTGTAATCTCAGAACTGAACCCAATTTTTGCAGGGTCGAGTTGCCTTTGTATCCCTCCCTCCTTTGCCTGAGATGCCAAAGGGGGTGGATCAACCGGCTCGACGCAGGGCCGTTGGATCTGAAGAAGCAGTCGGGGAAAGTGAGAGTGATCTGCGCGACTCGGATATCACTCTGTCATCCTCTCCTTCTCCTGACGTGCAATCTCCGAGTGGTGGGAAGGCTGCTCCTGCTCTGAAGAAGCGGAAGATCTCCACCGGGATCGTGTTCAGGGATGCGCCCAGCCGCCGGCAACTCCTTATCTCTGAGTCGTCTGACTCGGAGAAAGATGAAGCTGGCATCGCCGAGTCGTCACTCCACCCGCCAATCACGAGCTCGGAGCAGTCTCCCCTTGCAGTAATGCCTCTGAGTGCTGCAAGTCCGAGGGACCTCCCTTCCCCTACTCGGAAAGGAAAGCGCCTGAGAATGCGCATTTCTACTCTGTAAGTATTCTTATCATCTCTTGATTTTTCCTTTATGCTCTTTTGTTAGTGATCCATATATGCTTTATCCTGTAGCACGCCGTCTGAGGTCCCCTTCTCGGGTCCTCCGCCTCAGTCGGCGGTTGAGACCGAAGCCCCAACAATCCAAACTCCAGAGGTGCCGATCCACGGATTTATCGATGTAGGCGCCCTATTGCGTCCAGAGTCAATTGATCCATACGCGCTTTAATCGTCTTCTGGTAGATCGCGCCGGCGTTTTTCAGACCGAAGGCCAAAGGAGCACCGAACGATGTGACGAACGGAGTTTTTATCTGATCGTTAGGCTCTAGGTCTGTCTGGTTATAGCTTGGATAGCTGTCGAGAAAGCAGAGCAGGGCAGAGCCTGCCGTGGAGTCTGACTCTGCCCCGATGATGGCCGTCTTCTTTGGGTCGTCCAGGTCCAAAGAGATCCTCTTCAGCTCCGTCTCCTTGCTTGGCGCGATGGCTTCTCTTGCTGGCTTCTTGGTGGGGATCTCTAGAGCGTCCTTGTCCACCTCCTGTGATGCAGCCAGTACTTGTTCCATGCGCTTGGACATGTCCAGGGCGGCTGCCGCATTGAGAGTTTCCTGCTCGCACGTGTATGCGACTCGGACGTCTCCCAAGACGGTGATTACGCCTTTCGGTCCTGGCATCTTGACCTGCAAGTAGACGTAGTGAGGAATCGCCATGAACTTGGCGAGTGCCGGCCTCCCAAGGATGGCGTGGTATGCAGTTTCAAAGTTCGCCACCGTGAACTGCATAAGCTCGGTCCGGTAATTATTCCGGTCTCCAAAGGTGACGGGCAGCGTGATGTGCCCGAGTGGTTCTGCCCCCTCTCCCGGTATCAAACCGTAGAATGCGGATTGGGGGGGACTCAGGTCGAGAGTGGTCAGGCCGAGCTCCTTCAATGTGTTAGCAAAGAGGATGTTCAGGCCACTGCCACCGTCGACTAGTACCTTGGTGAGCCGAACGTTGCAGATCGTCGGGGCTACCACCAAGGCATGGGACCCGGGCTTCGGTATGAAGTTTGGATGATCTTCCCGGGTGAATGTGATCGGAACTTCCGACCACTTGAGGTACTCAGGTACCGGTGGCTCCCTCGCGTGCATAACCTGGCGATGGGTGAGCTTCTGCTGGCGCTTCGACTCGAACTCTGGTCCGCCATAGATCATGCGAACCACTCGGTCGGCTTCCTGAAAGTCATCGCCGGGCTCGTCGTTTCGCCTGTCGTCTCGCGGGGAACCATCGTTCCTCTTTCTGTATGGGGGGCCTCTGTTGCCCCCGGTGAAGGCTCGCTTGAGCCCGTAGCACTCTCGCGCCGAGTGCTTGTGTTTGTGGTAAGGGCATTGCTCGTCGAGCATGCGCTGGAAGTCCTCTGGAGTTACCCGGCCTCTGGACCGGTCCAGGGCGGCGACCATGTCTCCCTCGCTCTTCTTCTTGCGAGGTTGGCTGTCATTGCGTCGATGGTCGTCGTGTCGGTCTTCGTCGTCGCGGCGGTCGCGTTTGCGAGTCGTCTTGTTCTCTTCTTCCCAGCGACTTCTGATCTCGCTAAGCTGTTCTCTTTCCGCGATCTCGGCGTCCGCCCACGTGCTAGCGACCCGGAACATGTCATTGACAGTCGCAGGTGGCTTCCGAGTCCACTTATGGATCAGTCTCCCGTCGGAGATGCCGCGCTGGAAAGCTGACATCACCTCCTGATCCGTGACGTCCGTGATGGAGTTGCGCTTTTCTGAGAACCTTCGCACGAAGTCGTGCAGGGTCTCATTCTTGCGCTGCCTGATCTGACCGAGGAGTCGCTTGCTCCCGGGCCTTTCCCAGGTACCGAGATAGTTACCGATGAAGAGTTCGGTAAGCTGTTCCCAGTTGTCGATGGCGTCCTGCGGGAGTCCTGCCAGCCAGTTGCGGCAGTCTTTGGTGAGCATGATGGGAAGATAGTTTGCCATCACGTCCTCGTCGCCGCCGGCCGCTTGTACGGCGGTGTAGTAGATCTGAAGCCATTGAGATGGGTCAGATTTCCCGTCGTACTTGTCGATATCCGACAGCTTGAAGCCTCTGGGCCACGTCACGCTTCTCAAGCGCTCGGTGAACGACTGGAATCCGCCGATCCGACCTCTAGGGCGGGAATCGCTCGGACCCGATCCGTCAGTTGCTCTTGGGGGTGTGCTGTCCCTCCTGCGATCCCGGTCCCTGGGCGGGGAACGGGTCCTCCGATAGTTCCGAGTCCTGGGTGGAGTTCGGTCCTGCCGGTAGGTTCTGCTGCGCGGTGGAGTTCGATCTCTTGGTGGAGTCGGTCGCCTGGGTGGTGGAAGCACTCGTCGTTGACCGCCATTGTTGCCGCGCCTCGAGCTACCGGAGAGGTCAGAGTAGTCTGACTCTGTCGAGTAGCCGCTCCTGTTGGGGTTACGACGGGGATTTCCGTGATCCCGATCGTACTCTTGGCGCCGTCGGAGTTCTTCGCGATGGCGCTCTTCAGTGCTGTTGATGATGATGTCCCTTGCATCTCGATCTCTGTTGATCGTGGTGCGGAGGTCTTCATCACGACCCGATCCGCCGCCGGCCCGGTGTCGAGATGAACCGGGTTCAGGAGCGTCGGTGGTCGTTCTGCCTTGCATCTGGTGGACCTGGACGGAGGCGGCCTGCACGAGAGCCCTTACCTTTTCCAGGCCCGGAGTGTTAGGCGGCAGCCGATTGATTTCCTCGTTGATAGTAACGAGGTTCTGGACCGGTGTCTCGTAGACCTCGTGTCCGTTGAACTCGAACGTGTCGTCGCGCATCAAGTTCCGGGCGCTCCTCCGCTCGTGTTGATCCCGTTGGCGACGATGATCTTCAGAGGGAGGCTCCTGGAGTCGAGCAGTGCCAGATCCTGACGCGGCGGCTCCATGCGGTCGTGCGGCTCTGCGAATCGCCCGACTGGTATTGCGTCCTCGACGCTGGTTCCTGGCTTCGGTCGTCTCCTCAGCAGGAGTGACCTCATCTTCTGAGACAGGATTGGTTGGCGTTGCTGGCGCCACCATGTAACAATATGATCCGACTCCCTCTTGCGCGAGGTAGTCTTCCTCGGACTCGGAGAAGTCGGATGTGGGCGTGTAACGCTCCAAACTACTCGGAGTCAATTCTCCGAGTGATCCTATTAGTTCCGGCTCTGTAGAGGCATCGGACACCGTGTACCCTTCCGGCAGATCGTCCAGGATTGAGGGTCCCAGTAGATCTGACCCGTAGGAGTCGCTCCCGGAGAAGTAATCATCCGACTGGACGATGTCCTTCATCTTTTGCTTCCGAGCAAGCGCGCAAAAGCCAGGGGTCTGAACAGCAATGACCTCAGGGCTCTAGACGCGTGTGGGTTGAGCGTTTACGCTCTGCGATGATTCGGCGACGCGACTCTCAGGAGTCGGATCGGAACCGAGTGATTGTAGATCTGTTCCCGACTGGTCTGGCCTCGCGTTCTGCGAAGGACTCAGCGGGGTAGATCCGGTACGATCAGAGGCGATCGGACCGGATTGGGCCGTGATGGCCGAAGTCGGCGCCAGAGAGGAGACCTCCGTGGCGACCGTAGCTCCTGCCGCCTGGGTATCCAAGGCGGTGGTGGTGATGACGTCCCCGAACTGGATCTCGACTTCGTCGACGTCCGGGAGGTTGCAGCTGTCCAAGATCTTGACGCGATCCATCGAGCTTACCAGATTGATCTCGGCGATATCCCCTACCTGGCGCGCCACTGTCGGTGATATTATCTCCGGCAGTCTTCCACAGGGTAGCCCACGGAAGTGATTTGTAATGCAGGGAAGATCGCAAAGATCGGAAGCAGGATGGTTAGGATGTACAGACGCAAGGGTTTATACAGGTTCGGGCCGTCGACTCGACGTAATACCCTACGTCCTGTTTTGGGGTGTTGTATTGCGTAGATTGTGAGTTGTTGTCTTGAGACTTGATGTTTTGGAGGGGGTCCCTGCCCGCCTTATATATCGGGGGGCAGGGTTACAAGTCGGTTTGTATCCGATCCTATCTCTAAGAATCCTTTCCTTCTTTACAATAATTCCTATTCCAACTAGGACTTCTCTTTCCAGATCCTTCCTACGTGCGCCGACTTGTCCCACACGTCCTCAGGTCCAGAACGATGAGGTGGGCCGCCCCCTTTTGGTGGGCTGCCAAGCTTACTCGTGAGGCACCCAGGTACTATATCCCCCACACCAAGAGTTCTTTTTGAAGCTACCACCACATCAAGATCACATCCAACCCACCTTGGTGCTATAGAGATCAAATCAAAGGCCTTTAGCACAAGCTTTATAAGTGTTAGTGCTAGGTTAGGCTAGGATTGAGAGAGGGCAAGGTGTTGCTGTCTTGTGAGTGAGGTTCTTGAGTGACCCACTTGTACAAGAGGTATTGGCCGGCGCCTTGAAGTTTTGGTGACTCGCCGGCAAGTCTTTGACCCTCCGGCTTCGTGTGGAGCAGCGACGGCGATCATGTGCGGGGGACGTGGAGACCCCCTTCCTTCGTGGAGAAGCTCCTTAGTGGAGACAACATCAATGTGACCGGATAGTAGGGGAGGTGAGGCTTGTCTTTGTGACAAGTGACTCATCCGCCTTGGTGTGAGCCTCCGTGGCGAGTCAAGACCTTAACCGGGAGATCTCATCTTGGTGACTGGGAGCATATCCTTCGTGGAGCTCCAACGTGGACTTGGGGTGGCATTTACTTACCGATACCATGGGAAAAATCGTCGAGTCAAGTTTGCATTCCTTAACCCTTCCTTTACGTTTTCGCATTTCATACTTGCAACTTGAGTGTCTTTACTTTCATAGAGTAGTATCTTGTCAGGCTTGGCTCTAGGTTGCAAAACTCTGTGAGATAGGGTGCAAACACTATAAAGAACAATAGTTGTTGCACATTTGTACCATAGATTAAGGTTTTAGAAATACCTAATTCACCCCTCCCCTCTTAGACAAATACGAGCACCATTTCCTCACAGTATGCAAGCCAAAATTGGTGCGGGAACAAAGTTTAACACGTGCAAAGTTCGTTTAATATGAACTAGCCCCTCCCCTGCAGCCTCTGGAGCAACGCCGTTCGGAGGCGGCCTTCGTGTCCCGCAGCCCGGCGGGTACGTCCATGACGGCTGCACGGTTCACCATGCCGCCGACGAGGCACACGGACGCGTGCTGCATGCCTGCACGCCCAGGTCCAGCGACCGGAGCGCCACCATGAGCCGCGCGGGGGCGTGCCGCCGTCGTCTCAGGCGCAACGCAGCCACCTCCTGCCAGACCATCTTCACCTCCAGCTTCTCCTCGACGGCGAGGCCGCCACCGCCACCAGCGAACGTTTGTTTCGCCTCCATCATGGAGACAGTCGAGGCCTGCTTGGCCTCGACCTCGAGCTGATGCACGCTGTCGCGCAGCTCGGTGATGTAGTTGGCAGTAGGGGCGGAGCTGGCCCAGCCCAGCTTCTACGGCGACTCCATGGATCAATTTAGCTAGTTGGGTTGGGCTTCTATGCTATATTATATACGCATGTGAAAGAAACAGGCGACCCCTAGGGCCCAACAACTAGAGAGGTTAAATAATATTTGCCATGGGCCTAGTGGCTCACTTGGCGGCGTCGGCGAAGAGGGATGCCTTGACCACTCGTTGTTGGGCCCCATCCATTGGTCAGAAACCTTGCATGACATGAAGTCGAGGCCCATGAGGTGGCTGGCGGTGGAGAAAAGGGGGCAGGGGAGGGAGGGGGAGCTGCTGGAGGAGGCGAGCTCATCCTTTGCATTATCTGTCTGTCACTTCCGTTTATTTTCTAAGAAGGAGCTACGGCCGGCAACGGCCGGCAAGATGCTGCCATAAACATTATATTGATATGCAAAGTTGGGAAGACATAATTTATGATGGATTACATGATCTCGAAACCGACTACACCACAACATTATACTCCATCCGTTCCAAAATAAAAGTCATTTCGGCTTTCTTGTAGAGTCAAACTATTTTATCTTTGATAAAAATTATAGAGATGACTTTAAAGATTTATGATACCGAATAGCTATACTATGAAAATATATCTAATGAAAAATCTAATGGTACTTATTTGATACCATAATTGTTAGCATTTTATTGTATAAATTTGGACAAAGTTGGCCCTCCATATTTTAATGATTTAGACAGGGAAATTAAAGGGAGCATAACCGGAGAGTGATACCGGATGTTGAGGGTTTCTAACAAAGTAACAAGTCCAAATGCAACAACAACAAGGCATTTCCTGGCGCCCTAAGTTTATTTACTGGCGACAACGTTAAAAACTGTCAACAATAACACAGTTACCCAACTAACTCGACGTGACAAAACATAGAGATAAGTTAGTCTAAGTTGTGGCAACAAATACACAAATGCAGGATATGAAATTACAAAAAAGGGAAAGACCAAAAATAAAAATGAAACTAATAACTCTAACAGAAACATTTTGATGACAATTAGGATATGACAAAGGAAAACAGAACCACTCACCCGTGAAGGGGTGTTTAGGTTCCAGTCTGAAAAGATTTTGAAAATAAAATCTTTTCACTTTTAAAGTATTATTAAACATATACTAATTAAAAAACTAATTACAGAACTCGCCAGTAGATCGCGATATGTGTATTGTACTATTATTGTAGCAATTTATTTAATATGTCAAACATGTGTCTAAACATTTATTTCGAATTTTGTATCTAAACACCCCTAAAAAATATAACGCAGTCACCCAACTAACTCGACGTGACAAAACATAGAGATAAGCTAGTGTAAGTTATGGTAACAAATAAGTATTTATAACGCTGGGAGCGTTGGCGCCCTCCCAGCGTCCTTGCTAGTGTAGAATTTTTTTTTCTTTTTTTGTTTTTCTTTTCTTTTTTTCTTTTTATATATGAGTACTGTTTTAATTTTGTCTCTAGAAAAAAATAATTACATCTATGTCATAAAAATGCGTCGCCATCTAGAGTTGGTACATCCTCGTCTGCCACGTGGTTCCAAACTTTTAACGTTGCGCTTTACGTGTTGCTTCCCGGCATTGTCTTCAAAAGAAATAGGTACATCCATGTCACCGAAAGAAAACGAGTCCACTGAAAGTCGGTGAGTTCTCGCTTGCCACGTTGTTGCAGGCTTCTAGCATTGCGTTATTACGCAATTGCTCAGTCACCAGTATTAATATTTTGTATTCTTGGCAAATGAAATCGTGGTGTCCCTTGCACATTAGAGAGCCGTCATTGCCTCCCCTACGGAGTTGGAAAGATGACACAAACATTGTGCTCCTCAGCTACTCACTCAATTTCCCCATCATGTGTCACAAATATTGTGCTCCTGGACTGCTCGCCCAATCTCTCGCATCACGTGTCAACTCACCTCCTCTATCCCTTCTCTTGAGCCTCAGTTTGGATCAGAGGTGGTGCCGCTGCCTTGAAGGGAGATATCGGCCTCACATGTGAAACTCGCTACCACCATTTCTTCTCAGACGAGTTCGTTGAATCATTTCTACCTCCAGATTTTTTCTCTCTCCTCTGTTTATAATTTGTCGGCTAGCTGGCCAACAACATCACTTGCCGCCACTCCAGCTCTCAGTTCTCACTACATATGGCGCCGTAGTGGCAGAATGCCCTCTTAGGTGCACATTGTATGTCAACACGACCATGCTCTCCATGGTCGAGAACATCTGTTTTACTGCCATCGAGTTTGCTTACGAATCATGCCAGCATAATACTATCACTATCCATGTTCTCTTACAGAGGAGAACTCGTCTGGCGCGGCGTTAGCGCGCCCCCCTACCTAATACACATACGCTGGGAAATTTAAAAACGAACTGGACAATTATACCCAGCTCAATTTGAAACGTTGGTAACAAATGTAAATGTAAAAGTCAATGAGTAGAACGATTAATTAGTTAAACTCTTTCACAAAAGCTGACCGGACCCGAAATACCGATTTAATCAAGTTGTTCACTTCTTTTCACGTCCTAAAGCTCGATGCTCGCCAGATTACCTCGTGCTTAGATCTCGGACTTGGGCCGTGCCATTTGTAGGCTATCCGAAGCACAATATTTTAGCACCGTCTAAAGCACGACACGGCACAATAAATTTTGGCCTGTGCTGGCACGACACGAATGGGAGGGCCGTGCCGTACGTACCTAGGTTCTCAGCGCGATGAGTAGCACGGCACAACACGTATCTTGAGCCGTGCTTGGTCCGGCACGACACGAAAATGTCCCATCAACACATCTATATACTATATCGTCTTATCACTACGAGATACTAGCCGGCACTAACGTGCCACCCGGACCCACCAACGGCAACAAATATGCGAATCCCGCAACGGTCGGGATGCACGTTAGTGCCGGCTAGGGATACCAGCCGGCACTAACGTGACGCGGGATATTTAGTGCCGGATGGGGGCTTTAGCCGGCACGAAATATCAACAAATAGTGTCGGCTAAAGCACCTAGCGGGCACTAAGTTGCCCAACATATATCAGCTTCTTCCTCCCGAGCCCGAGCCCGAGCCCAATCATTTGAGCTCAAGCTTCTCCACTCTCCCATGGCGTGTTAGAGGGGAGGTGCTGCCCATTTTTCTTCAAATTTGTGGTGATTTCACTCGTTCAAGTGGAGCAAAAGTTAGCAACTTCATCCACTTTTGTTTCACCGTGTTTATTTTTATTTCATGCTTTGTAGATAGAGAAATTGGTGATTTAAAGTATGAAGAGAAATGAGAATGATTTTTTGATTTGTACATTAACGTGAGATATATGTAAAATTGATTAGTTACTTTTTAGAGAAGGTTATTAGATAGTTTGTGTATGACACATTTAGAATTTTTTTAATTATTTTATAGTGACATGTGTATATATTAGTATGTATATTATTTTTGAAGAAAATCTTAGGGATAATAGGCATTATTGTTGATTTAAAGCATGAAGGGTAATGAGAATGATTTTTTGATTTGTACATGAGTATGTATATTATTTTCAATTATTTTATAGTGAGCATGTTTCCTATGTTCTAATATTTTGTAATATGGTTTCAGACTATTTCAAAAACAAAAGTCACGTTGATCAATATGGCTTCTGCTGCTGGAGGGAGTGGTTCTGGTGGCGGTGACCGTCGTCCGCCTCAAGACAAGGAGAAAAAATTGGAGCATGGAAGAAAGCAATTGTTCGTTTTTTGAAAAAAAAAGAACAATATATTGAAAGGGGCGAGGACCCATGTTTTGATCTTGAGAGTGTATTGAGACGTTACGCTCAATCTCCTACAGAACCGAAATCTCCAGATCCACCATCTTCTTCAGCGCCAGCAAAAAATCATGCTTTCCCATCCAAGAATGGTTGAAGATCGTACTCGTGTTGCTTGTTAGCTATTGAGAAATTTAGATTCCTTTGAATAAGTATGTGTGGGATGAAACTTACTAATGTTATTTGTACTGCAGTGTAAGTCATTTTTATGGATAAATTTGTACGTTATTGAGACATTATAATTTGTATGTTACAATTATGTTGATTTGAGTTATGTAGAATTAATTTGTGTTTTTTATACGTCAATTAATTGCAGATGGACCGACAATGGATGTATAGCGGACGAGCCACATCAGCGTGGGTTAATGGCCTAAAATGTTTTCTCGATGCAGCAGAGGCCAACAGATCACCAAAGGGTTTAATGTTCTGTCCATACAAAGTTTGCGAAAATATGAGACAATACAAGAAAAGAGACACTCTATGGTCCCATCTTTATGAGAACGGTTTCATGAAAAGCTATAATGTTTGGACTAAACACGGTGAACTTGGAGTTATGATGGAAGATAATGAAGAAGATGATGCTGGTGGTGATGGCGGTGATGATAACACCATTTCAGACTGGGTGTGAGTTCAACAAGCTGATGGTGATGGCGGTGATGATAACACCATTTCAGACTGGGTGTGAGTTCAACAAGCTAGTGGCTATCATGATGAACCAATGGGAGACGGTGAAGCAAATATTGCACAAGAGGAGCCACGTGATGAGCTAGGTCAGGCACTGTTTGATGCACAGAAAGACAGTGAAACTGCGAAGGAGTCAGCAAAGTTTGAGAAGATGCTAGAGGATCACAAAAAGCCGTTGTACCCTGGTTGCAAACCGGAGCAGAAGAAATTGGGTACCGCGTTGGAGATCCTGAAATGAAGGCAACTAATGGTGTCACCGATAAGGGATTCAATGAGCTATTAAACATTGTAAAGAACATGCTTCCGGAGAGTAACGAGCTGCCGTCGACAACATACAAAGCTAAAAAGATCGTTTGCCCTATTGGATTGGAGGTACAGAAGATTCACGCATGTCCTAACGACTGTATACTATATCGTGGAAAGGAATACGAGAACTTGAAATCTTGTCCAGTTTGCAAAGCATTGCGGTACAAGATCAGGTGAGACGATCCAGGCAAAGTTGATGGGCAGCCAGTCAGGAAGAAAGTTGCCGCCAAGTTGTTGTGGTACTTCCCTATAATACCACGTCTGAAGCTTTTTTTCAGAAACAAGGACAACGCTAAGCTGATGTGGTGGCACAAAAAGGATCATAAGGAAGATCACATGATTAGACACCCCGCAGATGGGTCCCAGTGGAGGAACCTTGACCGAGAGTATCCTGAATTTGACTGCAAAAGGCTCCAGAAGGCCAAGAGAGTGTCTGCGAACAAGAAGCTAGAAATAGATCCAGTTGGGAAAGCACACTTCATGAAAGAGACCCTACCAGTGGAGAAACGAAAAGAATCAGATTATGATCGGCAGATCAGAAAGTGCCACGCCAACCCCAAGAACTTGAAAAGAAAAGCAAAACCTATTGCCCAGCTCGGAGAACAGTCCAAACAGTCGATCCCTCCGCTGATTGTCCAAAAAGTGCATCCTGAAGCCCCTATCAATGAATCAACATATCTTGTGTCATTCGCAAAAAAATTTATTATTCTATGCCATAATCCATTTTTCGATAGTGCATGAGACAACAGCAAGGGAACAACTTGTGTGGATACTATGTATGCGAATGGATCGATGACTTTGTAAGTGAAAAGGGGCAAATGACGCCGCATACATTCGCGGTACGTGAGCACAATCAATTCTGGTAATTAATTTCAATTCATTATTTTTTGTTCTCATATTTTCATCTGGAAATGTTACAGCGTTGGTCCATGAAAGAAGATCTCATTAAAGAAGCTCGTGTCAGGGCAATTCAAGAATCTATCTGTGGATTTCTGCTCGATGAAGTCATAAATACGAACGGAGAATTCTATGGCGATCCCTAGTCAAGCGTCGTAGCACTTGAAAAGCGTCGTCATGACTTCCGTTGAGATGTATCGTGCATGTTTAATTTGTAATATTTCAAGTACAAGTACTTTGTTGGATCTTTGAAATGTTGTGGGTATAGTATGAATTCCATCTATTTATGTATATATAATATTAATAATGTGATATATATCGTCATAATGTAGTATGAACGCAAACAGTGTCACTACGTAGACGCATTTGGTACAAATACGAAAACATATAAAACAAAAGAAAAGAAAATAAAATCAAAAAGAAAAAAGAAAAAAAAGAGGGTTACCAGCCGGCACTAAACTGCCTTCCCTGGTCTCGGGTGGGCTCGCGCAGTTTAGTGCCGGTTGGGGTTACCAGCCGGCACTAAATAGTGCACGTTAGTACCGGCAAATTAGTGCCAGTCAAAGTGACCGGCACTAACGTGCTGTATGACCGGTACTAATTGCCGTTTTTCTGGCCGTGTATATCATTCATTCTGCCTTTTATGAAATGTAAAGTTAACTAAGTATGATTGGAGGAAACTAAAAAAATCTTCATTTTGAGTATAGAATCGTGACAATAAACATTTATAAAATGAGTAATGTTGCATTTATATGGCTACCGGAATCCTAACAACCATCTGCATTATCTTTACGATAGATTTATCTCCTCTATTAATTTAAAAAATTATTTTCTATATATATAGATGTATAACCATGTGCGAGAAATGAGCGCACGTAGAAAACAAAAAATATGTATCATGAGGGTCATGCTTGGTCTAGCACGGCACGAAAACGTGTCGTCGTGCCATGGGACGTGCTTGGGCCGAGTGAAGTAATTGTCGTGTCATGCTGACACGGCACGACGTGCTTAAAAGTCCTGACACGACGCGGCATGAGGCATGAAGAGCCGAGCCGTGCCAGCACGGCATGGCCCAAGTCCCAGCTCTACTCGTGCCCCCAATCCACGCTCTGTAGCTGCTCTAGCCTCGCTCAACCTCTCTCCGCTTCACGCTCTACTGTCTACAGCTGCTGCATCCTCACCCAACTACCCAAGCTACTATCTCCACCGCTCAACGGGTTCGCGCGCCGCCAGCCACGCAACAAAGGAAACGAGGTCGATAGCTCGTTCCATGATCCGAGATCGTCATCCCGATTCGGGGGTTGGGGTCACATTGGGTCACCATCCAATTCTCGTTGGAACGTCGTCTCCGTCCCGCTGGGTCACGAGCTGAGCTCTAGATCAAGCAGGTTGTGCTCTCGAGATCACCAGGGAGATGGGGGCAACAGCCAACAGGAGGTGGGAAGGATGTTGCAGATCGAGCAAAGATTATGCACAGAGGCTTAGGGGCAATACAAGCAAAAAGGTTGGACGGGGATTGCCGCGGACGGCGGCACCATGTCGTGGCGGTGGCTTCAGGAGAGAAACAACGAGAGAGAGAGGAGGAAAACGGGGGTGGTTAGATGTCGCTTTAGGCTACACATTTTCAAGCGTCACCTGAAGACCAGACGGCGACGTGGATCTTTTCTCCTCCACGCGGTGAGCGTCGCTAGCCCGGGACTGTTTCATACTAGCCAATTCGTGCAGATGGCAAGGATACAAGAAAACGGGGAAGAACTACACACCAAGCAAGGATTCAAGAATCAAGAAAAACGGCAGAGTTCAACTGTTCAAGAAACAACACCCTAATTCAGGAAACACGAGAACAAAACCAGAACGAAGGCAAGAAGAGCACATGCTTACTCGCTAATTCGTGCATCTGGAAAGGATCCAAGAAAACGCGCAAGAATTGCGCACGGACTCAAGAATCAAGAAAATCGTCAGAGTTCAACTATTCAAGAAACGACACCTTTGGTTCAAGAAACAGGGAAATCGGGAAAGAATCGGCAGTTCAAAGAAACACTCCATAATGCCAGAACTAATCGAAGAAACATCAATGGCAGAACTCCTACCGGTCTTCCTGAGCGAACCTGCTCCCTTCGTTCCCTCCCGTCATCCTCTGCCTCTTCCTTGCGGGGGAATAATGCTGCTCGCTATTGCTGCTACCTATCATCTGCGTCATGTTGCACACCGGACAGCTGAGCGGGATTGTGGAAGAACCTTTTCGTTGTTCGAAGGAGAGGGATTGGAAGAGGGGAGCCTGGCGTTCTGGGAACAGGGAGGGGAGCAAGCTATATGATCACCGTGGAAGACGACGGAGGGGGGCAGCGGGAAGCCAAGCGCCCGCTGCAAGCATGACTTGGGCCGAATGTTTCCTTGAAATGGATTTCGAGCCCACCACATCATAAGCACAGGCCCAGGTTCGTTGGACCGTTGACGCCCAGTTGACTGGTTTTGGATGACGTGGCAACGGAACCCACATGTAAGGTGATCTTGAGCTCGGCATTTCGTCGAACACCTCAAGGGCGAACAACTTGTGCAAGGCGTGCCGCCGATGCTGGACCGAGAGCGTCGGCACGCGCAGCGCCGTTGGACTCCCACATGAGCATGAAGCAGCCTCCGGCGCCACTTCCCCGCCCTGCGCCGCAGCGGCGGCCGCCCACCAGGAGGGCGCGGGTAGCAAGCAGGTGAACCGAGGAGCGGCGGCGGCCTCGACGGCAGAGACGGCCAGCGAGGGCGCCCCGCGTATGAGATGAGAGCTTGAGATCGGCTGCGCTGCATCGGTGCGGGTACAGGTTGGCTCGATAGGCGCCGCGCTCCAAGGCGCCTGACATGGGTCAACTGGACCATGGCGCCCGGCTTCCGCGTCGGCCTCGCGCCCCTCCCGCCCGTCCCCGTCGAGTCCCAGAGCGAGCTTGTTGTGGATACCGACCACCACGGCCACCCTCGACGCCGGTGAGGCGGTGAGGCCAGAGGGGCCACTGGTGAGAAGAAGATCCGGAAGACTCTGGTGGGGCTCGAACGTCGCCACCTGCCGCCGAGGTTGGGTGAAGTGAACTGGGCGTCCGCTACTAGCATGACCTGGGCCAAATGTTGCCCTGAAACGGATTTCGAGTCATTGAGCCCACATCATATAAGCACAGGCCTGGAGCACTGATGTATGTACTTTCATATTTATCCGCGTCCCTCACAAAAAACTTGAGCGCCTCATCTCTTGTAAAAAACTTCAGCGCCTCATCCCTCGCAACTTAAGAATTTTAAAATGGGGTGCATTTTAAAATTGTTATTTTCAAATAAAATTTTAAATTTGTTATGGTTTACCGCTTCCTCAGCTATATATTTGGTTCTTTTTGCAGGGTGACATAATACAGCCTTCAGAGCCGTCGCAAATTTCATCAACTCCCAGTCTTCAGAGAGTTTATGACAGACAAATCGTGCACTGGCCAAGCTCAAGGGCTTGGAGTTTTTCACATCGCGGTATTCACAATCAAGCAAGAGGCATGACACGTCAAATAAAACCTCTTCAACAGTCGCTCACCAACTTATGGTACAAATAATTAAAATATCGGCCATTTCCCATAAATATTTAGTTACAGAGAAATCATCAACAAAAACCGGAAAAAATCGTAATTCACGGTCCATTAGCAAGCAGTCTAGCAGAGCACACCGTGAAAAGTGCACTAGCAAATAGCATAGCGGCATCCTTGCATGTCTACAGATTGTGGTGTCCGCAAATTGAACGATTACTTTCATCGATCATCAACAAAAGAAATGGGCGAAAAATCCCTCCTATCATCTCTGCTGAAGAAACGAGCCAGCAGCTTCGACAGAAAGCTAGCCGGCCTTGCTCGATCAGTTGGACCACTCCGGGCCGAAGTATCTGGCGTTGCGCCGCCTGGGCCTCGCGGTGGCGGGCCGCGCTGGCACCTCCGACGAGTCCGAGTCGGATTCCGAATGGTCGCCGGCGGCGGGCAGCGCGGCGGCGCGGCGCATGAAGGCGGCGAACTTCTCGGCGAGCGAGGCCAGCGCGGCGGCGCTAGCGGCCTGCCTCCGTATGGCCTCGGCCACGGCCACGGCCTCCCCGCCGTCCTCGGGCGCCGCCGCCGCGTACTCGGCGGCCTTCCGCGCGAACATGGCCACCGAATCCGCCGCGCTGCGGATCACCTCGAGCGCCATCGCCTCGCCGCGCGCGGCGGTGGCGGCGAACTCCGGGTCACCGGGCACGATCTCACCCGACGCCAGGCTCTCTGCCGTGGCCACCGTGACGAGGTGCATCACCTCCGCCTGCTTCAAGTCCACCGCCTCGGCGCGCGCCAGCAACTGCAGAAGGTCCTCGGACGCCATATGGACGATGATCAAGTCTCTAGTGGATCAGTAGAGGTCGGTGTACTTGATGGCGTGTTGTGTTGGGAGATACAGTATGATCGATGATGCATCAGGGCCTGGGGTCGCCTTATATGGACGCAACACGGAACCGAGTTGGCAAGCACACTGAGTCGATCTCGATCGGATTACTACTCCTACTCGGAATCGCACTCGTAACCTGCAACTGCATGCACTGGTAGTCTCGTGGTAGTACTCCGTGTGTGTACTGTACTGCATCTTCAGATCAGATGTAATCTGTGTGCGAACGTCATGTGTGCCTCGTGAAGCTCGGACGCCGGCACGTGTTCGTCAGGTGCGCGGCAAGGCCGTCATGACGGCGGGGAGGGCAGCGTAGGAAGTGCCCGAGCACGGCGGGAACGTACTCGGAGGCGCGGCGGGCGCGGCACCGGGGGCGGAGGCGGACGGGGTGTCTCAGATAGCGTCCAGGGGTGGACGGTATTTGAAATACCGTCCACCCCTGGGTGCCTGATGCCCGTCCGATCGACATTCGTGCGGCTCGGATTGGATGGGTTCGGAGAGGACGCCATGGAGCCGCACCTCTGCAGCCCTCCGTGGAACCGTGGGACGAGGGACGTGACGCTCGGTTCAAGAGAGAGGTCCGTCCGCACTGCCGCCGGCGCCTCGCCGGATTGGAACGCCGGAATGTGGCCATGCGCCGTCGCCAGGACCCACGTCCATCTTTGTCTTCACCACGCTCTCGGCCTCCATGGACGGAGGACACCGCGAGCGGCCTCCATCGACATGGCCCCCAAACCTTCCACGCAATAATCTGACAGCTCCGATCTTTGTATAACATATATAAAGTAACAAAGAGGAAGAAAAAATTCCCCATCCTTTGGTCTCGTCCTCCATCTCCGTGACCGTGACGAAAGCGAAGGGTACATACCGGAGGCGACCGAAACCTGAATGCAGAACGCGGCGGCGTGCAGCATATGTCGGCGTTCCCCGGCGGCATTTCAGGGAAACCCAGCTGCGGCGGCGGCCGGCATCACCCGAGACGTGTGTGTACGTGTGGCGCCCACGCTAAGCCTCCGGCAAGGCTGATCCAGAAGCAATGGAGCCGGCCGGCCGGGACGGAGCGAACGCGCGACGCGCCGGGCGACGCCCGCGTTTGTTCGCCCGAGATGTGGTCGTCGTCTCGAACGCGCGCTCCTCATTTCCGATCCACGACACGGCGGAAAATGCGGCGGTAGGCATGGCCTGAGGGCCGACGAGCTCCGGCGCGGCACGGCGGGAACCCGGAGGCGGCGGTGTTCGCGGCACCGGAGGCGGACGGTGTCTCGGACTCCGTCCGGGGGTGGACGGTATTTACCGTCCACCCCCTGGGTACCTGAGGCCTGTCCGATCGGCTTCGTGCGGCTCGGATCGGGTGGATCCGTACGTCCAGGAAGGCAAGCAGCGCGCGGCCTCGCTCGAACGCCAGGGGACGTGCCGCTCCGCCCGGCCGCGCGGCTCAGGGCGGAAGATGGAAGCTTCTACCACGGCGGAGACACAGACCGACGGGTTGCCGCCCGCGCGGCGGCGCTTGGCCGTGGACGGCACCAGCGGGGTTGTCCGGGGGGCTCGGGCACGAGAGGAGGCCGGGATTACCGAATGCCCGAATTGGGTGGCGGAGCGGCCTTGCCCGGGCCAGCGAGGCGGCGGAGTCACGCACGCCATGGAAGGATTGGATGCTAAGTACCTTCGAATCGAACCAGCGGTCCTCGTCTGAGCATCCAATCCTGCGGCGCCTACAATGCAACTCACGGCATGTTGCATCGCCGACACGACCGAGCTCGGACGCCGCCGGCCATGCCGCGCCACGGAACGATGGGACGATGGGACGTGCCGCCGGCCATGCACCCCCGCGGAACGATGGCACGTGCGATCAACAGAGGGTTCTTACCTCTGACGCATCCGCACCGCAGCCGACTCCTCTCCATGATTGGAACGCCGGAGCCGCAGCGATCCGAGACATGTTTGTGGAAATGTGACGCCGGTGCTCAGCCTCCAGCGCGGCAGAGACTGATCCTCGATGCCGCCGTGCGCATCTGCATGCACCGCCCGGCGCCCCGTGCCGAGCTGAGCTGCAGGTGCAGTGCAGGAGTATCGGCAAGAATCAGTTCAGGCTCAGGCAGCTTCACCATCTAGCATTGGATTCCCAAACCAGTTCTCCCTTCTTGTTAGCTAGGGAAACATGCATGATACTCTTGGTGAATCTGAATTAGTTTTTTCCTCTCGTGTAAATATGATCGGGCATTCGCGGTAGGGATTTGGTGATTTTTTTTTTGAAGTTAGGATTTCACGAATTTCCTGAGTCGGTTTTCTCGTCCGATCCGGGCGCTAGCGTCGGACGGTAACCCAACAGAAAAAATACTGAGAGGTGAAGAATGAGAAAACACGAAAAACAGAAAAGGGATGAAACATCACAGATCAAATCTTGCAACACCAAAAACATCTTAGGGGAACATCGTGGTTGAACTATTGCAACACCACAAAAATTCATGAAACGTCATGCAACATCAAAACCATCTTAGAGTAACATCTTAGTTGAACTGTTGCAACAGCACAGAAAATCATGAAACATCTGTCGCAACACCACAAGATAAACGAATGCTCCATCGAAACGTGTCGAAAGACATATTGCAACAAGCAAGGATAGCTCTTGCAACAAATTTATACAACTCAATCAACATGGCCAGCATTTCCTCCACCAACGTTGAGGAGTGTGTTGGCCCTCGCCGTGGTGGTGGACTCGAGGTCCGGGGCGGCCGGGGTCTGCCAGGAGCACCTTGACGAGCCGACGGCGCTCGTCGCCGGTGCGCGCCACGCGGAGCAGCGCGAGGCCATGGTCAGCGGCGTGGGAATGTGGACGGGAAAGGGGACGTGATGGTGGTGAGCGTGGACGGCGGCGGCAGCCTGCGGGCACGGGGTCGGGCAGGGGATGCGGCGGGCGTGGACGGCGGCGGCAGCCTGCAGGCACGAGGTCAGGCAGGGTACGCGGCGGGCGTGGACGGCGGCGAAGCCTGTGCCGCTGACTCTAGCAAAAGGCTGTCTGGACGATAGGCACAGCCTCAGAGCGGAGGAGCCACGGCGAGTCGGAGGCGGCGCGCCGGCGCCTGCACATGCTCACCGGCGCACCGTGCGGCCGTTATTGGCATCTATGGCAGCTGTTCTGGTTCACCCGGGAGCTCTCTGTGCTTCCTTTGTTCTTCACCTAGCGAATCCATTGGTCTTGCCATCCGTGATCGTGACGAAAGCGAAGGATGCAAATCTCATACAGGAGGTGGCCGGAACCTGAACGCGCCGGCGCGGCGGAGCGAGATTCCCCGGCGGCATTGCGAGGAAATCCAACGGCGGTGGCGCAACCCGAGACGTGTCTGTGTACGTGTGGCACTCCCGCTAAGCATCTGTCAGCGCCGGTCTAGAAGCAATGGAGCCGCCGGGGACGAAACGAACGCGCGAAGCGCCGGGCGAGGCCGGCATTTGTTCACCCGAGATGTGGTCGTCGTCTCGAACGCGCGTGCTCGTCATTTCCGATCCGCGACCGCGTAAAATGCGGCGGTAGGCATGGCATGAGCGCCGTCGAGCTCCGGCGCGCCACGGCGGGAACCCGGAGGCGGCGGCGGGCGCGGCACCGGGGGCGGACGGTGTCTCGGACTCCGTCCGGGGGTGGACAGTATTTGAAATACCGTCCACCCCTGGGTGCCTGAGACTCGTCCGATTGGCTTCCTGCGGCCCGGATCGGGTGTATCCGGGGGAGGCGCGCCGCGCGCGGCTTCGCCGAACTCAAACGCCGGTCTCAATCACGCCTGGCCATGGATGAGGAGGGTGACTACGCAAAGGCCGTGCTCGTGCGGCGGCGCTTGGCCGCGGACGGCACGGTTGCCGGCCGATTTGTGTTGGGGCGTGGGCACGAGGAGAGGAATTGGGTGCGCGGGGCGCGGAGTTTCCTCGGGCAGCACGGTGCACGGCGGCGCGCGGTACCACCCCCTTTGAGTGCCTCCACCTCGCCGGCACGAGCTCGGACGCCGGCGGCCATGGCGCGCCACGGAGCCGAGCACCACACGCCTGCACCCCCCAGCGGAACGACGGACGTATGGACGCCGGAACGAACGCGCGACGTGCCAGCGAGGCACGCGTTTGTTCACCCGACCGGCGACCGGCGGTCGTCGTCTTGAGGGCGCTCGTTCGTCAGCTCCGCGACGGCAGGAAAGGGACGGTAGGTATGGCCTGAGCGCGGAGGAGCTCCGGCGCGCCACGGCGGGGAGCCGGAGGCGGCACCGGGGGCGGACGGTGTCTGAGATACCGTCCCGGGGTGGACGGTATTTCAAATACCGTCCACCCCCTGGGTGGCTGAGGCCCGTCCGATCGGGGCTTCGTGCGGCTTGGATCGGGCGGATCCGTCCAGGGAGGAAAAGGAGCAGCGCGCGGCCTCGCTCGCCGAGCTCGAACGTGCCGCTCCGCCCGGCCGCGGGCTCAGGGAGGAAGATGAAAGATCCTACCACGGCGGAGACGCAGAACGAAGGGTTACCGGCGCCGGGCCATGGATGAGGAGGGTGGCCATCCACGCACAGGCCGCGCGCGCGCGGCGGCGGCGCTTGGACGGCACCAGCGCGGTGAAGCGGCACGGCTGCCGGCCGGTTGTCCGGGGGCCTCGGGAACGAGAGGAGGGATTGCCGAATACCCGAAATGGCTGGCGGATCGGAGCGGCCAGCGCGGCGGCGGCGCCCGAGCTCGATCATGCTATCTCGAATTCTCGAGCTCCTGGAGTCACGCACTACCGCACGCCATGGAAGGATTGGATGCTATGTACCTTCGAAGGCCGAATCGAACCAGCGGTCCTCGTCTCAAACGCGTGTCCTTAAGTTTTCGCATGCAGTTCCGCCGCGGCTGCACCGACATGGCATGTTGCATCGCCCACACGACCGAGCTCGGACGCCGGCGGCCATGGCGCGCGCCACGGACATGATACAGGCCTGCACCCCCGCTAACGATGGGGCGTGCGATCAAGAGAGGGATCTGCAGCATCCGCACCACCACAGCCGACGCCTCTCCATGACTGGAACGCTGAGCTCGTCATGTTCAGAAGCACGGGGAAGCAGGGGCTCGATGCACACTCCGCCGGCGAATAATGCTGCCGGCGCCGCCGCGATCCGAGACGTGTTTGTAGAAATGTGACGCCGGTGTGCCGGTGCTCAGCCTCCAGCGCGGCGGAGGCTGATCCTCAATGCCGCCGTGCGCATCTGCATGCGCCGCCCGGAAGCGAGTTGAGCTGCAGGTGCAGTGCAGGAGCATCGGTAAGAACCAGTTCAGGCAGCCTCACCATCTAGCATTGGATTTCCAAACCAGTCCTCCGTTTTTTAGGCAGTTCTCCCTTCTTGTATTTTTTTTAAAAACCCCTCCTTCTTCTTCTTCTTGTTAGCTAGGGAAATATGCACGATACTCTTGGTGAATCTGAATTAGTTTTTTTCCTCTCGTGTAAATATGACCGGGCCGGGAAGCAGAGCTGGCCCCGCTGGCTCACGAAGCAGAGAGACTCAGAGCCCGAGATGCGTCTTGGGCACTTTGAGCTGCATTAGCGCATTGGCAAGAACAGTGGAAGCGGAAATAAACATCTTATTAGCGGAAACACAAATGTGCGAGACAATAAGGTGTTCACGTTGCTTTAAGCCTCTCCATGTATAAGTATCGTACTAGTGGCGGTCCAAAAACGAACAACATTTTCTTCTCTGAAAAAGGAAAACAATTTAGTATTTACAAGGCGCAAAAATTTAACGCAAACCAAAATTTTACATGCCAGTCAGGGTTTATACAGAATGTGCCAACCGTCAAACTGAACAATTCCTTCCAACACAAAACCTTGCCCTGCACCTATGTATCTTCCGAATCGCTGCACAAGTGATCACTAACCAATAGTGTTAGTGTGTTACCATCAGTTTCCACTTTCCAGACGCGTGGAGTCGACGAGATGGAGGCACCAGCATGCTACAAAATCGCCCTGAAGCTGTGCGCGCACCATGTAGTCTTTATGCCCCTGAGCGCCTACAAGCTACGGGGGTTCTGGCGAGTGTGCTTTCTCCACCGCCTCAGCATGTGAATGCAACCCCCAGCTACTAACAGGCCACATGATGCAAGGCCCAGAATGATCGAATTTGCAATGTTTTGAGGGTGGGCACCCTGCGGAGGAAAGGAATTGCTGTCAGCATTGCGTGGACATATGGGCACACAAAAAAAAAAGTTCGCTGACAAGAGGGCTCCAGATGGCTTACCTGTAATAAGAAAATGAAGATGGCAGCATTCGCTAGTGACAGCGAGAAGCTCATCATGCCCCCACGGAGCTCATTTGGCAGGTACCTGCAGCGGTGCCAGGTATGTAAATAGGGAGTAGCAGATACTAACTAAACTTGATTGTACTTGCACCAGTAACTCACATTGTTCTCAATCTTGCTAGTGAAGGTATAATAAAGCCTACACAGGCATGGAAGATGCAGAACAGTATTACCAATGTTCCAATCTCCTGTTCAAAGAACAGCACTTGTTATTAAGCTTAGGGAACCAACCAATTCTCAGCTACCTTTTGCCTTAGAGATATGTACACCGTACAGCATACCTGGTAATCATAAGCCACAACATACAAAGCAAGTCCAGCACCAACGTAAGCTATTGTCAGGCTGTCCTCATTCCGGAAAGGAGCTGTGGGTCCATAAAACCATGGAAAACTTGCGCTTCCAAGCATTCTCGATGCCAAGAAACAGGGGTAAATCACCGATAGTTGAGCATATCTTCCGTCAGCCTGTGCCAATCAACAGATCTATGAGTATGGTAGCACAGCTTCAGTCTCAGATTTCTGAAAAATTAATCATACAAAACACTGGGGAGAAAACTATCGGGAAAAGAACATCAGTATAGATTAATACCACTATGGTTGGTGCCCAGAGAAACCAAAAGGCTGAGACAGCAAAATGGATGCTTGCTTGAGCTAACACCAGGATCAGTACTCTTTTGTCTGAAACACAATAACTACGGTCAGAAATGGAAATTGAACATGCAAGCACTGAAAGCTTGACCTGGAACAGAAGTAACAACCATGATTCACTAGTTCATATGGGGCTGAACCCCTTGATGTACTTTTCAGATAAAAACAGCTCTTAGATTTGACTAAAGCAATTCCTGGTATGATGAATTTATTTCGACAAATCCATAAATCAGGGGCAGTGGACCAACAGAGTACTGGATCATATTTATTTACAACTATATCTCATGGTCAATATTCACCAAAGTCATTTATTAAAAAAATTCACCAAAAGTAAACGGCAATATCTTTAAAGTGTATACTAAAGAAGGCTCAAAAGTTTCAAACACAATGCCATCAAACACTGACCAACTTATATTTCTCAGTAGCATCATATGGATATACATGACCTTGTTCATCAAATATCAATATTGCTTCATCAACAGAAATGAGAAAGAAAGCACTAAAGCGAGCAAGATGACTCACCACTCACCTCTGAGGACATGAGCAAAAAATGATTTTTGGTAGCTCCCAATTGCAGATGCATGCTGAGTGGTACTTGATGCATTTCTCATATACAGAATCCCCACTACTGATAGTGTGGCTGCAAATGCATAGGGAAGCAAGAATCCATTGCCATCATTACTAACCAATACATTTGTGATTTCTTGACTTCCAATAAGGGACACTGATTCGAAGAATGTCATCACCCAGAAGGTATCAAACAGCAAATCTTGCTTCTGGTCTTGCTGAAAGGGCAGGATAAATCAGTTAATAATTCATACAGCACAAAGAACACAGTAATAACACAGTGTTTCAAAGCACAAACCTTCTCGTGCTCCACCACAAGCCATGTCTCAAAACAGAAAGAGAACACTGAAGAGGCAAGAGCTAGAATGAAATTGTTGATCCATGCACAACGGAGAGTACTGAAACTCTTCAAGGCACCCACTGCAAGCTGAAGTACCCAGTACAATATGCAAGCCCTTCGTGGTCCTCTATAAATGTCAGCGAAAAAAATGTTATAGTTACTATTTGAAAGACGAAAAATATAGACATCTGCATCACATAACAGTAACTTCTTGAATGAAGGACTAAGTGCAGTTGATGGAACAAAAAGCTAATAGCATGAGAAAACTTAAAATACACCAAGGTGTAGATCATTCTCCACAATTGCTACCTGCTCTATATACCATACAAACTATCATCATGAGGCACCTGCCTAGGTTTACAACTAACAAACAAGGTGTAGAATTAACAAATGTCAATGCATTACCTGAGCAAAGCTTCAGGATTTTTACAGTGTACCCAGAAAACAACTTTATGTTTACATAGTTGTCGCAGAGACATGAAGGTCATATGATACAGAAATTTAGTAGCTACTCTGCTACTGTACTAAACTAGGTGCATAAGAAGATGAAAACTATGCGCCTACTGGATGCAGAAATACGGGCGCAGCGCAGATATCAGTTGTCAGTCACTCCCTGTCACAAAATGGCAATTCCAAGACCATGAACAGATCTCTAGACTATGGTTGATCAGTCGACACTGAAACTATTTGAACCAAATGTCTACAAAATAGGCACCTGTTCTACATGGCCTCCATTCAAACCGAACACTGATGCTCATAAACAACCAAGTTAGTGAGTTACTCTGGTTAAACAGAGGTCAGATCAGTATTGTTTTGGAATGCATTTCTGGATCAGACTAACCAATGTGGAAGCAATCGAACTAGCTGTGCAAAATGTTCCTTTACAATAAGCTCATGCTCTAAACTGAAACAAAGAAGTGCACTCGTAACACAGGGCAAAAGCATTCATCTGCAAAGATTACATTTTGTTTACGGTGTATCCAGAAAACAACTTTATGTTTACATAGTTGTCGGCTTGTCGCGGAGACATGAGCATCATATGATACAGAAATTTAGTAGCTGCTCTGCTACTGTACTAAACTAGCTGCATAAGAAGAGGAAAACTATGCGGTCACCCCTCAAGTAGGAAGCAAGGCGACTACTGGATGCAGAAATACAGGTGCAGATATCAGTTGTCAGTCACTCCCCGTCACAAAATGGCAATTCCAAGACCATGAACAGATCTCTAGACTATGGTTGATCAGTCGACATTTAAAATAGTTGAAACAGACATTCAGAATAGGCACCTGCTATACATGGCCTCCATTCAAACCAAACACTGACGCTGATAAGCAGCCAAGTTATTCAGTTACTCCGTTTAAACTCTAAACAGTGGTCAGATCAGTATTGTTTTCGAATGCATTGCTAGATCAGACTAACCAATGTGGGGGAAATTGAAGAAGCTATGTAAAATGCTCCATTACTAAACTGCAATGAAGAAATGTACTCATAACACAGGACCCAAGTATCCATTCCCAAACTTACATTTTGTCAGAGATGACGCCAGAAATGGCACCAGGGAATAGCGCAGCTGCAGCAGTACCAGCAAGGCGCGCGGCCATCTGCTCCCGGCCAAGCCCACACCGCACGAACTCATCCTCCCCGAACACGGACTGGATCCCCTCAACCACTGCACGGTAACAACCAACACTACTCCATCAGGCACGCTACGCCGGCTCGACAAAAGGCACGAGATCGGGGGGGGGGGGGGGGGGGGGGGGGGGGGGGGGGACGAGGAAGGCGGAGAAGTAAGGGAGGAGGAGCACGGCGGCGAGGCCCGCGGCGGAGAGGAGCGGGTAGGCGAGCGGGGTGAGCGCCCACTCCTCCCTCTCGATCACAACCCCCATCGCCGGGGCTCCTTCTCTTTGGGATCCGTGGCTGGGTCGGAGGGCGAGTGGCGCCGGCGCTGCGGGGTGGGGCCGGACGGCGGGGTTGTGGTGGGGCGTCGCCGACGAGATCGACGGGGAAGAAGACGGGAAGAGGAAATGGGAGCTGGACGGGCTACAAGAAGTTGGGCTGTTTCGGCCGAAGATTGCTACTAATGGGCTTGTGTCAACAATCGAATTCTTCTCAGCCCATCTACGTAGGTAGCAGACCTGGTTTTTTCACAAAATTTGGGCCGAACCTGCAAACAGAGCGTTTGAAACAGTTGCTTGAGTTTAATTCAATCTTTTTTTGGTGGCTACGAATTATGATCAAATTCAAAATAGCAAAATACTTTCGATCTGTCATCCTCTTTTAAATGGGGGGCCATTTTTATCACCTTTTTGAATGTAGATTTTTGCTTCGTTGGTTTTTTTTAAAAAAAAAGTTGATGTCATGATATATATGATTCCTACTCAGCTTATTTAAAATGCATACGGTATCCAAGAATGTACCATATGTCGGTTCAGGTACGATACCAGCTGTAGTAGAAAATTGTAAGTACACATTCTATACACACAGTGCTGCATTATTATTGTCACATTCACATCTATCAGCGATCAGTGCACCAAACACGGCACGCGGCCGGGGAGAGGAGGAGGGCGGTGCCGTTTCGCGCTATCTTTGATGGATATCGTACGTGTGTGACCGACACGAAGAATATCATGGACATTCTCGCTCAGCTCGGCAGCTGTTCCTGTCTACCACCTGCAAGAACTAGAATACGGACCATATGTTTCTCAGCTGGTTGGTCGTAGACAGGCACGGAACAAATAAAGTGCACATACAGCTAACAGCTTCACTGTCAGGAGGAGGAAGCAGAAACGCGACGGAGCTGCCATCGAAATTTAATGCGCACACACACATCAGTCATCGGTCAGGTCCAAAGCTAAGATTAAACGTGCGTGACAAACCATTTGGCTACGTGATCCGGCCGCCCGTGTACAAGAAGAGTTTACACACACGTAGCGAGATGGATCTCCAGATCATTAGCCAGGCTACCTGCACTGCATGGTGCAAGTCCCAGGTGATGCAGCGCTCTCGCGGCTAGCTAATTTCCCGTCTCCTCATTATTAGTAAGGCCTTGTTTCCAAAAACCAAAATCCAAAATGAATGTTTATACACATTGTATGGCGTACTAAATGTAGGTAAAAAAACAAATCGCATTATATAGATGGACTGGAATTTGCGAGACGAATTCAATAAGTCTAATTAGGACGTGATTAGACACTAAATTGCTACAGTAATGCTACAATAAACATGTGCTAATGACAGATTAATTAGGTTCGTCTCGCGAATTCCAAACGTAATCTGCAATTAGTTTTTTAATTAGTCTATGTTTAATACTTCAAATGTGAAAAGATTCCCTTTCAAAATCTTTTCACCGCGAAACTAAACACGGCCTAAGTATATGCAGCATCCTAGCGTTGACCGCCTTCCTCAGTTAGCCGCCTAGCTTCTTCCTTCGTTCCTGCCTCGAGCTCTCGACTCCTCCTCCTCTCTCATTCTCTGTCTATCCACCAGACCATCAGTATCATTAATTAACAGCTCCAGGTGCAGACCACGTGGTAATCTGATCGATCATCGATCGATCGACATGATTCCGACGACGACGCAGCAGATGCACAACCCGACGAGCACCAGCAAGGCGCCGCCGACGGCGGCCTTGAAGGATGGAGCGGCGGCGGTGGTCGGGGACCTCGGCCGGCGCCGGAAGGAGGCGGCGGTCGTCGTCGCGGAAGCCGCCGCCGTGGACGTGTGCCTCGCGGCGGCGGCCGTGGCCGGCGCGGCGCTGCTGACGTGGTGGGCCGTGGCGTTCCACCCGGCCTACGCACACCTGTGGATGGTCCCGGTGGGCCTCGTGCTCGCCTGCACCCCGCCCGTCGTCTGCCTCGCGCTCCGCTTCTCCGGCGACGGCTCCGCTGCCGCGCCGCCGCCGCCGCTGGCCGCCGTGGTCGTCGAGAAGTAGTATACGTGCTTGTGCATCATCATCAACATGCACGTATATATATTAATTATCTGGTATTCTTTAGTTTCATTTGGGGTTGCGGGTGTATGATACACATCTTTGAACTTTTTCACTGGAAATATATATGTAGTACAGACATAGCTGGTCGGGGACGATCCGATCCTGATGTGTGGTGCTTTGGAGAAGAAAATGCATGTGAGAATGTAAATAACAACAACCTTATAACTTCGTATTTTGCAGAGCCTTTGGAATGTTGTTATTGTGCCAACCAAATTTTACCGTTGGGTTTGATCTAAGTATTTTTTTTCCATTGCAGAAATTTATTACACATGCATATTTGGCGCATCGAGTGCTCTGCATGAAAGTTAATTAGCTAGTCATAAACATCATATATTTGGAAACATGAAGTTAGTGTATGCTTTGATTTTGTGGAATTTTCTAGTGTATATATAAATACCCTACCCTGAGTTAGTGTACTTTTTACGAATATTTGAATTAGGTTGAAAAAATAAAAGACATCTGATATAATCTGCACGTGACCTTATATATCTCTTTTCAAATAAAAATGAGTTACCGAATTTAATTTTGCATATTTTCCTCTCCAATGAAGTAAATAGTTTTCTTTTTTGTGAAGGACAATGGAGTAAATAGCTAGGTTATTATTTAATTAGTTCCAACAGGTTTTGGTCATGAAGAATTCCATAGCGCTTTATCTCTTTAGATAGCAGAAAAGGAGTTGTGGCGTATCGCATCGTCCATACATCCACGTCTCTTGTTGGTGACCGCGACGTTCTATGTGTAGTGTATACTAGGTAGGGGGCGCGCTAACGCTGCGCCAGATGAGTTCTTCTCTGTAAGAGATCATGGATAGTGATAGTATTATGCTGGCATGACTTGTAAGCAAACTCGATGGCAGTAAGGCAAATGTTCTTGACCATGGAGAGCATGGCCGTGTTGACATAGAGTGTGCACCTAAGAGGGACTTCTGCCACTACGGCGCTAGAGGTAGTGGGAACTGAGGACTGGAGCAGCGCGAAGTGACGTTGTTGGCCAGCTAGCCGACAAATTATAAAGAGAGGAGAGAGAAAATCTAGAAGTAGGAACGGAACTCGTCTGAGAAGAAATGGTGGTCGCGGGTTTCACGTGTGATGCCGGTGAGTCCGGGGTGGACGGTATTTCCCTCCGAGGCAGCGGCACCACCTCTGATCTAAACTGAGGCTCGAGAAAAGGGATAGAGGGGGCGAGTTGACACGTGATGCGAGAGATTGGGCAAGCAGTCGAGGAGCACAATATTTGTGACACATGATGGAGAAATTGAGTGAGTAGCTGAGGAGCACAATATTTGTGTCATCTTTTCAACTTTGTGGAGGAGGCAATGACGGCTCTCTAATGTGTAAGGGGCACCACGATTTCATTTGCCAAGAATACAAAATATTAATACGTGGCGACTGAGCAATTACGTAATAACGCAATGCTAGAAGCCTAGAACAACGTGGCAATTGAGAACGCACCGACTCTCAGTGGGCTGCTTTATTTCGACGACATGGATGTACCTATTTCCTCTGAAGACAATGCAGAGAAGCAACACGTAAAGCGCAACGTTAAAAGTTTGGAACCACGTGGCAGGCGAGGATGTACGGACCCTAGATGGCGACGCGTTTTATGACATAGTTGTACTTATTTTTTTGACAAAATTAAAGTAGTACTCATATATGAAAAAAATAAAAGAAAAACAAAAGACAAAAAAATTGCTACAGTAGCAAGGACGCTGGGAGGGCGCCAAACCTCCCAGCGTTATAGAGATACTTATGCAGCTTTCAGTTGGGCCAGGACTGTTTGTGCGTCAGAGTGCATACATAGACATCTTTTCCGAACATACAAGCAGAAAAAGAAAAATCGCTGACATCAACATACATGCAAACAACCTTGAAGGCAAAATATCATAAACTTTCAACCGAATATCAAAGTTAAATTCTGAATGCACCAATAGATTTGTTACGACAAGATCTTCGAAAGACCCCACTTAACTATATTATACTATTATTTATAAAAAAATATTTTTAATACAAAATAATTAGCTTTGACCAATGTGAAATATATTTGACTACTACGAATAAATGATTATATTTTGTGAACAAAAGATTGTACATGTCGAACACAAAAAAGATACAGTGAGAGCAAAAGATTGATCAACATGAACATTTAATTATATAGGACTGAACATGACAAACAAATAAATTCATATCACAAAACGACTTATTTTACACATGAAAACAAATAATTCAACATCACGAACAAATCAGCCAACAAGATGAACAAATGGATTCACCTCTGAACAAATTGCATAACTTTATGTAACAAAACAATTGTATGTATGGAACGAAAAGTATCCATCCTGACAGCATTAGTAAAGTGAATAATGAGTTTATATCATCAACTAGTAAGTCTAAAACTAAAAAAATACATACACTAATGATACTACAACATAAATAATGCATCTAGACATAACAAGTTAGTATGCTGGGAAGAAATAATGGACACAATAAATTAAAAAACAAGAAATACATGTGAAAAATATAATTTAGCAAAAAGTAATAAAACATAAATTTAAAAACGTGATACAAATATGCAAATATATTACTTAAAAAGAAATAATAAAAGTAGATAATTAAGTACAGATGAAAAATAGATGAGGAGAAATAAAATTTAGTACTGCTAGAAACAAAAGAATGAGAATAAAGAAAATTCTAATTTAAGAATAAAAATAAAATTAACATAACTTGCAAAAGGAATAGAACAAAATATTTGAGAAAAGAATAATAAAATAGAGAAATAAAACTTATAATGTCGTTGCATAAAGAAAGAAAAAGCGAATCATACTGGTAACAAGAGAGAAAGAGAATAGAGAAATGAAAAAAAACGGGGGCTGTAATTGGGCCGTATTGTTCTTTGGAAAAAAAGAAAATAGCAGAAACATTAGATGGGCTTATTATGTCTAAAAGTTAACGGGCCGAACTCATCCCACCACCACTACTATAGAAAAGGCCTTCACAGCCGGTTTTAAAAGGCCATAACAGCCGGTTTTGGGAGACGGATGAGATAAAGCGGCTGTGATAGTCCCCCCTATGACAACCGGTTTTCAAAAACCGGCTGTGATGACCCCCATCACAACCGGTTTTCATCTGAACCCAAAATAAACCAAAATAAAATAGCAAGTCGCGCATTTTTTGCGGAAAAATTGCGCGCTACGCGGGATTCGAACCCGCGACCTCAGCGCTGTGCATAGCCTCCTCTACCACTGCACCATTAGAGTGTTTGTGTCTATATACCATTTTGATTCCCCTCATATTAATGTTTTTCGAGTGTAAATTGCTTATTTGAGGCTCTAAATGACTTCAAATAAAAAAGTGATGAACTACAATGTTTCATAACTTTTCAAGATCTACAACTTTCGTTTTGGTCAAAAGTTCATCCGAGGTCGTTTACAAAATTTGAATTTTCAAATTTGAAAAATTCAAACTTAGATTCGGTTGACAAGATGACTTCAAATAAAAAAGTGGTGAACTACAATGTTTCATAACTTTTCAAGATCTACAATTTTCGTTTTGGTCAAAAGTCCATCCGAGATCGTTCACAAAATTTGATTTCGTTTAGCCCTCCAAAAATGTGTTAGTAAAGAACCGGTTGTGATACTCACCATGAAAACCGGTTGTGATAGTGAGCATTACAACCGGTTTGTAAGAAAAACCGGTTGTGATATGCCGGCCAACTATCACAACCGGTTTTTGAGAAAAACCGGCTGTGATAGGGGGCATCACAACCGATTTTTACAAAACCGGTTGTGATAGCCCGTTTGTGAAAGTGGTTTGTGTAGTAGTGCACCCACACGCGAAATGAAATAAAACATTGAAGTGGGTCGTATAAACGATATGGGCTGCACCAATCTATCTCGCAAAACAGGCCGAAACAACTAACGGGTCGAATTCCACCCCCACCCACCCGCGCGCGCGATACATAGTCGTGGCAGTGCGTGTGCAACATGTGAGGTGGTGGAATGTATAGTCCATTATGGTGTGGAGGCGGATTGTACAGCCAAGTAAATAGCAACCCACGGCCGCACATCTAGCCCTTCTTTCTTTTCTCCTTTCCTCTTTTCTTTGTTTTCCCTTGCTTTTTAAGTCCTGACTCTGATCCAGTGCTTCGTTCTAGAGTCATCGACCCAACACTCGTTAGTTAAAGTACCATGTCACCAATATTCGTCACCCGCGCAGGCGTTGGGGTGTGGCCTGGCACGTTGGCTGCAATGGAGGGGTAAGCATCGACCACAGTGCGGCCAGGCAGCACGAGCAAGAGAGGGGCAGGTGATGGTGGATTCATATCGCACGGGTATCTCCTCACTCACAAATCTCAATTTCACTACAAATTTTGACCTGTTGTGTCGATGGCCGCTGGTGGTTCCGGGTGAGAGTCTTGCTGGCATTTTGACCCGGATGTTCTCCAGTCAGGCTTAGCGCTTGTTTAGTTGCAAAATAAAATCTTTTCACCCATCACATTAAAGGAGAATTTTAGATGCATGAAGTATTAAATGTAGACGAAAAAGATGAAAAGTTACATGAATAGGCTGTAAATCACGAGACGAATCTAACGAGCCTACTTAATCCATGATTTGCAATAGTAATGCTATAGTAACTATCCGCTAATTATAGATTAATTACCCTATAATTACCATCGTTAGATTCGTCTCGAGATTTCAACCCATCCATGTAACTTTTCACCTTTTCCGTGTACGTTTACTACTCATAAATCGATAAAATCTAAACCCGAAATCTTTTCACCGTAAACGTTTATGGCCTTAGAGAAGGGGAGACGAGGCTATCGGGGCTATGCTTGTGCAGTTTGCCGCACATTGCTAGGCATAGAGGGATTCACTAGTCGGTTCAGAGGCACGTGGGCCCACTTATTGGCGCCGTTTGACACAGCTGCGTAGGGATGAAAACGAACGGGACAGACGGAATACACCTTCTTCCGTTTCTGTTACCATATTTTAACACGGGAGCGGTAGCGGGACACCACGGGAACCACGCGGGCGGCAGAGCCAGTTGGGTCTTGGGTGTCAACCAGGACACTGCGAATTTAGTAGTAGTGATCATTCAGTTCCATCAAACTATAGCCCTTCTTTGTTCCTCCTTCAGGATTCCTCCGGTCTGCTTTACTAGCGACCGTTATTCCTCACTCCTCTTCTATTGGGGTACCATGTTTCAATTGTGATACGAAACTAAACAAGGAACAAATAGTTTTTAACTGAGATTACTGAACAAAAAGGTCCATGCGCTTCCACCTGTGTCGAATATATAATATTTAGGATAAATTCATTAGTCCATAAACGAAGGTAAGTATGTATTAGTTGCAATATTTGGTTGGCAACTAATATAAATTTGTCACATCTATAACCTTAGGCAGCTGGTTGATTAGGCGGCTGGTTGGTTATAGCTTGATTGAAAAGGATGTCGCTACTTGCTTCTACGTGCAATTTAACAGGATTATGGACAGATTATTAAGCATCTGATTACAGTCTTACACCCGGTTGTTAATTATATTGTTGACTGACAGGATTATGGGCATGAATTTCATTGCATGGCATAGAAGAATGAACCATGCATGCTGCCTGACTGGATGAGTGCTGCATACCTGCGTTACAACTCAGAACACTCTAAGAAACAGAGAACAGCTCATCCTCCATGGACTGAACATACACAACCTAGCAAGTAGCGATTGATGTATAAAATCGTATTACCTCCATGTTCTTTTCTAAATTAAACCACACCCTCCTGCAGTCCTGCTGGCCGATTAGGCAGCTGATTGATTATTGAGTTAATACACCAGGGGTACATGAACTTGTCCCGAGATGTCACTTAGGTCCACGAACTTGAAAAATGCACATCTGGCACCTCAAACTTGTAAAGTTGTGCCACTTAGGTCCATACCCCTTCGATATATGCAAAAGACACCTCGAATTTTAATCTTCTTTTACATATTGGTTCTTCTCATCTCCCTCTCCTCTCTTTCTTTCTCTTTGCCGACCGGCCGGCGCCCGGCGAGTCGCCTGCGGCCGCCAGCCGGCGAGCGCGACACGCTGGTCCGCCTGCCCGCGTCAGCGTCGGTCGGTTCTGGCACGCACGCGCATCTCTCCCCCACACCCCCGCGTGATGGTTGCTGCTGCTCCGCCCTCTTGCCCGCGGCAGTGGCCTTCACGGTCAACGGTGAGCGCATGGAGCTCCGCGGCGGCGAGGTGGACCCCGGCGCCACCTGCACCCGCTTCACTGGCCCCAAGCTCGGCTGCGATGAAGGCTAGCCACCATTTTCCCTCCCACCTTCCCCCTCCATTCCCCTCCTCCTCCCCTTCTCGGCTTTGAATGTGCTTGGTTGCTCTGCTTCTGCTGCAGGCGGGTGCGGCGCATGCGTGGTGCTACCCTCAACCTACAACGCGGAGTCGGGCGAGGTGTCGCACGCGTCCGTAAGCTCATGCCTCACGCTGGTGCACGGGCTCCACCACTGCGCGGTCACCACCACCGAGGGCCTCGGTTCTGGGCGCAGCGGCGGCGGCCGGATAGGCCTCCACGCCACACAGTGCGCCCCCGGGGTGTGCATGTCCCTCGCTGCCGCACTCGCGGGCGCCGCCGAGGCTAACAAGGGCAACGGGCCCGCCAGGCTCACGGCGGAGCGGGCAACCTCTGGCGCTGCACGGGTAATGTCCAGAGCGCCTCCTAAACTCCAGCGCCCCTCCAAGAGTCAGCAAGGGCTCAATTCCCCGATGGCAGAGCTCGACGGTACACGGAGGAGCTCGATTTGAGGCAGAGGAGGTCGAATTGGAGCCGACCATCTGAGGAGCGGGCGCAAGGGGAGAGGGAAGCCGGAGCCGGCTGTCCTAGCGTCGCGGGCAGGGCTCGGAGAGGAGGGACCGTGGATAGAGGACCTCGCGTCGGCCGCCCTTGCTCGCCCCCGTCGTTCGTGGCGCCGCGTGCCGGCGTGTCGCGCTCGCCGGGCGGCGGCCGCAGGCGGCTCAGCGGGCGGCGCTGAGAAAGAGAGGAGAGGGAGAGGAGAAGGACCTAGATGTAAAGGAAGATTAAAATTTGAGGTGTCTTTTGCATATATCGAAGGGGTATGGACCTAAGTGGCACAACTTTATAAGTTCGAGGTGCCAGATGTGCATTTTTCAAGTTCATGGACCTAAGTGGCATCTCGGGACAAGTTCATGTACCCCTGGTGTATTTAACTCTTGATTATTTGACACGAGGAACAATAGCATTAGGAGCAATGTTTTAAATAGATATATATAGCTTGATTGAAGACGAGACCGCTACTTGTTTCTATGTGCAATTTAGCAGCTATTTGCTATAGCTTCATTTTAGAGGATTGGTGCATAATTAACGTCTTAGCCTGCTATTAAAACCATTGATTAGGAGCAGATTAAAGCATCTGATTACAGCCTTACACCCGGTTGTTAATTATATTGTTGATTGACCCGATCGATGCATGCATTTAGTTTGATGTAAAATTTGCAAAGTTCACCGAAGCTTAGCTTAATTAATTGCTAGGCGCTCTCATGCTGCAGTTGCAGGACGTGGAGCAGCGCGGCGCGGAGGCAGCCTTCGTCCTGCAGCGCGGAGGCGGGCACGTCCACGACGGCGTCCTGCACCGTCGCCGCGCCGCCCACCCGGCTCACGCACGCGTGCTGCACCGGCAGGTCCAGCGACCGGAGCGCGCCCATCAGACGCGCCGGGGCGTGCCGTGCCGCCGCCGTCGTCAGCCGCACCGCCGCCGCCTCGCGCCCGACCATCCGCACCTCTAGCTTCTGATAGACTTTAGGATCTATAGCAATAGATTAATCTCACGGGTAAAACTTTGTATAAATGATTTCTCCACTTGTACATGCATAGACTAGAACAAATACACTTAGAATGAGAGAGTAGAAGCACAGACCAGTAGAGGTGGCGTCGGGGTTGACAGCAGCCATGGCGGCGGTGATGAGCGCAGGGGCGAGGCGGCGCTGGTGTAGCTTCCCGTTGCTCCAGTGCCCCTCGATCGGTAGGGATGTGGGGTGGTGGCTGGCGGCGCGGTGAACCTTGTGTCTCGTGCCCTAGCCCCCACCCCTTTCTTTATAGCACTGTACAACGGGGGCCCACCAACCAATGCTAGGTTGGGCTCCCCCGATCAGGGTGCGTGGACCGAGCCCATCACGGCCTTTGGGCCGTGGTGGTGGAGATCGACCTAACAATCTCCCCTTCGATCTCACCTTATGTTTTCTTACCTTAAGCTCTTCGCTTGACATCCACTTCATAACAAAAAAGCACATTGAGCATGAGTCATCAAAATTGACATTTCAATTAGATTAATCAGCCACAATAAACTTCTCTATTGCAAAGGATCGTACCTTGGGCCATTATCCAGTGATCATAAGGCTTTCTCTTAAACCCATACCGGTAATGTGTTCTCTAAACACACTGGGTGGTAAACCTTTAGTGAGCGGATCCGCAAGCATATTCTTCGTACTTATATGCTCCAGACTTATAGTCTGATCCTGGATTTTATCTTTCACAACATAGAATTTTATTTCTATTGGTTTGGTAGCGTTACTCGACTTGTTGTTGTGAGCGTAAAATACTGCAGGCTCATTATCGCAGTACATTTTAAGTGGTCTATTAATACAATCTACCACTTTCAAGTCGGGTATAAATTTCTTTAGCCACTTGGCCTGCAACGTTGCCTCATAGCATGCTATAAACTCTGCATACATCGTGGATGATGCAACCAGAGTTTGTTTAGAGCTTCTCCACGAAATAGCTCCTTTTGCGAGAGTGAATACATAACCTGACGTGGATTTCTATCATCCTTGTCTCCCGCAAAGTCTGCATCTGAATATCCCCTTATCTCTAGAGAATCAGATCTTCTGTATATTAGCATGAGGTCTTTTGTGCCTTGCACATACCGCAAAGCTTTCTTTGCCATTTTCCAGTGCTCTATGCCTGGGTTATCTTGATATCTACCGAGTACTCCGGTGATATAAGCCAAATCAGGGCGAGTGCACACTTGTGCATACTGTAAACTACCAACTGCTGAAGCATATGGAACCATTTTCATTTGATCGATCTCATACTGGTTCCTGGGGCGTTGAAAATCCCCAAACTTATCGCCCTTCACTATTGGTGCAGGTGTGGCTTTACTCGCATGCATATTATATTTCTTTAGGATCTTCTCCAAATATGTCTTTTGCGATAGTTCTAAAACCCCGTTTCTTCTATCTCGGTGAATTTCAATGCCCAGAACATATGAAGCCTCACCAAGATCTTTCATATCAAAATTAGAGGACAAAAACATTTTGTCTCTTGCAACATTCTTTTATCACTGCTAGCAAGCAGGATATCATCCACATACAGGATTAGGAAAATGTATTTTCCATTTTTAAACTTTGCATAAATGCAATTGTCCTCTACATTTGCCTTAAACCCAAATTTCTTAATTGTCTCATCAAACTTCAAGTACCACTGTCTAGAAGCTTGTTTCAATCCATAAATGGATTTTCTTAATCGGCATCCCATGTTTTCTTTTCCTTCCACAACAAAACCTTTAGGTTGAGTCATATATACGTTTTCAAACAGATCTCCATTTAAGAACGCTGTCTTTACATCCATCTGATGTAACTCTAAATCATAGTGTGCCACTAATGCCATTATGATTCTAAAAGCATCTTTACATGAGACTGGAGAAAACGTCTCATTGTAATCTATTCCTTCTCTCTGTGTGAACACTTTAGCCACGAGTCGCGCTTTATATCTTTCAATATTCCCTTTGGAGTCACATTTTGTTTTGTAGACCCATTTGCAGCCTACTGATTTGGCTCCTTTAGGAATTACTTCTAAGTCCCAAACTTTGTTGGCACTCATTGAATTCATTTCTTCTTGCATGGCTTCCAGCCATTTTCAGATTTAGCGCTTCTCATAGCCTCTTCAAATGTGACGGGATCACCCCCCATTTGAAACTCTTCTAAGTTGCCAATTTCATAGCAATCAGGAATAGCTGAGCGTCTCACTCTTGTAGACCTTCTCAGTCCTCCCCCAGCTGGTTCAGCAGTTGGCTCAACAACTGGTACTTCAGGAACCACAGGCTGTTGAGGTACTATTTCTTGAGCAACAACTGGTTCAACATCTTGTGCCACAATTGGTTCAACTTGAGGAATAGGTTCCACATTCTCATTCATTGCTGGCACTATAGGACTAGGAGCTTGTACCGGTATCACAGTGGCTTCCACTGTTGGAATTGACACAGGTAACTCGAAAAAAGGTTCTTGGATCATTGGGCAAGGTGCAAAGACCCGCTTCTCCTCAAGATCTATCTCTCGAGTAGCCATGCTCCCCCTGATCATCTCATTCTCTAGAAAAACTGCATGTCTCGTTTCCACAAACTTTGTGTGTCTGTTAGGACAATAGAAACGATACCCTTTTGTCTTTTCAGTATAGCCAATGAAATAGCAACTGACTGTTTTGGGATCTAGCTTCCCAATATTTAGGTTAAAGATCTTAGCCTCAGCGGGGCAGCCCCATACACGCATATATCTGAGAGAGGGTTCTCTACCCGTCCAAAGTTCATAAGGTGTCATAGGAACTGCTTTGCTAGGCACTTTGTTTAGGATGTGAATAGCGGTTTTCAAAGCCTCCATCCACAAATTACTGGTAAAGTGGAATAGCTTATCATGCTTCTAACCATATCCATCAAGGTACGGTTTCTCCTTTCAGCTACTCCATTTTGCTGTGGGTCACCCGGTGCACTGTACTGGGCAACTATGCCATTTTCCTGAAGGTACCTTGCAAAAGGTCCTGGAATTTGGCCATACGGGGTGTGTCGACCGTAGTACTCCCCCCCACGGTCTGATCTTACTAATTTTATTTTCTTATTAAGCTGATTCTCGACCTCAGCTTTAAATATCTTAAATTTATCCAACGCTTCTGACTTTTGTTTTATTGGATAAATGTAGCCATAGCGGGAGTAATCGTCTGTGAATGTGATGAACGAATCAAAACCATCCACTGATGCAACGGGAAACGGACCACATATGTCTGTGTGTATTATGTCTAAGGTTCCCGTGCTTCGTTTTGCTACTTTGTTTACTTGCTTAACGTATTTGCCTTTGATGCAATCAATACATTGTTCTAAGTCTGAGAATTGTAGCGGTGGAAGAATTGATCCTTTAACTAGACGTTCCATTCTCCCCCTCGAAATGTGGCCTAAACGACAGTGCCATAATTTCGATGAAACATCATCAATTCTTTTCCGCTTCTTGGTTACTTTTGTAGACGAGGATACATTTTCAATCTCATGCACAATCTTAGTACTTGCATACACATCTTCACATGCATACAAATCATCATAAACAGATAACTTATAAAGTTTGTCTTGTCGGAAGGCAAGACCCACACAAACTTTATTTAACATAATAAAACATTGTTCACTGTCGAAAAGACACTCAAAACCATCGTCTGCTAAACATGAAACTGAAATTAAGTTTCTGCTCAAAGAGGGAACGTAAAGAACGTCGTGCAGCTGAAGCGTGAAGCCGTCTTTCAACTTGATGGGGAGTTCTCCAATCGCCTCCACTTCAGCTTCAACGCCGTTTGCAACTTTAACTCCTCTTTCTCCTCTTTGCAGCATCCGGCTCATACTTAATCCCTGCATAGAATTAGCAACGTGAGTAGTTGCACCTGAATCAATCCACCAAGTAGATTTATCATAACATAAAAACAGGGATTCATCTACAAAAGTAATATAATCCTCACCCTTTTCCACATCATTTCAAGCCAGTCAGGGCACTTGTTCTGCTAGTGTCCCGCCTTCCCACAATGCAGACACTCATTTTTGCCAACTTCCTTCTTGTCTTGTGGCTTGTTAGAGCGATCAAACTGCACTGGTGCCTTGCCCTTTTCTTTGCTGGGAGCATTTGAAGGGCCACTTTCCCACTGGTTCTTAGGCTTAAAGTTCTTGTTGAAGTTCTTGTTGGGAAAGTTCTTCTTCTTCTGCTGATGGTGGACATAGTTGATTTGTCCACCATTCTGTGCAATCATTCTGTCCTCATCTTGCACACAGCGGCCTATGAGTTTCTGCATATCCCATTTTTCCTCTAGGGAATTATAAGTGATCTCCAAGTTGGAGAATGCAGCTGGAAGTGAGCGAAAAACTGTATGGACAAGAAAATCTTCAGGTAGTTTCATGTCCAATGCAGCCAACTTCCCATGTAGGTTGCTCAGCTTCAGGATGTGCTCTCTCACACCCCCACCCGTATATTTCGTGTTTAGAAACTGATCTATCAGCGTCCTGGCATAAGTCTTAGACGACCCAGTGAACTGGGCCTCCACTAGTGCCATATACTCAGGCGCAGTGTGAGCAACACCCTCTGCATTCTTCTCTGGGATAGAGTTCCTTATGGCCTCTGCCATCTTTGTCCGCATAATCAGCAGACATTTCTTGTTGGAAATATCCCACTTTCTCTTCTCGAGATCATATAGTGCTCTAACAGGCGCGTGGTCACGCTCTCATGCCGCGAATGCCTCATCAGATTCATTTGCTCCACGCACTGGTGCCTCAGGCAGTACCGGATATGGGTAGTTCATGGCAGTGTCAATATCTGTCATCACCACTGCCAGGTTGAACTGCGTGCGCCATTCTCCATAGTTGCTTCCAACTAGGATAGGGATATCAGACACATAGCTTGAGGATTTTGGGCCTGAAATTTTGACATAAAATCGGTGAGAATAATAATAAAAATAAATATTGCATGTATTAATTTAACTTTGGTCAAAATCAACACATACAACATGCTTTCTACATTAATTCTATATCACCTTTGGGCAGAAAATAGAATAAATGTATGATAACTCGACAAAAAATATTTATAATATTGTAATTATCAGCTTTGGCCAGAAAATAACAATATCATAAAACTAAAATTAATACTTTTCTACTTCTCTAATTAAAAATCCCTTTGGTTCAATTTAACTAGAGAATAATTACGCAGCGGAAAAACATCAAATATCATGAGAAAAATAAATTTTCAGAAGCATTCTACTCTCTGTAAAATAATTACTGTGTGCAAAAATTTAAACAGAGATTATTACTGGAAAACATGCAAAAATAAACACCAAAAACAACCAATATAGCTTCTGAAAATAAATAGACTTAATTGAAAAAGTTACTATTCACGGCGTCACTTTTGGCCCGCGAAAGAAAATGGCCCAAAACGGCCCGCTAAGGCTTACGCACGCGCGCCCGCGCCTTCGCGCGTTTTGGCCCAGCTGCGGCCCAGCCGCTCGCGAGGCCCAGCCGCGCTCTTCACGGCACAAGTCTGCTTTTGGCCCCTGGACTTTCGTTCGCGCGCAAAATCTGCCCTCAGCAGCCCGGCCCAGACGCGCTTCCGCGGCCCGGCTCGCTCGCGCTCCAGTCGCATGGGCTTTAGCCCAGTAACCAACGGCTGGGCCGCCGAAGCGGCCCACGCCCTCTTCCCTCACGGGCCGCTTCCAGCCCGCGTGGGCGCCGGCCGCTCTCAGCCGTCGGATCCGTCGATCCGAGATCGACGGCTCCCCGCACGCGTCGCGCGTATAAAACGCGCGCGCGTCGGCTCCCCTTGTAACCCTAGCTCACTTTCCTTTCTCCCCCCCCCCCGCTTTCTCCGCTTCCGGTCCGGCGGCCCACGCAGCGCGGCGGCGGCCATGGCCGGTGGCGCTCGACTTCTTCGCCGGCGACGGCGGGGACGAGCGCCGCCGGCCATGGCCGCGGCGCTCCTCTTCATCCCCTTCCCCTAGCTCCTCTCCTCTCCCTCCCCAAGACCCACACAGTGAGATCCAGAGAGAGAGAGGTGAGGGGGCTCACGGCCCACCATGGCCGGCCTTTGCCGGTCGTGGTGAGGACGAGCGCCGCCGGCGCAAGGCCAGCGCGCTCCCCCTCCCTCCTTCAAGCTTTGGCGCCGGGGTGAGCCCCTTCGCCGGCGAGCGCGTTCGCCTCTGTGTTGAACGCGCCGCCGTCGAGGTGTCTCCCTCCGGCGTCCTTTCCCGCGTCACTGCGGTGATGGCCGGCGGCGGAGAAGACCAAGGTAGGTCCCCCTCCTACACCGCGCCCCTTTCTAGTAGATCTAGGGTTAGGGTTAGGTTAGGGTTTCGGGATTTTGGATCTGAGATCCACTTTCTTTTTCGATTTTTTTTTTATCGATTTTTGCTTCCTTTTCTTTGATTCTTATCGAACTTCTTCGATTTTCTCCGATTTCACACTCCATTCCCCTCTGTCTAAAACTAACAGCGAGTAAAACTTGAATAAAACGAGTGTAAAAATACCCTGAGAACTAATCTACTACTAGAAACCTGGCTCTGATACCATTGATAGACTTTAGGATCTATAGCAATAGATTAATCTCACGGGTAAAACTTTGTATAAATGATTTCCCCACTTGTACATGCATAGACTAGAACAAATACACTTAGAATGAGAGAGTAGAAGCACAGACCAGTAGAGGTGGCGTCGGGGTTGACAGCAGCCATGGCGGCGGTGATGAGCGCAGGGGCGAGGCGGCGCTGGTGTAGCTTCCCGTTGCTTCAGTGCCCCTCGATCGGTAGGGATGTGGGGTGGTGGCTGGCGGCGCGGTGAACCTTGTGTCTCGTGCCCTAGCCCCCACCCCTTTCTTTATAGCACTGTACAACGGGGGCCCACCAACCAATGCTAGGTTGGGCTCCCCCGATCAGGGTGCGTGGACCGAGCCCATCACGGCCTTTGGGCCGTGGTGGTGGAGATCGACCTAACAGCTTCTCCTCCAGCCCCCCGGAGGCCGGGCACGCCGCCGGGTTCACGCCCTTCCGAGCCGCGGCATGCTTGGCCGCCTCGGCCTCGAGCTGCGTGACACGGTCGCGCAGCTCGGTGATGTAGTTGGCGGCGTCGGCGAGGAGGGAGGCCTTGTCCATCCGCGAGACGGTGGGCACGGCGGCGCGGAGGTTGCAGAAGCGGCGGTTCAGCTTCTCCCGGCGCAGCCGCTCGGCCTCCACATGGTTGATGGTGGAGCTGTCGGACCGGCCCCCGGGCTTCCGGCCCCGCCTCCTCGCCGCCGAGCTCTCGGGCATGGAGGCCGCCGCGTGCGGGTTGCCGGCGGACAGGGCGGCGGAGCCCGCCGCCGAGTGCGATCCGCCGGCGACCCACTCAGCGTCGTCGTGCATGGGCTTTTGGAGCGTTTCGTGGTCCATCAGCCATTGCTCGGGCGGCACCCCGCAGGACACGAACTCGAGGACTGAATGGTGGCCTGCTGCCGCGGAGAAGAACGAAGGCGGGGAGGCAGGGGAGCAGAAGGATGCCGGTGAAATGAGCTCATCCATTGTAAAACTCGGTGTAGGGAAGGTACGGCAGTTCCTGTGTTCCAAACTTCCACACACTAGCACATTTTATAGCCCATGCATGACACATTTGCAGTAAGAACCTCGACACTCTGTACTATGAAACGCATGGAAAAAAGAAAAATTAAACATGAGAGTCACACATTTTTGTTACTACTAAGTGGGTCTGCTAGTTTCCCCGTTGAAAAGAAATTCTCTCATCTTGTTACTTTATCGATGGCTTGAATGTAAAATTAACGTGTGAATCTTTATATGTAGTCAAGGCAGCAAGAGAGCATCCCGAACAGTTAGGCTAATCTCACTATAACAAATGTAAACATCATATAAAGATAAAATAAGACTTGTCTTGTTTTACATCTGATGTTCAGAACAAAACAAATTAGACGTTCATGATCGAGGTAATATAATCCTCAATATATATATTTTTTGAAGCAAAAGGCAGGAGCGTTGCCATATCGTATAAGGAGTAGAATGTTCGGGATTACAAATAGGTCTATTACATAATAAACAAATAACTCTCCATGCTCATTAATCCTCAAATATTTGAGATTTGTTTTTACTTCAATCACCATCTCAAAACTTATCTACATCCAATAGCTAGCCTCGATGCATCCTCTTATGCCTTTTTTTTTCTTTGTCACACGCGACTCGTCTTCCTCCTCACAATACTGTGCCCCGAAGCTTCCTCTAGAGCCGTACATGAAGATAACCACCCAAACTCAAAACCCTAACTGTGAATTCCCATCCCCAGTTCAAGTTCTTGGTGATTGAGAAATAGCTAAAACTCAAACATTTGAGGAGCAGTAAATCTGATAAAAAATGATCTAGTTAAATTTGAGTGGTTGATGGATAATCAAATTTCAAATGATTGATGAGGAGTAAAATTGTATAAGGATTGTGAAATGCAATATATTTCTTTTTCAAATTTACAATTAAAATATGCATGTGAAATATACTTTTGATGTCAAATCCAGATGCACATTTGGTCCCTTCGTACTTATCTAAATATCTTAAACATTATTCCTCGTCAAAAGATGGTGTAATAAAATAAAAAATACTCTAGTGAATTAAATTACAGTAATAAAAATTATTGGGAGAATTATATTAGACTCTTGCCACTGTTGTACCATTTCAAGTAAAATCTAAATATTGTCCAGTTTATATCACTGTTGTATAATTTCAAGTGGAATGAATCGAACAAGTTTTGACACTAAAATTGGTATGGTAGTAGCATAATATGTAAAATCAGTTTTGCACAGTGATGGTGGCATAAATCTGAATATTAAAAATTGACGGTAAACATCGAAAGCACAGTTGGCATAAAAGTCATAATGGCATGCATGACTTTTAAGTTGTAAGCTCTCTATTCTGATACTATTACTCCATCTGGTGCAGCCAACCATCCTGCATTGGTACGGTTGCCATGTTCGCGACCAAAGGCATTGCGCAGCTTTATTAAAAAGCTTAACATAGGGATACAAGCAAACAGTCGAGATGCTGGGGTGGCCAACTTACAATGCAAGTTCAAAATGGAAAGGACTCTAGCATGAAAAAACACACCTCCAAGGAAAAAAAAAACGCTCCTAGACATCCATCTCTAGAATCTATATCACTCTACCTCTACTAACACCAGCAGCTAGTAATTTCCAGGATAAAGTCTCCCAAGAAACAAGCTTTCATGAGGGCATCAGTAGCAGTCGATTTGAGACTGGGTTCAAGGAGACAGCCAAGCCACCCACTGCGAACTGCCGTGATATTGCTGACGATTTCTTCAGTCTTCATTACATCCTTCTTCTGCATCAGCTTCCAGTGTTTGAGGAGCATCATCTTATGGACGAGGACCACCATGACTGGTGAGGACACCATCTTGTCGTTGAACACCATATCCTTGTCTTCCACAATGACCACTGTTGGGACGCGCATCAGGCAAACTCCACCACTTTCTCGTTGCGCTAGGATCTGATTCGCATCAGCCCACGACTCAAAGGATCGAGTCGATCTGTGATTCGTTTTTTCACCAACTGCCGCACAGACCGAATCGGATCACGTCTCGTTTCGGAACGCCTTGTGATCAAAGATGTGACTCGAAGAGACGCACGAAACGAATCAGCTCGTGATTCGGTTCGTCGTACTCGGCAACCAGAGACGAAGCTCAACCAGGCGTACGAACCGAATCAGCTCGAGATCCGGTTCGTCGTACTCGGTGACTTAAGGTGGAACTCGAACAGGCGCATGAGCCGAATCGGCCCGTGATTCGGTTCTTTGCGCTCGGCGGCTAGAGAAGCGTAGGCGCATGAACCGAATCGGCCCGGGATTCGGTT